>CM035123.1:69013283-69484586 GCA_020205555.1 Panax stipuleanatus | reverse complement strand
TGAATTAGTAAATCCGGTTTGCTGAGTTTTAATCTAAGTTCCTAGATTGTAGGATTGTTTGAATCCAGGTTGCTGGATTATAGTTCAATTTGAATCCAAGTTGCTGGATTGTAGGATTGTTTGAATCCAGGTTGCTGGATTATAGTTCAGTTTGAATTTAGGTTGCTGGATTAGATATTCGGCTTAATGAATTATAAAGAAGAACTTTAATATGAAAGATTAAGTGTGAAATCACAAGTTATATGATAAAGTAGTGGTACAGTCGTAATCTTTAATGGTTTATGTATAGTATCTAGGCTAAACGATTCCTTCAGGGAGCGGAGGTATTTACGAACTAGCTACCGATCTAACTCGCTGTGAAAAACAGTGTAGACGAGACGAAAACTAGTTTGTTGGTTGTTTAAGAGAAATCACTTAGCGTACTGTATTGAACACTGTTAAAGACTCGATGTGTGCTAGGTTTAGACTTGCGAATACGTATGATGTTAAGGTATTATCTAATATTTGACTATGTGGTTAAATGTTAGATAATTTACTTTAAAAGTATAGTAGTGCGAGATAAAGTATGTTATACTAATTGAAAGATCAATCTTATAACTGATAGATTTTTTCAATAAAGAGATTAAATTAGATTGCGTAGCAGTAATCAACGGTACATGCAAGTTTTCCTTTACTCAAACTTGAGTTATATTTTCAAAGCATGTTAGTGAATAATTATTGTGATTATTCACATCTATACTGATTATTGATTCGCACTTAGTGCATGTTGCATATGTTCATCAGGTATGAAAGACTGATCATGTTCATTACCATAAGGTTCAGTTAAAGTTGTTCATAGTCCTTATTGACATTAAACATTATTGATTCAGTCATTCAATTATTGAAATTATGATTCATCCTCTTTCAAAATTATTATATTATGAAAACTTAAAAGCTTATTCTTTCTTTCAATTATGATATATCCTTGTTGTATTTAAACTTGCTAAGCAAAGTAGTTGCTCACCCTTACTATATCATGATAACAAATTTTAGATTAAGACAAAGGCTCGAAGAAAGACAGATGCAAAGGCAAATTCCAAGAGTATATTATTACGTATTCATAACTATTTAGTTATCATATGCAAATGATGTCGTAAACCTTTTAGTTACTGAAGGTGTGTATTCAGTTAAGGTTAATAGACCTTGGGAAATGTAATAGAATCATGTGAAATAAACTATTTAAGTTTATTTATTCCGCAATAGTTATAGAATATGTATGGAGATGAAGTACCATAACGTACATGGTCAGGGTTCTAAAGACCCTGGATTTGAGGGGCGTCACAGAGTTGAACCCGTACATGTGGAAGACTTAGTTCCACACTGGTATGAATCTAAATCTCCTTCTATTTCATTTAAATAATACCTATGCATAAAGAATGATCCGGGTAATTAGTTTTGTAGAAAACTTTTTAATTCTGATTTACCATGCTTCCGCTATTTTTGCAATTTTATTGCGCCCATGATTTCATACAAACCTAACAGTTAGGACCCCTAGATGGTGCAACAAACGACGAAAGTGGTTAAGTTGATATGAACAAGGCTAGTAACAGCTCAAGACAGACAGAAATGTAGGGTTTTTGGCACATAAACGCAGCGGAAATTAAATTTTTCCGAAACCCTAAAATAGGATCCATGCGAAAAACATATTAATTCAGAGGTTAAGATTTGTTTTACCGATTATTTCAAGCCTGAACGGAGACGATTGAAGATTCTGGGAACTGCTTCGAATTCTTAACGCAATCCAAGGAACTGCGCCTCTACGGTATCCACACGAACGTCCCGCGAATCGTCACCGATCTGCAGCAAGAAAGCTGCTGGTACTAGCGCCAAGGATCTGGACTTTTCAAAAATTTTCTCTCTAGTCCTCTCTTAAGAGTGGGCTAGGATTTTGATCTCGATAATTCCCTAAACGGCTGATATATCATATATATAGCAGTTAAAGAAATTAACCAAAACCTAATCCAATAGACAAAATAAAATTTGAATTTATATATATATATATATATATATATATTTATCTTAATTAAGTCTTACTTAATTAATATACATATATATATATTATATATATACAAATTATCCTATTAATTAAATTCGTAATTTAATACTATCAATCATATTGATATATTTAAATCCATACAATTTAAATTAATTCCCTTTTAATTACGTTCTAAGTGTGTGACACTATAGATTATTATTATGTTGGCAATAATTTTAAAATCATATTATAAAATTATAAACAGTGAGCGACATCTAGTAATGCATCACTGCTACCCTAAATAAAATAAGATCGGTGATCGATACAACCTTTTCGTGACCAATATTTTCAATGTAATTTAATCCTTTTTAACCTTGACATCCTGGATTAAACTCGAGGCATGTGAATGTGTCCTCCTCTTCATAAATTTAATCTGAGTTTTCTTGATCGATGAGTAGACTATATGAAATAAATAACTATTTGAGCATGGCCATGCATTTCATAGTCCTACTCAATCAAGAGGCCTATGGATATCACCCCTAATATATAGGAGGGTTTAAATTCCATCTAGATCACTCATATTCCTCACACGATTCATGATGTACCCAATAATCACCTTTATCGTCCACCCTATTAAAGGTGGCCTTTGATGATATCAAAGTACATAAATTCTCGTGTAGTAATATAGTGATTTCAGGTCGGAGGATCATTACATCATTGTCACTATGAGAATTGCTTATGACACTTTGCATAATGCTCCACGTAGAATTCTCATGGTGGGTCTGTCCAGTATATTGTTCTCTAACATGTACCTATGCATTGACTCAATATCTCATATATTTATGACCAATGAGATTTGGCCATCAGTCAATCCACATACTAGTCTCAATGTATCATTGTTGTCCCATTAACAATGACACTCGACTAGGGACATTTAAGAGTAATGATACTAATTGTAATTATATGATCTCATGTTCAAGTCACTACTTGAAGCCATATAATTTGTATCACTATTCTAAGGACTTTTATTATGTTAACATTTAATAACGCAGTAAACTAAAACCATAATAAAATAATTTATTATTCAATCAAAATATAATATCAAAAATGTTTAAGCATTACATCAAAGAATTAGCCTCTAGTGCATAAACTCTAACAGTCTCCCACTTGCATAGAGCCAATCACTTATGTATCTAATACCCATGGAACTAGTGTGACCTTCGTACTTTATGCTGCGACAAAGCTTTAGTCAATGGATCTGCAAACATTATCATTGTTGGCACTCTGCTTATATGTACATTCCTCTATCAATGATTTCACGGATGAGATGGTACCGCCTAAGTATATGCTTGGATCGTTGGTGAGATCTGGGTTCCTTAGCCTGTGCAATGGGCTCCATTATTATCACAGTATAGTCAACCGGATCAACAATGGTTGGAACAACCCAAGTTTAGTGACGAACTTTTAATCCATACAGCCTCTTTGGCCGCACTAGAAGCAGCATATATACTCAGCCTCTGTTGTAGAATCGGCTACTGTCTCTTGCTTCGAACTTTTCCAGCTAACAGCACCACCATTAAGGCAAAACACAAAACCTGACTTAGACTTATAATCATCTGTGTCAGTCTGGAAACTAGCATCTGTGTAACCCTTTACTTTCAGTTCGTCTTCACCTCCATATACCAAGAATGAATCCTTAGTCCTTTTCAGGTACTTGAGGATATTCTTGACTGCTGTCCAGTGACCTTCACCTGGATTCCGACTGGTATCTGCTCGTCATGCTCAAAGCATACGAGACATCCGAACGAGTACATGTCATTGCATACATGATAGATCCAATTGCCGAAGTATAAGGGATCTTTCTCATACGCTCCTCATCATCATGTGATTTAGGACATTGGGCCTTAGAGATCTTAACACCATGAGACATGGGTAAGTGTCCTCTTTTGGCCTCTTGCATGCTGAACCGTTTTCAGCACTTTATCAATATATGTACTTTGACTTAGGCCGAGCATTTTTCTTGATCTATCTCGATAGATCTTGATACCTAAAATGTAGGTTGCATCGCCCAAATCTTTCATGGAGAAACATTTTCCTAACCATATTTTTACAGCCTGTAAGGAAGGAATGTCATTCCCAATAATTAATATGTCGTCAACATATAATACCAGGAATACAATGTGACTCCCACTAACCTTCTTATATACACAAGGTTCATCTTCATTTTTTATAAAGCCAAACTCTTTGACTGCTTCATCAAATCGAAGATTCCAACTCCGAGAGGCTTGCTTCCATCCATAATTGGATCGCTGCAGCTTACATACCTTTCCAGCATCCTTTGGATTGGAAAAACTCTCAGGTTGTGTCATATACACATCCTCAAGGAGATTTTCGTTAAGGAAAGCAGTTTTGACATCCATATGCCAGATTTCGTAATCATAAAAGGCTGCAATAGCAAGTAAGATCCTGATGGATTTAACCATTGCCACTGGAAAGAAGGTTTCATCATAGTCAACACCTTGAACTTGTTTGAAACCTTTTGCTACCAGTCGGCCTTTATAGGTTTGAACATTACCATCCATGTCGGTTTTCTTCTTGAAAACCCACTTGCACCCGATTGGTTTTACCCCTTCGGGTGGATCAACCAAAGTCCATACTTGGTTAGTATACATGGAGTCCATCTCAGATTTCATGGCTTCAAGCCATCTCTCAGAATCTGGTCCATTCATAGCTTCTTGGTAGGAAGCAGGCTCATCATGATCTATGAGCATCACATCGCCGTTTTGAGTCACAAGAAATCCATAATATCTCTCGGGCTCTTGGCGGTGTCCTACCAGATCTACGAATGCCTCGTGTAATTTGAGTAGGTTCACTTTCCACAATATCTTGTGGTTCCTGCTCATGTTTCAACTCAGGTTCAATGATATTTTGTGATTCTCGAACTTCTTCGAGTTCTACTTTCCTCCCACTGTTTCCTTTAGAGATTAATTCTCTTTCTAGAAAAATACCAGTTCGAGCAACAAATACTTTGTTCTCAGAAGGTTTATAGAAATAATACCCTTTTGTTTCCTTTGGGTATCCCATAAAATTACATTTGTCAGATTTGGGTCCGAGCTTGTCAGAAGCCAGACGTTTTACAAACGCCTCGCAACCCCAAATCTTCATGAATGACATACTAGGACGTTTCCCAGTCCACATCTCATATGGTGTCTTATGAACCGTCTTTGTAGGAACACGGTTAAGTGTGAATGCAGCTGTCTCTAGGGCATGACCCCAGAAGTTTATTGGAAGATCTGCATGACTCATCATCGATCGTACCATGTCCAACAAGGTGCAATTCCTCCTCTCAGACACACCATTCCATTGTGGTGTTCCAGGTGGAGTGAGCTCTGATATAATACCACACTCCTTTAGAAGGTCATCAAAGTCTTGGCTTAAGTATTCACCTCCTCGATCGAATCGAAGGGCTTTTATGCTTTTGCCAAATTGGTTTTGAACTTCATTCTTGAATTCCTTGAACTTTTCAAAGGATTCGGATTTGTGTCTCATAAGATACACATATCCATATCTACTAAAGTCGTCAGTAAATGTAATGAAGTAATAAAACCCACCTCTTGCTAACGAACTCATGGGTCCGCATACATCACTATGTATAAGTCCCAATACATCGCTAGCCCGTTCACTGTGTCCAGTGAAAGGGGCTTTAGTCATCTTGCCTAATAAAAAAGACTCGCATTTCTCATATGATTCAAAATCAAATGAATCCAAAAACCCATCTTTATAGAGTTTGGATATGCGTTTCTCATTTATATGGCCTAAACGACAGTGCCAAAGATATGTCGGATTTGAATCATTTGATTTAAATCGTTTTGTATTTATGTTATAGATAGGCATTTCTAAATTAAGAATATAAAGACCATTAAACAATTGTGCAACACCATAACATATTTCATTTAAGTAAAATGAACAACTGTTGTTCTTTATTAAAAATGAAAAACCTTTCTTATCCAAACAAGAAACAGAAATAATGTTTTTGCTCATAGCAGGCACATAATAACAATCATCTAATTCTAATACTAGCCCAGTGGGCAAAAATAAATGATAAGTTCCTACGGCTAGTGAAGCAACTTTTGCTCCATTCCCAACTCGTAGGTCAACCTCGCCTTTCACCAAAGTCCTACTCCTTCGGAGTTCCTGCACATTAACACAAATGTGAGAACCACATCCAGTATCCAATACCCATGATGTAGAAGTGGACAAATTGACTTCTATAACATATATACCTGAATCAGAAGTTATACTTCCTTTCTTTTCTTCAGTTCTTCCAAATATGCATGACAATCCTCTTCCAGTGTCCAGATTTTCCACAGAAGTGACAATCACCTTCTTTAGCCACCCCACCTTTAGGTTTTAAAGCCTGTTTGGTTTTGGGATTGGGTTTGGCAGATTTAGATCCTATCTTCTTCTTGCCTTTCCCCATTCCCTTAGCATTCCCCTTTTGCACCATCATTATGGGAGCGGGTCCTGCCTTTTTCATGTTATTCTAGGCAGTTCTTAACATGCTCAACAACTCAGTAAGTGGTTTCTCAATTTCATTCATGAGGTAATTCATAACAAATTGAGAGTAGTTGTTGTTCAAAGATTGTAAAACAAGATCAATTTGGGCCTCCGGAGTAATCGAAAAACCCAACCTACCAAGGCACTCAATATATCCAATCATTTTCAGCACATGTGGACCAACTGGATCACGTTCACCCATCTTGCAGTGATACAACGCCTTGCTTGTATCATACCTCTCCTGTCGAGCATGCCCTTTGAACAATTTCTTGAGATGCTCGATCATCTCATAAGCATCCATTAACTCATGTTGCTTCTGAAGCTCAGAGTTCATAGTTGCTAGCATGAGACAACTCACGTCCAGAGCATCATCTTGATGCTTCTTGTAAGCATTAGGCTCTACACGTGGTGCAGTGTTAGCTGGTGCTACAGGAATGGGCCCATCAAGGACATATAGCTTTCGTTCCTGTTTGAGGACAATCCTCAAGTTCTTATGCCAGTCTAGGAAATTAACTCCACTCAACTTTTCCTTCTCAAGGACTGATCGTAGTGAAAGACTATCTGTGTTGTTGTTTGCCATTGATATCTATAATTTATAAGTGCAAAAATAATAAGTCAAATTATAGAATTTTGATATTATGTAATTGATAATAGTACATTCAAAATATACCTCCCACTATTTTATTCAAATTAATAACCCTCACCATTAATTCGGAAAGCATTTACAATTAAATCTTTCTAGTGAGCTAAGATCCATATTTCATTATGCCTTAAGTTAGCTTTGGCTATTCTCTCAAAACATAATTATTTAGGTAGACAACCTTTTGTCAATTATATCATTTATAACTCTTAGATAGTTTGGTGAACAACATTTGTTTCTAGTCCATCTAATGGTACCTACCAAACTCTATGCCTCTAAGTCCACAATCCTATTGTGATAACTTAGTTAAGTCTAGCCCAATGATTTTAACAGTTTGGATATCACAATTATCCTATCGCATCTTACCAAGATAAATGGGGTACTTTACTTTGGCAAACCTACATCCATCGGTCAAGGTCTTGATGAGTGTTATTCATTGGAAGACATCTGATTTAGACTAAATAATTTTATGAGGGATTTTAATAATTAATTTAGATCTCACCAATTTTAATCTTATTAAACATGCACATTATTTATCATATCATATCGTATACAAGCATAAATAAAGTGCAAAATTAAATGTGTCACAGTTATGGCCCCAACCCTATGTCAATCTTTTCAAGCTAATGAAAAGATTGAAGGTCAGTCTAAGGTGGTAAAAGGTCTTCAAAATAGTAGCTTCCTTGGACCTTCCTCATGCATGTGTCTCCTCTCCATCATCATCTTGTCATCTTGATAGGTTACAATTGTACATTACATGACATAAAGAAACCTCGAGTTACATTCAAGGGGATTTAGATGAGAAGAGAATATTACATCAGAATTTATAGAAAGGCACGACATGCAAGCCGTATTTCAAAACCAAAAACCACTAACCTATGGGTCAAAAGGGCCATAACTGTGCACCATGCATATCATAATAAGCACATGACACAATTTATATAATTAAAAAAAACTATATACAAAATATTGGGGTCACGACCATCGTGCGCTACGACGGGGGGGTCCAAGGGGGGGTCTCCCCCCTGACGTTGGTCCGGCTGACCGATCAGCCGGCGGGTGGTCAGCGAGCGGGTCCGGGGGCAGCGCCCTGGGAAATTTTTTTTGAACTACAATCTGTATTATAGAATTTTTCATACGAATCTCTGAAACAATTCTAGAATCATATACAATCCGCCAACACACTCATAATAACAATACACCCAGAAATATCATATATGTCCAGTTTCGATTAATCATATTAAATCGAATCTTCATGTTTCTAATCCAATTAGAACAGAAGTTGAATTGTTATTCCACCTTCTAGGATACGATTATCAGAACATCATATACATGCATATATATTTCAGATTTCCAGAATACGCATACATGCAGAATATTATATATTCAATTTCAGATCAGTAAACATGCATCACCATATATCATATATAATGAATACAATTAAAACACGTAATCTAAATTAATCGTTTTGCAACCTGGCTCTGATACCACTGTAGGGTTTTCGGCACATAAACGCAGCGAAATTAAAATTTTTCCAAAACCCTAAAACAGGATCCATGCGAAAAATATATTAATTCAGAGGTTAAGATTTGTTTTACCGATTATTCAAGCCTGAACGGAGACGATGGAGATTCTGGAACTGCTTCGAATCCTTAACGTAATCCAACAGAACTGCGCCTCTACGGTATCCACACGAACGTCCCGCGAATCGTCACACGATCTGCAGCAAGGAAAGCTGCGGTACTAGCCGCCAAGGATCTGGACTTTCGAAATTTTTCTCTCTAGTCTCTCTCTAAGAGCGGCTAGGGTTTTGATATCGATAATTCCCTAAACGACTGATATATCATATATATAGCAGTTAAAGGAATTAACCAAAACCTAATCCAATTAAAAAAATAAAATCCAAATTTTTATATATATATTATATCTTAATTAAGTCTTACTTAATTAATATACATATATATATACAAATTATCCTATTAATTTAAATTCGTAATTTAAATACTATCAATCATATTGATATATTTAAATCCATACAATTTAAATTAATTCTCTTTTAATTACGTTCTAAGTGTGTGACCCTATAGGTTATTATTATGTTGGCAATAATTTTAAAATTATATTACAAAATTATAAACAGTGAGCGGCATCTAGTAATGCATCACTGCTACCCAAATAATAATAAGATCGATGATTCGATACAATCTTTTCGTGACCAATGTTTCAATGTAATTTAATCCTTTTAACCTTGACATCCTGGATTAAACTCGAGACATGGAATGTGTCATCCTCTTCATAATTTAATCTGAGTTTTTTGATCGATGAGTAGACTATATGAAACAAATCACTATTTGAGCATGGCCATGCATTTTATAGTCCTACTCAATCAAGAGGCCTATGGATATCACCCCTAATATATAGGAGGGTTAAATTCCATCTAGATCACTCATATTCCTCACACGATTCATGATGTACCCAATAATCACCTTTATCGTCCACCCTATTAAAGGTGGCCTTTGATGATATCAAAGTACATAAATTCTCGTGTAGTAATATAGTGATTTCAGGTCGGAGGATCATTACATCATTGTCACTATAAGAATTGCTTATGACACTTTGCATAATGCTCCACGTAGAATTCTCATGGTGGGTCTGTCCAGTACATTGTTCTCTAACATGTACCTATGCATTGACTCAATATCTCATATATTTATGACCAATGAGATTTGGCCATCAGTCAATCCACATACTAGTCTCAATGTATCATTGTTGTCCCATTAACAATGACACTCGACTAGGGACATTTAAGAGAAATGATACTAATTGTAATTATATGATCTCATGTTCAAGTCACATACTTGAAGCCATATAATTTGTATCACTATTCTAAGGACTTTTATTATGTTAACATTTATATAACGCAGTAAATAAAACCATAATAAAATAATTTATTTATTCAATCAAATATAATATCAAAAAATTTTAAGCAATTACATCAAAGAATTAGCCTCTAGGGCATAAACTCTAACAAAAAAAGTATGCTGATCCACATCAAAAGGATAGATAGTTTGAAGTCGGTTCGTACGCATTCCTGAAGGTGTCGCCTTGGAAAGAGAAGATACGCTTCGGGAAGAAAGGAAAGTTAAGTCCTAGGTTTATGGGACCTTTTATAATTTTGAGAAAGGTAGGTGACGTAGCTTACGTGATATCATTACCTCCAGAGTTTGGACATATCCATAACGTGTTTCACGTAACGGTATTGCATCCCTATATGCCAGATTACAAGTACGTAATTGAATATGAACCAATCCAAGTCGATAAAGACTTAACATATAAAAAAGTTCCTATTCAAATTGTTGATAGGAAAGAACAAGTCTTGAGAAGCAAAGGAATACATTCGGTGAAGGTGATATGGAGGAACCACAATGCCGAAGAAGCAACGTGGGAACTCGAAGACAAGATGAGGAAAGCTTATCCTCATTTTTTTGATTAACTTGTATCAAAATTTTGGGGACATAATTCTTATGAGGGGGGTGAATGTAACACCCGAAAAAATTGAATTTATATGTAAATGAATTTTATTTGATTTATTGAATAAAATTTAATTAAATGTTTATTTAATTGAGTAAGTTAATCAAAGGTTGTTCTATGACCTAGAGAATGCATAAAGGGTTAGGATTCTGGTTACATGCTGGAAATAAATGATATGAATTTATAAGACGAAACTGAAAGTTTTTCGAGGATTTTTTGTAAAATCACTATTCATCCATTTCTGCTCGGGAATTATTTGTGAATTTCTGAGAATTGCGTAATGATAGGATTTAAAGACGGGATGGAATATCTAATAATATTCCAGTTTTGGCTCACGAAGTTTTTACGTGAGGACTTAAAACCCTAAGGGGTTAGGAAAAGTAAAACCTAATAAGAATTGATCAAGTATAATAATAAATGATTATTATATGGAATGAATACAAGTATAATACTAGATATTATACGTGTATAATACGAAGAGGATACGAGAATTAATACGACGTATAATACAAATATTATATGAAGTAAATAGATTCTATTTGAATGAATTTTAATAACCAAACCCGTAGGTCGAACCAATGGGTTAACGGGTGGGTTAAACCCATGGGACAATCCATGGGGTAACCCATAGGCACATGAAGTGACATGGTGGACATGTGAGGTGCATATGCTAGCACATGGCAAGACATGGGCAAGAGGAGGTTTGGTCCTAATGACCAAACTACCCTAAGCTTTGCAAAGTCTATAAAAGGAAAGCTCATTAGTCATTTTGAAGGTTTAACAAAAGTTGATCACATATTGAGAGAGAGAAAAAAGAAGCTAGTTCATTCCCTGATACGGATCAAAGCAAACAAGGAGCAAGAAGAGAATTGAGTATCTATATTCAATCACCAAATAACAACAAAGGTATAATGATAAGAAAATTATGATAAATCATTTGTCATTCAATATAGAATTGATAGAGAAGTGAATTGGTGGAGCATGATTAGTAAAAAGTAATAAGGTTGTCTAAGTAGTGAACTAAGAACACTAATAAGCCATGGATATTGAAATTATAATAATTGATTAAGGAACTAATGAAGAAACTATCAAAATCATGAGAGTTTGGTTAATAAGCATGTGAAACCATTAAAACTTGATGTTTAGAATGGTTAGAATCACTAATGAACAACCAATGGATTGATTCCATTTGGTTTGAAGTAAAAATATTGAATAACGAAGATTCGGTGAAGGTTACGCGATTAGACGTTAATCGTCGAAATTGTGAATTTTCTGGAATAGAAGTCAAAAGTCGCCGTTTGATTCGGAAACGTTGGTTTTTGATGGCATAATGTATAATTATGTAAATAAGACTTGCGAGAGCAAGAACGAACGAATTCGGGCTTAAAACAAAGAATGGAGCGTCACGTTCACGAATGTTTAACGAACGCGTAAAAATTGACTAAACGGCGAATTTTTCACCAACGGATTCAGAAATGAATTTCGACTGAATGAAATCTTAGAACATGGAATATATGAACTAATGGCTTTGGAACGAGCCAATTCTAAGTTGTAACGATCGTCATACGAGCTCGTGAAATTCAAGTTTTGAATTTTTTTTCTGAGGTTGGGGGCTGGCACTACAGCGTCGCCTAGACCTTTGTTCCTAGCGTCGCACCGCCGAGGCAGGGGATTCTTACTGCGAGCAAGCGTCGCAGCGCCAGCTTTAAGCCTATGACTAGCGCTACAGCGGCCTTAAGTGAAATGTTTTCGACATGAATATTTATTAACCTAACTGGCTACATGGTAATTATGGGGCAACTATATGGTTTATATTTATGAAGAGAAATCACTTAAACAACATGTTTAAGAATGATTTTAAGAATTAAACATTGACAAAACGTATTTAAATTTAAAACTCAAAATCCGATAATGTAAACTATGAATCGTAATTGAGTTGTGAGCGTGCCTTAAAGTCATATGACATGTAATGAAGGTACATAGTACATAAATGATATAAAAGGAAGTTAAAACTTACTTAATTTCTATACGGAGTTCGAGAACTGGAATCCGATGGAAATGTGATTGACGTAATGAACCGGCTAGGTTTTTGTCTATCGTGGTGCTTAACAATGATCAACGAAAGTCGGTTTATGACATACAGATGTTAATAAGTCATAACAAATGATAAATAACTTGGACGGATGTTATTAGTTTAACAATTCGGCTAAGTTATACCAGAAGGAAAAGATAGGTTATACATTGTATATCAAGTGTGGATTTTCATTTGGTATGCTATGTGTTTATGATTTTTAGAAGTTGTAAAGACCGTGTAGCATACATTTAAAGGTTTAAAGACGCAAAGACAAGTTTTCTAAACTCTTGTCTACACTCTATGTTAGACAAGTTGTGACGCCCCCAAATCCGGGTACCTTCAAACCCATGACATGGTGCTACACGGTGCTACAATCTACTCATACATTCAATTGAGGACATCAATATCAATGCATAAGTTTACTAAATATTACATTATATTAATCCCTTCCCAAGTATTCGCAACCAATACATTGTTCTGTGTCATAATATCAATAAATACAATACTAGTACTAATGCTATTACAAAGGTCACTACTTGTCCAGCTTGGACTTGCCTTTGTCTTTACCAGATCCTTCGGTCCATTCGCTCTTAGCTGAAATCATTTAGTTTTAAGCAAGAATGAGCATAAACAGCTCAGCAAGTTAAAAATTATATCTTGAAAACATAAAATCAATAATCATATATCTTAGTCTTCAATAATTGTACAATAGTTATGAAGTACTTAAGAATAATCAAAATATCGTTTTGATTCCTTTAAAACCATTCCCAAGGACTTTATAGCCTCTTCAGAATCTATCTTGGTCAACGACCATGAACCATATTTTAGTTCTCATTCATGAAAAGAACAACCCAGCACGAAGACCGTAAGTTCGATATAGCTTACGAGCACATCTAGGTGATCAGCTTGTAGTACTCTATGTTGATCAACACTCATTCATTAAACGTGTTTACGTTTAATTGGTGGCAACATCACGTGCCTGTCAAATTAAAGACGTTTAAAACCTCTGTTTTATTCATGCTCAGGTTTACCTGAGAATCCGTGCCAAGCAATTGGCATAGGATTGCAACATTGTAAGTATTTTGGAAAGATTTGTGGAAAACCCACCAAAATACGCTAAGTCTCAGTCTAGCCGAATCAAATGGCATCGAATATTCAATAACAATTCATGCATAAGATCATATGCACAATGACAACTTGTCCAACTAAAACGTATAGACAAGAGTTTAGAAACTTGCATCAAGTAGAACTTGAACAAGGTTAGGAAACTTGCCTTTGCATTTTTAAATTTTATACGTAGTCTACTCAGTCTTTACAACGTCTACAAAACATAACACAGAGCATACCCATGAGAATTCATCATCGATATACCAAGTATAGCCTAACTTCTCCTTCTTGTATAACTTAATCGAAACATTAAACTAATAACATTCATTTAAGTCATTTAATGTTCATTACAACTTATTAACAACCTATGTTGTAAACCAACTCTTTTTAATCAACACTAGGCATGATGATAAATGAGTTCTTAAATTGTTCTTCACCATAAACTTTGGATAACGTTTCCAAAACTTAAGTTCAATTACGTTTGGTTAACATTTAATACTCATAAACCCTTGGTTAAACATGTTGTTTAAAGGTATACATTCATTAATTACTAAACCCTTAGTCGATATAAAAAAAGGTTAAGTGATTACCAACTTGGTCAAACTTTTTCCCCTGCTGGTGCGGCAGCGCCAGCGCCAGCGCCAGCGCCAGCTTCCCCTTGTTAAACGGCGCGGCGGCGCCCCTTATGCAGGGAAGTTCCTCTGTCCTAACGCGACGGTGCCGAAATTACTATTGATGGTGGCACTGCGGTGCCCACCATGCAAGGATCCTGTCCCGGAGTTGGCACGGCAACGCCGGATTAGGCCTTCTGGGCAGCGCGGCAGGCAGCAGCGCCGACCCTGTATCTAAGAAAAAATTTCTAAGTTAAGAAAATTTTTGAAATTTCTGAGTCCGTAACGTGATCGTTATAACTCGGAATTGGCTCATTCCAAAGCCAAAAGTTCATAAACGCTAAGTTCTTTCATTTTATCAAGTCAGAATTCATTCTGAAATCCGTCGGCGATAATTTGACCGATTAGTCCATTTTATGCATTCGTTAAACGTTCGTGAATGTTCGACGCTCAAATCTTCACTTTAAGTCAAAATTCGACCGTTCTTGCTCCCACAAGTCTTAATTTACCTAAATACACGTGTTACAATTGAAAACCACCATTTTTGATTCACACGACGACTTTTGATTTCTAATTCGAGAAAAGTACGTTTTCGACGATTATCGTCTAATCGTGTAACGTTCGTCGAATCTTCGTTCTTCGTTTTTATTACATCAAACCAATGGGAATCAATCCCATGGTTGATTATTACCAAATCTAATCATTCAAAACATTTAAGTTTTCATGGCTTAGCAATTTTATTAGTTCATTCTTATGAATTCACTAAGTTCTTCATTAGTACTTTCATGAAATTTTATTATCTCATTATGCATGGCTTGTTAAGGTTCTTAATTTACTATTAAGCCATCCTTATTACTTCTTCAAAATTATATCTCCTTCAATCACTTCTCTATCAAAATTGTTATTGAAAGAAGAGAATTATATAACTTCTTAGTGTTATACCTTTCTTGTTCTTTGTTGAAGCAGTATGGATACTCAACGGCTTTCTTCTTCTTGGTTGATGTGTGTTCTTCACAAAGCTTAAGCTAGTTTCTTCTCTCTGTCTTTCTCTCTCTAGAAGTTGGTGGATTCTCAAACAACAAAACAATGAAGAGCAAGCTCTCTATTTATAGAAGTTGGCAAAACTTAGGGTAGGTTGATCATTTAGGCCCAACCTCCTCTAGTATTCCCACCTCCTCCCCTTTCTTTCCCACCAAGTTTGAGCCCATGTGCTAGCACATGGCCCCCCTTGTGCTCCCACATGCACCCATGTGGCCTTGGGTTGCCCCATGGGTTAATCCATGGGTTTAACCCACCCGTTTACCCAACGGTTCGTCCCACGGTTAAATTATTAATATTAATTCAATTTTAATTCATTTCACGTATTTACTCCGTATAAAATTTGTATTATACGTCGTATAATTCTAGTATCCTCCCCGTATTATTCTCGTATAATACCTCGTATTATACGCGCATTCTTTTCGTATAATAATCATTCATTATTATGCGTAAAACAATTAATCTTTGATTTCCACTTTCCCTAACGCTTAGGATTTGAAGTCCCTACCCGAAAACTTCGTGAGCCATAAATAAAATATTATTACATATTTCATCTTGTATTGAAATCCTATCATTACGTGTTTCTCAGAATTTCAAAATAAATTCCCGAGCAAAAATGGATGAATAGTGATTTTCGTACTTTTCATCTCGAGAAAACTTTTCTCGGCTAACTCAACTTTTCACGGTATATTACCTTCAAATTTTTCGACAGAACGTCATTCCGACATTTCGAACTCTCAAAAGAGCTTAGGGTTACATGAACCCTGACCCTTAGGGTTGAACCCTAACCCTTAGGATTTCATGAATAGTGCCTATTTCGTCATTTTCTCGAAAAGACTTTATTTTCATCTTGAAAATTCACATTCATTATTTCTAGCACATAGCCAGAATACTTACCCTTTCGAATGTCTCTAGGTCATAAAACGATCTTCAATTTGCTTACTCAATTAAATAAACAAATAATCCAATTTTATTCAATAAATCAAATAAAATCCATTTACATAATCGTTCGATTTTCTCGGGCGTTACACAAGTTGTCACTATGAATAATTTCATATGCATAAACTGTTATTGAATAGTTTATGTCATTTGATTCGGCTAGACTGAGACTTAGAGTATTTTCGTTGGTTTTCAGAAATCTTTCTAAAATATTTACAATATTGTTATCATATGCCAATTGCTTGGTACGGATTCTCAGGTAAGTATAAGTATGAATAAACAAATGTTTTTACGTCGTTAATTCGATAGGCACATGAGGTTGCCACAAATTAAACGTAAATACGTTTAATGTATGAGTGTTGATCATCATAGAGTACTGCAGGTTGATCACCTGGTTGTGCTCGTAAGCTATATCGAACTTATGGCCTCAGTACCGAGTTGTTCCATTTATGAATGATAACTAAATGATTGTTCATGGTCGTTGACCAGCTCAGATTTCGAATAGACAATTTTTGGGAATGACTTTAAAGGAATCAAAACGTTATTTTGATTATTCTTAAGTACTCCATAGCTATTGTACAGCTATTGAAGATGAAATCATACGATTCTTGATTTTGTGATTTCAAAATATAATGTTGAACTTGCTGAGCTATTTATGCTCATTCTTGCTTAAAACTAAATTATTTCAGCTAAGAGTGAATTGACCGAAGGATCCGGTAAAGACAAGGGTAAGTCCAAGATGGACAAATAGATATCCTTGTAATAGCATAGTATTAGTATTGTAATGATGGATATTATGACACAAATCAAATGTAATGGTTACAAAAAACCTGGGAAGGGATTAATAGAATGTAATATTTAGAAAACTTATGCATGTTGTTGAAGTGTTCTATTGAATGTATGAGTAGATAGTAGCACCGTGTAGCACCATATCTAATGTTTGAAGGTACCTGGATTTGGAGGCGTCACAATATCGAACTCTTGAATGATTGTTTAATTCTTTATGATTCAACTAATCCTTAGTTGATGAACGTCTAAGAGCCAAATTACCCTTGAAGCTAATCCAAACCTAACTTCCTTTGGTGAGGACTCTAATATAAAAGCTGAGATGAACAACCCTACTATAGGGGATTATATTACGCGATAGCGTTAAGATATTTGTACACAATACATTATACAAAGGGCTGATCCCCCGGAGTACGAGAAGAAAGGTTCATACAGTCTAACAACTATTAAAGGTTTAATTAGAAATACTTGAAAACCAAGAGGACATATTTCATGGTCTTGTGACCCTCAAATTACTTTTGTTCTTTTTTTCTAATCTTGATTTAAAAGCTGAGTTTTCTATTATTCAGAAGAGATATTATTCAGTATTCATTGATTATTCTCATGTCATTATTACTTCTATACCTGTGGGTAATTTTTTGCTCACCCTTGCATAAAAACATTGTAGCTAAAGTTGAGAAATCCGATGAGTCGTCCACTAGTAAGGGCAAAGGCAAGATAAACAAGTGATGAAGAATAGTTTTATTTTATTTGATGATGTTTATGTATCGAGACTACTTGATTCTTATGTTTTATTTCTGCAAAAATTGTAATGAAGGTTAGATAACCTGGGATTAAGTATTATTGATGTAACCTTTTAATGGGATGATTATTTATTAAGTTTGGTTTTTATTGTTATCCTTTGTTTATGGGTAGTTAGATGTTAAAGTTTAGGACAGTGAACACAAAATCTGTGGGATTGAAGTACCCGAATTTGAGGGTGTGACAAGTTGGTATCAAAGCTTTAGGATATGAACCTTAGGTGAGGAAACCTTAAGAAATAGCCTTATAAGAGATCAAAAATACAGTGGTGATAAACTCTTATCGAGTTTTAGGGAATGAATTAAGGGAATTCATTGAAGATAAATAATAAAAGACTTTATGTGTGACACCCCCGAATCTGGTCGTCATGAAACAATACTAAACATCCACCTCTACACAACATACGATAACTAAAGTGCGGAATATAATAAACGTACGTCGTTTATTCAAAAGGTGTTACTAGTCCCAAGATTCGATAACGTTAAATACAAACATACCCTAGAATAGTTATTAGGGTTCATATTACATAACAATAATTAATTAAACATAAAGATAAAGTCTTCTCCTTGCAAACTAATCCTACATCTTCCCTTTACCCTTGTCCTTCCCTGAAGTCTCGGGCTTAACTGCAATATAAGTCATGATATAGCAAGAATGAGCAACAAGTTTGCTCAGCAAGTTTAAATACAACAATAAAGGATATATCATGATGAAAAGAATATATCTGACAATGAATTCAACAATATAAATATCGGAAGCAGAATAATAATTGCTTTTAGAATAACTGATAGTCAAGTAGACCTTTGAACTATAAAACTCCAACGAAATCAATAGCTGATTGACCCTTTGGTTATTGGCTACAGAATAAGTACTTGAGGGGATCAGCCTCGCGTACGCCATGTATATGCATAACATTCAACTCTGCGGTTTGTATCTTTATACTAGATACCTGGGGTACTCCCCTATATATGAGGGGTGTTCTTTTCAGTCTAAGAATCCATACCATCAATTGGTCTGGATAGCTTTTATAAAACTTCATACAATTGCTGACCGAACAAGGGTTCAGACTCTATCTGACGCAGTTTAAGAATTATAGAACTCTTAAATAAGGTACAAGTCTAAGACTGCACGAACTCAAGTGCACCAAGTGCGAATAACAATAATATCGATGTGGAATAATCGTAAAGTAATTAAACCACCTAATAGCATGCTTGGACATAAAGTTCAAGCTTTAAATAATTAACCGTCAATACGATAATAACCTGCTCAATACAATATGAGAAGGATAGGAACTTGCACAATAAAGAGTGTAAGGGAACTTGCATTCAAATCAAGTGGAGTTTAAGAAACTTGCTTACAACGTTCCTTGAGTAAAGTAACCACAAGGATAGGATACATGCTCAAGTAAAAGAGTAAGAATTAAAGGACTTGCCTGTTCGCTCAGCTACGATTAAGTTCTAGCTTTAATTAAATCTCGCTGAAATAACTTAACATTAATAAGTCGGTATTCCAATTAGCATGTGTAAACTAATACGAGTCTACACTTACAAGAATCTGCTTATCATATTAATCTATCCATAATTCACGTAAGTCAATCTAATCATGTCATAGATTTAATAACTTTAGATTATCTAGTTTCTATGCATCAATATAGATTTGAACACATAATACTTCAAGTTACTTATATTTAATCAACATACATGCTTTATGATTATAATTTTTGAAAACCTAGCATGCTCAACCTAATCCTAATTTAAAGTCATATGATCTCATGTCGGTAATTTGTATACTTTACATAATACAAGTTCATGCTTCATGTTATCACATAACAAGGTTAAACATAACATGCATGCTCATGCGTATACTATACATGTATACTTTAATCCACCTATTTCATGCCTTAGAAATTCATTTTCTATGAATACGTGCATATGTGAAATCCATGCTTTAACTCAACGAGGTCCATGTTACTATGCTTATAGGCATAACGAACTCTAATGTACATGCTTGCATGATCAATACGTAATCCACATGGTGATCGATGCTATTTAGTTTTTCTCATTCTAAGTTTTCACATCGGAAATCACATTAAGTCAACAAGGTATCATCGTACATGTTAAGCGTCTCATAGTCATGACTCACATGTCTTAGAACTCATATATAAGCCACATATAGGTTCTCAAATAGTCAGAATCTAAAAGACATTAACCTTAGTCAAGTTCACTTTTTAAAGTCTTTAAGTTTCTTATTTCAAAATCGTTAGAATCTTGCAATCACGTATGCTAGTGTGTTTAACATTTTAAACATGCATTTCAAGTTAATATAAACTATACGATCATGTTTAGAATATCAAAATATATACATGCCCCGTATGTGTCTAAATTCATAATTAAATCTATAAGTTTCATTACAAATCACAAGTTTTCCTTCCATGGTGTACATACTAGCATGTTTAACATTATACATGTACTATCAAGAAACATGGTTATAGAAGTGATACTAATTTTCATGCTTGCCTTAAACCATAGTAACAAGTTATCACATAACAGGCCTTAACAGGAAGCAGGAAACAAAAACTGGCAACAGGGACCTGCGCAGCTGCGCAGGCACCAGGTATAAACCCAGCGCAGCTGCGCCGGTGTCCGGCCAGTGCTTGAGCAGGCTATTTTCGACAGTAACCAAAAACCCAACACAGAAATTCTTAATGAATTCGATTCTATTGCAACTACATTATATAACTAACATGATTATAACCTTATATAACACTTAACAAACATATTCCAATCACTTAATCAATCAATCCATAATCAAATAAAGAATTTAGAATTTTACAGAAACTAAAAAATGGAGTTATACCTCTGTAATTGGTTTGCTTGAATTACAAATCTCCCTCACTGATATTTCACAATAACTCACTCTCTAGCAATATAATTCTCAGCAATTGAAAATGAGAAATGGATGAGCTTATTTATAGGCAATTTGTATATCCGGCTCTTGATTTTGCTCACCAAATCAAAATAATGGATTACATGATTGTGTATTGGTTAATGAATGGTAGTTGAGAAACACTGTGTTGCCCATTCCCCTTGAAATCATTGGCTATTTTTGTTGAAATTGAGAAGAGTTATAGGGTAGCTAGCTAGCTCTTCACGTGGGAAGAATGAGATGGGCACATATATGGGACAAGGAAAGAACTCAGCATTGTAAAATATAATACAACACTTGGTCTATATCATATATATATATACATAATATACACTTTGGTTATATATATGCATCTATACACATTATAAGTATACTTAAGTTATATAATATACACACACTTCATTCCATGTATACATAGATTATACATTTAATTAGTGTTACAATGTCATTTCAATTGAGCAATTAATAATACAATGCATTGAGTACGTACATATATACCAATCATATAATCCATGCACATTATCTATTAACACCAAATATATTATAATTGTGTATTGCTCATTATTCATTACCATAACTGTTATTATCATAATAACTTAATGAAATCATTATCAATTGATAATGTCTATTGGTATTAATATAAGATAGTAGGGTGTTCATTAAAATTCTACCCACACATACCATGTTACATAAGTCATACTATTATGTCACTTACAAAATGAAATTACTCTTACCATATAGTCAATATATATAATATATAGTCATATTGATGTGTAACCCACCATATATTATAGGTTTACATATCACATGCTTGTATAAAATAATAAATTAATTAAATATAATATTATTATATTATCAGTTCTCTTACTCATTAATTATTATTTATTCATAATAATAATTAAACAACACATTATCGATTAATTAATCATAATTAAAATTAATCAATAAGTTCAAATCTTGCCACTATATTCAAATAAATTGAATATTTAATTATTAATAATCTCATACATTCTCTGATATTAAATCCTTAAAGTTAGTCCACTAATTTAAATAACTCATTAGTGACTTCCTTTAATCCTTTCACAATTCTCACCCCCACATAAGGTTTAAATAAACTCACAAAAATTAACTCATTAAAATTAAATCACATATTTAATAAATAAGGAGTTTAAAATTCATGGTCGTTACATCCCTCCCCCTTATAAAAATTCTGTCCTCGGAATTGTAAAAATAAGGTTACTCAAATAAAAACGGATGATTCGCTCTCATTTTCTCTTCTAGCTCCCATGTAGCTTCTTCAACTGCGTGATTCCTCCAAAGAATCTTGACAAAATGAATGATCTTATTCCTCAGCTTCTGTTCCTTCCTATCTAGTATCTGGACAGGAACTTCCTCGTACGATAAGTCTTTCTCGACTTGGATAGGTTCATAGGAGATAACATGCTTGTAGTCTGGTTTATACGGCCGCAACACTGACACATGAAACACGTTGTGAATGTGCTTAAGTTCAGGAGGTAATGCCACCTCGTACGCCACTTCACCGACTTGCCTCAGAATCTCGAACGGTCCTATGAACCTAGGGCTCAACTTGCCCTTCTTCCCAAAATGAATCTTCCCCTTCCAGGGAGATACTTTCAGAAAAGCATAGCTTCCTAATTCAAATTCTTTCTTCTTGCGATGCAAATCCGCATACTTCTTCTGGCGATCTTGAGCCGCTACCAGCCGTGCTCTTATTACCTTGATAATCTCTACAGTCTGCTATTCCAATTCTGGTCCCAACAGTCGACGTTCTCCAACTTCATCCCAACACAACGGTGTTCGACATTTTCTCCTATATAGCGCTTCGTATGGTGGCATTCCGATACTAGCGTGATAATTATTGTTGTACGCGAATTCTACTAATGGAATGTGATCCTCCCAACTGCCCTTGAAGTCCATTACACAAGCTCGGAGCATGTCTTCAAGTGTTTGAATTGTTCTTTCGCTTTGCCCATCGGTCTGCGGATGATACGCGGTGCTCATTCGTAACTGTGTCCCCAATCTCTCTTGAAGACTCTTCCAGAAATTCGACGTGAATCGCGGATCTCTATCTGATACAATAGATATCGGCACCCCATGTCTCGAGATAATTTCCTTGACATATAATCTAGCTAACTGATCCAAATTATACTTAATCTTAATTGACAAAAAGTGAGCTGACTTAGTAAGACGATCTACAATCACCCATATGGCGTCGTGCCCTTTCTGCGTTGCCGAAAGTCCTACCACAAAGTCCATCGTGATATTCTCCCATTTCCATTCTGGAATCTCTAACGGTTGTAATAACCCGCTTGGTCGTTGGAGCTCTGCCTTGACTCTCTGACAAGTTAAACACCTACTTACGCATTCTGCAACCTCTCTCTTCATGTTTGGCCACCAAAAGTTGTGACGCAAGTCTGGGTACATCTTCATGCTTCCTGGGTGTATCGAGTATCTCGTACTGTGCGCTTCTTGCAAAATTTCTTCTCTCAGTTCTGGTACTAATGGTACCCAAATTCGTCCTTCAAACCTTAGCAGTCCAGTGCTATCAATCTTGAATTTCAAATCATCACCTTCAACAATCCGCTTCTTGATAATATCACAATTTTTGTCCTTCTCTTGTGCCTCCTTAACCTTTTCTAATAAAGTCGGGCTCGCTGTCACTGTAAATAATTTCTCGTTGATCTCCATCGGATACTTAACCTCCAAATCTAGTCGTTCAAAATCTTTCACTAACTCTTCTTGAAAGGTTAACTTCAATAACTTCTCTCTGCCTTTTCTGCTCAAGGCATCTGCCACTACATTTGCTTTGCCTAGATGGTACAGAATCTCACAATCATAATCTTTGATCAATTCTAGCCATCGGCGCTGCCTCATGTTTAGCTCCTTCTGCGTGAAGATATACTTCAGACTCTTGTGATCCGTGTATATTTCACATTTCTCGCCATATAAATAATGCCCCCAAATCTTCAAGGCAAAAACTACTGCTGCTAATTCCAGGTAATGAGTCGGATAACCCTTCTCATAGTCCTTCAGCTGACGTGAAGCGTACGCAATGACCCTGCCGTGTTGCATTAGTATACAGCCAAGACCCTTGTGTGACGCATCGCTATACACTAAAAACCCTTCCGTGTTAGCCAGTAAAGCTAACACAGGTGCTTGACTAAGCCTCTTCTTCAATTCTAGAAAACTCTCTTCACACTTCTCCATCCAAACGAACTTAACTGTCTTTCTAGTAAGATTGGTTAACGGCGATGCTAATTTCAAAAAATCCTGGATGAATCTCCGATAGTATCCCGACGTGAATTATAATTGCAGCCTACGTACAAGGCAAGTTTCTTAACTCTACTTTTAATTGAGCAAGTTTTCTGTCCCTAACTTATTATCGTTACGCGAAATTATTAATCCTATTCTTTCATTAAACAATTTCTTACTCTTGTTTATTCATGTTCATGATTCCATATGAGATGTTTTAATTCTTTTAAAGTAATACTTCGGTTATACAATGCTTATTCAATTGTATACCTTTGAGATTCATTATTTGATCTAAGTATCAATTTTATTATTGAACCCTGAAAGACTAGCGAATCCTTATTGATTCGACTAGTCCATAGAAGATGAGCATTCTAAATTCTAGAACTATTATTGAGCTTATCCAAACCAAACTTTCTTTGGTGCGGACTCTGATGTTAAATTGAGATGAACAACCTTTAATAGGGGATTATTTACGCATTAGCGTTGAGATGTTGTGCACATACATGGTACTAAGGGCTAATCCCCCTAAGTACGAGAAGTGCGGTACATATAGTCTTACGACTATTAAAGGTTTAAAGTAGAAATACTTGATAACCTGGGATATAGTTCTTGGTCTTGTGACCATCAGATATACTTTTGATTCTTGTACTCATTTCTTAATTCAAAAGCCGAGCTTTTCATTATTCAGAACTCTTTGATTTCTCGCATGATATTATTATTATTATATCGTTATACTTGTGGGCAATCGTTGCTCACTCTTGCATAATAGCATTGCAGTTAAAGTTGAAAGAACCGAAGAATCTTCCACTAGTAAAGGCAAGGGAAAGGCAAACTAGTGATGAAGACTTGTTTATTTATTTGAGAATATTTTGTTCAAGTCTTATGATGTTATATTAAGACTTAGTTATTTATTTATGTTCCGCACTTGATGTATTAAGGTTAGATAACCTTGGGATTGAGTATTTATTTATGATGTTGTAACCCCTAAAGGGAGGATTTCTATTTATTTATGAGTTTTATTTATTGTGGGTAGATATATGTGTTATTTTTAGATAGTGAACACCAAATCCTGTGGAATTAAAGTACCCGGATTTGGGGGTGTCACAAGTTGGTATCAAAGCTATAGGTTATGAACCTTAGGTGGGGAAACCTTAGGGTAGTCGCCTTTTAAGAGATAGATAATATAGTGGTGATAAACTCTTATCAAATTCTAAGAAATAAATTAAGGAATTCATTGAAGATAATAAAAGACTTTATGTGCTTATGTGATTACTTATGTGCTCGCTAGTATCGATTAGCATCACGTAGTAACTAAAAACTTAAAATTTTGATTGTCGGGATGTTAGATGTTAGAGGATCTAGTTAGCCTAGGGAGGTTGAGCCCCGAGTAGCTAGAGAGGAGGAGCCCTGAGACATTCATACCGTATGGGAGCAATTAGTTCGGAGAGAGCCATCTCTATTGATCACTATTGTGGGTCAGGAGCACAAGCTTGTGTTCGATTCAGAGAAGGACTCTGAGGAGATAGAGGTAGAGGCTGAGGATGAGGAGGAGGACGAGGACCCTGATGAGTTTCCACCAAACTCTATCAATGTCGAGATGTATGACGAGTTGTATGACCATAACATAGAGTTACAGGATAATGTTCGAGAATTGAAGGAGCAAACAGTTGCACAATAGACTACTATAGAGTAGAGAAGGACGAGATTGAGAATCTTGATGTAAGTCTTGGAGACGTGGAATGGAAGTTGGTTCATGCAGAGAGCCAAAATGAAGATCTAAGCTGAGATAGAGAAACTGAAGAGTGACTTGCGAGAGGAGTCAGCGAAGCGTGCTAGAGTAGAGGACGCTTTGATGAAGGCTTCTCGACGTGCAGATCTTGCTGAGGACGATGATCGGGAAAAGAAGGCTAAGATTGAGGAGACGGACTACACATTTCAAACAACAATTGATAGCGCCCAGGATCGAGTTGTCTACTATCCAGTGCAGTTCGAGGACTTACCTTGGTATACGCTGGATCGTAGGATAATGTTCCGTATCATGGAAGAAGAGCACAGAGAAGTTGTTCGACGTCTTAGTAGGCCGTGATAGGAACAGTATGAGTTATGTGAATACTTTATGGTAGTTAATAATGTAAATTCCAATGTGATTATAAACAATGGAATATGATGATTAAAATTCTGAAGATTCTTTATCTCGGGATAGTTTATGTAAATAGCAGTGATGCTATCTTTCGTATGTTAAAAACTTTTGAATGAATAAAATATCAGAGTTTATTTGAGATGATATGTGTTAAGTGATTATCTTAAAATGTTCAAGTTAAGTCTTAAATATTTAAGAAATTGAGTAACGATCTAATAAGTGTATATCTTAATAGAAAGATGCCGCCAAGAAGGTGCCCAACCCATCAACCAGCTCAGGAAGGATGAGCTAATAACAACGCCAATGCCAACGTTAATCCTGTCCAGCAGTTGGTCAATCTCTTAACTGGAGCACTTGCCAATCAGCCGCATGCTCCACAAACCACATCGTATAAGGATTTCAAGGCAGTAGGACCGCCAGAGTTTAAAGGATCCATGAACCCAATCGAAGCTCCGACGTGCGTAATGGAGATAGAGAAGGTATTTGATGTTGCAAGAGTCAAAGATGATCAGAAGATCGCCTTGGCAACGTTTATGCTAAAGGTAGAGGCCAGCTACTTGTGGCAGACGAATAAGGTCTGGGGAGGACATGGTGTAATCACTTGAGACATGTTTAAAGAGATGTTTTTCGAGATGTACTTCCCAACGAGCTCTTAGAACCAGATGGAGGTTCAATTTCTGGAGCTAAACCAAGGTAACGTGTCTGTGCTGGACTATGCTGCAAAATTTAATGAGTTGGCTAGGTTTGCAACTTATTAGGTGAATAAAGATGAGAGAAAAGCTAGAAGGTTTAAACAGGGATTGAAGCACTGGTTGTACAGCAAAGTGTCAATGTTCTAGTTGAACACTTTTGTAGGAGTGTTGGAGAAGGCAATTATCGCAGAAGGTGGAAGCGATGGTTTGACAAGGTATAATCAAGAACTTAAGAAGAAGAAGAATGAAGGTGAAAATAACAAAGCTAGTGGAAGCAATACTGGTGGTGGCATCAGTCAGAAAATGAGATGCAGTGACAGTGCGTCGACTGGGAACCAGCAAGGAAATCAAAAGAAGAGGGTGGAGGCTTGTCCGACATGCGGGAAGAATCACCTGGGGGCCTGCATTAAGGGAAAGAGGGTCTGCTACAATTGTGGTCAGGAAGGCCATATAGCACCAAATTGCCCTAACCCTAAGAAGGGCACTTGCTTTATGTGTGGGTCAAAGGACCATCTAGAAAGGGATTGTCCCAAGAAGGTATCAGGAGGGGCAGGAGCAGGTGGAAATAGAGGAACCAGCGGTGGCAACAATCTAACTATCACGGGATCAACGCCAACCATACGACCTACCGCCAGAACTTTTGACATGACCATGCAAGATGCTGTGCAGTCACGTGATGTGGTGTCAGGTATCATTTCGATCAATAATATAAATGGTTATGTGTTATTTGATTCGGGTGCTACTTACTCATTTATATCTGATGACTTTGTTAAAAATTTAGAATTGCCTAAGGACGAATTAGAATACCCTATAAACATAGAAATTGCAAATAGGGAAGTTATTATAGTCAACACCTTGTCTTTGTTTGAAACCTTTTACAACCAGTCGGGCTTTATAGGTCTCTACCTTGCCGTCTGCTCCAGTCTTTCTTTTAAAGACCCATTTACACACAATAAGCTTAATGCCTTCAGGTGGTGAAACCAAAGTCCATACTTGGTTCTTATCCATGGAGCCCATCTCAGATTTCATGGCTTCAATCCATTTTACTAAGTCTTTATTACTTATAACATGTTCGTAATTCAATAGATCAGCATCATTCATGATGCGTACCTCATCATCATCTTCTATGACGAATCCATACCTATCAGGTATCTTCGGTACTCTTCCAGATTTACGAATAGGATGTTGTACAGTAGGTTCATCCACTTGGTCAGGTACCTGACTTTGATCCGTAGTAATTTGTGGTTCTTAAACTTCTTCAAGACCCTTCATGGATAAACTCCTTTCCCAAGAAGGCAGCATGTTTCGCAACAAACTCCTTTTGATCAGTTGGATGATAGAAATAATAACCTAAAGTTTCTTTAGGATATCCCAAAAATCTATACTTGTCAGATTTAGTCTGTAACTTATCATTTTAAAACTTTTTGACAAAATTTGGACAACCCCAAGTCTTAACATGCTTAAGATTTGGTTTCCTCCCATTCCACATCTCATATGGAGTCTTTTGGGGATAATTTAGTAGGCACCTTGTTAAGTAGGTATGCAGCCGTTTCTAGAGCTATTGTGAGATTATACCATTATCTTTTACACAATTAAGAAACTCACCGCTTAAGTATTCTCCACCTTGATCTGATCGAAGAATCTTAATACTCTTGCCCGTTTGTTTCTGTACTTCACTTCAGAACTCTTTGAACTTTTCAAATGATTCAGATTTGTATTTCATTAAATACACATATCTAAATCTTGAGTGATCATCAGTAAAAGTAATAAAATAAGAATACCCTCCCCGAGCATTCGTTGTCATAGGTCCACAAACGTCTGTGTGAACCAATGCTAACAACTTTGTAACTCATTCTCTTTTTCCACTAAAAGGAGATTTAGTCATTTTATCCATGAGACAAGATTCACAAGTTAGATATGATTCATAATCGGATAGCTATAAGAGTCCATCCTTATACAACTTGGATAATCTTGTTTCATTGATATGACCGAGTCTACAGTGCCACATATAGGTATAATTAACATAATCTTTTTTCCTTTTCTTAGTTTGTTCTATTTGAAATATATTTTCATGCAAGTCAAGTATATAAAGTCCATTTCGCAAATTACCAACACCATATAAAATATTATTTTTATAAATAGAACAACTGTTGTTCTTTATTATAATGTCAAATCCATCCATATCTAATACGAAAATAGAAATAATATTTCTAATGATATTTGGAACAAAATAACAATTATTTAAATAAATGGATTTGCCTGTAGGCAGTGCTAATGTGACAACCCAAAAATTTATAAGATCTTGAACGATTAAATTAAAGGTTAAAGTTTAAAATCTAGAGTGGAAATATAGGATTAATTAAAAAATTTATGAAGAACCTATATGGTTTACTATTTGAAAGAGAATAGAGAAAATATGGGTTACAAAATTTTAAAACCCTAGAAATGAATTTATATGTACTTGAAGGAATATTAAAGATAATGTATTATGATACTTATAAATTTAATGTGAACTAAATGGTGTAAGAAATTTTATAATGACACATGTGGAGAAATTTATTAAGAAAATTAATTTTAAATGAAAAGATAATCGTATGGTATGTTTGTGAAGCCCTAAGCGTGTGGACAGTTCCTAATTGGTTCTTGGACAGCTCCTAAACTCATATTATTGTCGAAATTTCCTAAACTCATAACGTGTGGTATGTTTGATAAACTATACTGGGGTATAGAGAAGTTGCGGATGAAGAATTGAGGATTTTTAGTGTAGTAAGTTTTTAGTATGATAGAAATAGATATAATTATTAAGCAATGAATCATTGGAGAAATTGAAGTTGTTGGTGGAGACATAGGTATTCTAAATCTTCTAGCTATGTTAGACATCGAATTTTTTGAAATCAAGCTAAATTCGCATTGAAGTGCCTTTTCGAAATAAAATGAATTTTTGTCATCCTCAAAACATGGTGACAAGGGTGTGGAGATGGATTTCGATCCATTATCACAATGTTACTTGTTGCGGCATGATAACACAAAAAATGATTTTTTAATGATTTTGCACTTTTTAAAGAAGAGTCTACACTAATTGTTTCGGCTAGACAAAAATGATTTGAAATATCAAAATATATTTTATATATCACCAATGCATTATAGAACCTGGTGTAAAAATGATAAAATTGATGGAGTCATCAATGCAGTATTGCCTAGTGTCGAATGTAATCTAAGGATCGTCAGCCCACTATAGTATGATATAATATGGCAAAGTCACAAAATGACGGAATTCTCAAAGGGACTGTAAATACTGTGCGGTATCATGACGTCATAAAATGATTTTCAGAATTTTAAAGATAATTTATTGCCAATTGAATTTGGCCAGATACATGTTTCGATTGATATACGAAATATTGGTATACGTCCAAGCTATTTGATTCAGCTAGACAAATGTTTATGAAATTCAAGTATTATTTCAGAGCTTATGCCAACCCAAATTATTTTGGTGTATAATCTTATGTTAAGTTGGTACCAAATGGATACAAGCTGGTATCCGACATAAGTTGGTGTCAGCATTACATGATACAAGTTGGTATCAAGTTAATGCAAATTGATATCAAATCTACACAAGTTGGTGGCAAGATAAAACGGTTTGCAGATAAATTTCTGTTAAAACCTTTTCAAGTTATTTATTATACTTCATAATTATTGAATAATTGTGAAAACTCCTGAATGATTAGAAGAAGTGTAAACTCTTAGTGAATAGTCATGGAAGAATGTGATGAGAGAAGAAAAATCATCATAGGAGGAAATTGTAAAGGTTATAATGAAAATCTATTTTTAGTGAATAGTGATTTCGGGGACAAAATCTTTATAAGGGGGGAGGAATGTGACTACCCACAAATTTATAAGATCTTGAACGATTAAATTAAAGGTTAAAGTTTAAAATCTAGAGTGGAAAAATTGGAATAATTAAAATTTTTAAGAAGAACCTATATGGTTTACTATTTGAAAGAGAATAGAGAAAATATGGGTTACACAATTTCAAAACCATAGAAATGAATTTATATGTACTTGAAGGAATCTTAAATATAAGGTACTACGATACCTATAAATTTGATGTGAACTAAATGATGTAAGATATTTTATAATGACACATGTGGAGAAATTTATTAAGAAAATAAATTTTAAATGAAAAGATGTTTAAGGATAAAGACTTCTAACCTAATATATATTAGGTATGAAAATTTAAATAACCTAAGGGTTATAATAGGGAATGATGTTAGTATTTAAAATATATACTAACCCTAAGAGATTTATTTTATACATCTCAACTAATTAATTCTATAACCTAATTCAAGCAAATCTAATTTGGTTAAGAAATTAACTGTACATGAGTAAGGATTTGAATTACAAATAAGTGAAATGAAAATCCTAATTAAATGATTAGGGTAAGATAAATTAAAAGTATTGGACTATGTTAAATTACATGGCCCAAGGAATTATTTAGGAAGCACAATGAGGATTTAATTTAGTAGCCCAAAATAATGGGACATGTGTTAGTAGAATATCTATGGTTAAGAACTAACCATACTTGAGTTAAAGGTAGGAAATTATGGGAAATGACTATATTGGCCATAAGAGAGGAAGGAAGAGAAAGGAGGTGCATGTAAGTAATAATTTAGTTTAATAACTCCTTACGAACTATGCAAGGTGTAACTCTATTATTCATCCACCCTATTTAACCAAGTATACAAGTAAGGAAAATCTTGCAAGTAATCTTTTATCCAAGCTTACAAGCTAAATGAGAGAGAGAGAGAGAGAATGAGCAATAGATATTGGGAGATTATACATAGATATACATAATATATCTATCTATTTTTGCTGACACATAAAACATACTTTCTCTTTCATCTCTTACTTTTATTTTTGCTAACTAAAACAAAAGAAAGAGAGAGGCAAGATAAAGAGCATTTCGACAGCCATAGAGAAGGAAAAAGAGAGGGTTTTGTGTGCTCAAAGGTTCCTCATCAACCATAGAAGAAGAAGATCAAGGTATAAAACACTTTTTATCAAAGTTATTTTTAGTTGTATGAATCAAATCTTGGATCTATGATTCCAAGCCTCAAAACTCTAGATCTACATGGGTATAAGTGTTTTATGTGTAGATATATCACTTTTGAGGATCAAAAGTTGGGTCTAAAGTAAGAAAATGAAACTAGGTTTTCAAAAAGTTAGAAAACGCTACTCTTTATTTTTTCTTAGCATAGATTATGTTTTGCTTGGGTTTGGAGAAGGTTTGATGAAATAGATCATGGATCATGGTATATGCATGAGTATAAGAGGTATTATGATGTATTATGTTGGTTAATGTTTGATTAATCAAGAGATCATGGAATTTTTCTTACAAAACACAAAGGTTAGAAAATTAGATTTTTGAGAAAATAAAACATGAAATTCAAACAATCATATCTGTCATTCTTTTTCAAATTTTTGAGTGTGGTTAATTTTTGGAGTTAGATCTATGAGTATTCTAACATATCCAAGTGCAATCACTGCAAAATTCCTTGTATATTTCCGTATGGATAGTTTTTAGCAAAGTAGGCAAAATCTGGAAAAAATCAAAAAGCAATCTGCCCAAAACTTCCAGGGGTAGTTTCGATAACTTAGTGAATGAAATAAATTCAAACCTTTTGGGACATGAAAATATATGAGATAAAGTATCTCCTATCCAAAGATGAGCCTATTCCTACTTAAATCGACCGAGTTATGGTCATTTCAATATTTGGGTTTTTTCGACAAAAACTGCTATAACTGGAGTTCTATAACTCTGATGGTCACGAAATTTAAACTGGAAGTTCATGTTAATACGTGTAATATCCTGCCAAGAGTTAAGAATTTTTGGAGTTGAGCATGATATAACTAATTTTCTTAAGTTACGAACTAAAATCGGACTTTTGAAAAATACTAAAGAAAATTAAAAAATTCCAGGAAAATTAGTTTTGTGTATGGAATATATGTATGTATGTGAGGCCAAAAGATAAAACAACAATAAGATGATTTGTTATTTTTCATAAAAATGATTTAGTTATGAATAAATAAATTAAATATGTTATGTAATATGAAAAATAGGATTTTATGACTTAAAAACACTAAATATGGTTTATGCATATTTTTGATAGGGGTTTTGGTCATTTGTGATGAGATATTATGTTTATGGCATGTTAAAATGATTAAATAAATTAATTAGTAAAGTGTAAACAATTAAAAGAAATTGTTTAATTATTTAATAAATTATTAAAATATTATTAGCTGACTAGTAATATTAGACTAAGATATTATGAAGTAATTAATAATATTTAGATAAAAGTGTTATTAAAGGATTGGTTTAAAATATTATTAAATGATTAATAATATTAGTAAAGAAATTAGAATATTATTAAATAATTAATTATATTATTTTAGAGTTTAAAAGATGAGTTAAGTTATTGAGTTAAACATTCAATAGACTATATTGAATTGTATGTTGATTTGGAAATTTAATATGTTTTAAAAAGAATACAGTTGAATTCGACTTGCTGAATTGGTGTATTCGACATTCTGAATTAATTATGTTAGCATGTATTTAGCTTGCTGAATTGGTGTATTTGGTTTGCTGAATTAGTGAATTCAGGTTGCTGGATTATATTTTAGTTTGAATTTAGGTTGCTGGATTAGATATTCGACTTAATGAATTATCAAGAATAACTTATAATATGAAAGATTAAGTGTTAATTCACAAGTTATATGATAAAGTAGTAGTACATTCGTACTATTTAATGGTTGATATATAGTATCTGGGCTAAACAATTCCTTCAGGGAGCGGAGGTATATACGAACTAGCTACCAATCTAACTCACCGTGAAAATTAGTGTAGACGAGATGAAAAACTAGTTTGTTGGTTGTTTGTGGGAAACCACTCAACATACTGTATTGAACACTGTTAAAGACTAGATGTGTGCTAGGTTTAGAATTTTGAATACATATGGTGTTAAGGAGTTATCTAATATTTGATTATGTGGTTAAATGTTAGACAATTTACTTATAAAATAGTGGTATAATATTATATACTGATTGAAAGATCAATCTTAACAGTGATATATCTTTACAATTAAGAGATTAAATAAGATTGTGTAGTAGTAATCGATGATACAGGCAAGTTTTCCTAACTCAAACTCGAGTTCTTATTTTTCAAGCATGTTAGTGGATAATTATTGTTAATTATTCTACATCTATGACTATTTATTCGCACTTAGTGCATATTGCATATGTTTATCAAGAATGAAAGGCTGATCACCTTCATTACCATAAGGTTCAATTAAATTTGTTCATTGTCATTGTTGATCACCCAACATTATTGATTCAGCCATTCAATTATTGATATTTTGATTCATGCTCTTTCACAATTATTATATTGTTGAAAATTCGAAAGCTTATTCTTTCTTTCAATCATGATATATCTTCATTGTATTTAAACTTACTGGGAAAATTAGTTATTCACCCTTGCTATATCATGATAACAAATTTCAGATTAAAACGAAGGCTCGAAGAAAGACGAAGACAAACGCAACTGGAGTTCCTACCATTTGATTCTTCTTGTTTCTTCATTAACGAACGACTTGATCTTACATTTTCTTCCTCCGAGACATGAAGATCCGAGTCTCCCAGTTCTTCTCTTTAATTTTCTAAATTCTTCTCTATTGGATTTGTTGAATAAGTAAGGAAGAATGAAGAACTGGCTTGCTATATATAGAAAACCAAGACTAGGGGTATTTTGGTGATTTGTTAACTAAGATATGGCAATTTACCCTTTTGTCCTAAGATATTTCTTCTAAATATCTACCAAGACTTAGCTCCTAAGTTTCGCTGTCTCGTAATATTTTAACTGTCAAAATTCATTCCATAAACGAAAAACTGCGTTTTCTTTTTCTAATTTTTTTTAGATATTATGTCTTTCCTCCTTATCTTGACATTTACGCATTCGTCGTAAATTGAAAAATGCGAAAAGCGTTTTTGGTGAGTAGTGTTTTTGGTGACGTTTTCCCCAAAAATGGTTAAACGATCGAAAAGTTGATAAAAAAAATTTGCCTTTTTTATTTCGTCTGATTTTTGCACGTTTTTCGAGAAATACTTTTATTGGATAATATGACTTTTCACGACATATTACTAATAGATCTTGAAACAGAATGTCATTACGACATACAGATATCTCCAAAGAGATTAGGGTCTAACCCTAACTCGCATCATTCTTTGGGTAAATAATGATTTTACATAAATTTTCTTGATTTTTTTTATTTTCATCTTCAAAATTCTTACTCGTTAATTCTTACACGTAACAAAAATGCTAACGTATAAACACCATCCTAGGTTATAAAATGACCTTTAACACATAATATAAATCTTATTAATTAAATATTATTTTATTCAATAATATTCCACAAAAACTTAATTATTAAGCTAAGTGGAATTTCTTGATAGTTACATTCTTCCCCCTTATAAGAATTTTGTCCCTAAAATCACGATACAATTTACCCAAAAAGATGGGAATAATTATTCTTCTTATTTATCTTTACATTTTTCTTTGCTTTAAAAGCATTGTTTTACATTTATAGTACCTTTACAGAAGGCATGTCTTATTTCTCATTACTTATCTTTCTTAGGAATTACTTGGATAATAATTTCTCAATTCTCAACCTTTCTATACTCCCGTATATTTCCTCAAACTTACCACATGTTATAAGTTTAAGAACTCACCACAATAATATGAGTTTAGGAACCGAACCTAGTAATATGCAGTCCAAGAACAAATCAGGAACTGATCATACACATAGAGGCTCAAAATATACCATACGACTATGAGTCACAAACTTACCATAAGCATGAGTTTCGAGAACTCACACTTAATCCTAATCTTCTCTAACTATCAAATATATTTATGAGAAAAGAATTATCTTCTCACCATAGATATATCGATAGCGCGACACCAACATTTCAACGATTATCAATGAGATAAACTATGTAGTCATTAAACCAAGCACAAAACTTGAGTCTGTATAGCCCTCAAGTTTCAATTCAGAAACACCTTAGGCAAGAAATACATCATTTGTTCTTCTTAAGTACCTTGGGATATTTTTCACTACCTTCCAGTATTCTTCACTTGGATTCGACTGATATCTGCTTGTTACACTAAGTGCGTGATCGACATCCGATCTAGTACATAATATACCGTACATGATAGATCCTACTGTTGAAGCATAAGGAATCTTACTTATACGGTCTCTCTTCTCAGGTGTCTTTGGGGCATGTTTCTTGGAGAGATGTATTCCATGGCTCATCGACATGGGATCTTTCTTGGAATCTGTCATGCTAAACTTCTTTATCATCGAGTTAATGTAAGTTCCTTGGGATAAGCTAAACATCATTTTAGATCTATCTCTTTAGATCTTTATCACCAAAATATAGGATGCCTCACCTAAGTCCTTAATAGAGAAGTGTTTATGTGACACCCCCAAATTCGGGTACATCGAAACTCGGCTATACAACTAGGGCTTCAATCCCTACTCAAACCTCCTCGCATTTCACTCGTCCGTGTTAACTTGATACGACGCAAACTTTGCCAACTAGTTAAATTTTATAGGGTACTCAGGCACCGTCATCGTACCTTGCTTTAGTTCTAGGAATTGGACCTCTATTTGATTTTGTTAGCTTGGAGATAAATACATCTCAAAGAATATCTCCTTAAACCTATCCCAAGGTATTATTCCATTTCCCCCTCGCCACTTATTTTACCTGCCACCAGTAGCTAGCTTCCTACTTTAACATAAATGTCGCGAAGGCTGTCTTCTAGTCATCGTTGACCCTTGCAATGTCAAAAACTTTATCTATTTCCATGACTCAGGTTTGGGCTTCGACTGGATTCATGGAACCTAGGAATTCTAGAGGTCCTACAGCTTTTAAATCTTTAAAAGTTGTGGCTTGAGCCTGCGGCTGATTCGCAAACGCTCCAATTAATAGGTTTACTAGTTGCTGCACTGGGTGGACATCAGCTTCATTGTTGTTTGTAGACCCCTCAGGGGTTTGATGACGTGGTTGTTTTCTCCTTGGTGGCATCTTTCTGTTTAAAGAATTCATGTTACTAAATCATCACTTAATTATTTAAATATTTAAGACTTAACTTAAACATTCTTAAGCAACACATAACATTTCCAATAAACTTTGTATTTTTTTTCATTTTCACTTAAAACATAACATAGATAATATCATAGTCATTCACATCATCTATCCTGAAAATAATAAAATTTCAGGATTACATCATCATATCCCATTTTTTATCTCAAAACCTGGGATTTACATCTTATTAACTCTTATAGTTATTCACACAACATATTATTTCCTTATCATAAACTACTAGGACATTCCACATCGCACCGCTTCTCTGTGCTCTTCCAGCATGATATGAAACATCGTCCTACGATCCATCATGTACCACAACAAATCTTCGAACTGCACTGGATAGTAAAAGACTTTGTCTTGGGCCCTATCAATCATCGTATTGAATGCGTAGTCCTTCTCACCAATCTTGGCCTTCTTCGCCCGAACCTCACCTTCAACCAAAGTTGCACGCTGAGAAGCCTTCAACCAAGCGTCTTCAGCTCTTGCTCGCTTAGCTGACTCATTCAAATCGTCCTACATACTTTTCACTCAGCCAACAACTGTTTTCTGTGATTCTCTGTCTGAGCTAGCTTCTATTCCACATTTGCAAAACGTTTATCAAGATCTTGGATCATGTCATCCTTCTGCTCTAGAGTGGTCTGACGTATATCCGCCAACTCATCCAACTCCTCAACCTTATATTGTAACTCCAAGTTACGGTCATACAACTCATTATATATCTCCGCTGCAATAGAGTTAGGTGGAATATCTTCGGGATCCTCATCCTCTTCTTCTTCCACTTCTTCCTCATCCTCCTGATCAAACTCAGGCTCATGCTCCTGGCCTAAAACTATGATCAACGAAGATGGCTCCCTCTATACCAACTGCTCCCAGACGGTATGAATGTCTCAAGGCTCCTCCTCTCTAGGTACTTGTGGTTCCTCCTCCCTATCCTGAATGGGTCCTCCAACATCAAGCATCCTGCCAATAATATTTTAAATTTTAATTACTAATCGATACCACTCGCGAGCAAATAGGTTATTAGCACATAAGCACATAATGTAACGACCATGAATTTTAAACTCCTTATTTATTAAATATGTGATTTAATTTTAATGAGTTAATTTTTGTGAGTTTATTTAAACCTTATGTGGGGGTGAGAATTGTGAAAGGATTAAAGGAAGTCACTAATGAGTTATTTAAATTAGTGGACTAACCTTAAGGATTTAATATCAGAGAATGTATGAGATTATTAATAATTAAATATTCAATTTATTTGAATATAGTGGCAAGATTTGAACCTATTGATTAATTTCAATTATGATTAGTTAATCGATAATGTGTTGTTTAATTATTATTATGAATAAATAATAATTAATGAGTAAGAGAACTGATAATATAATAATATTATATTTAATTGATTTATTATTTTATACAAGCATGTGATATGTAAACCTATAATATATGGTGGGTTACACATCAATATGACTATATATTATATATATTGACTATATGGTAAGAGTAATTTCATTTTGTAAGTGACATAATAGTATGACTTATGTAACATGGTATGTGTGGGTAGAATTTTAATGAACACCCTACTATCTTATATTAATACCAATAGACATTATCAATTGATAATGATTTCATTAAGTTATTATGATAATAACAGTTATGGTAATGAATAATGAGCAATACACAATTATAGTATATTTGGTGTTAATAGATAATGTGCATGGATTATATGATTGGTATATATGTACGTACTCAATGCATTGTATTATTAATTGCTCAATTGAAATGACATTGTAACACTAATTAAATGTATAATCTATGTATACATGGAGTGAAGTGTGTGTATTTTATATAACTTAAGTATACTTATAATGTGTATAGATGTATATATATATATATAACCAAAGTGTATATTATGTATATATATATATATGATATAGACCAAGTGTTGTATTATATTTTATAATGCTGAGTTCTTTCCTTGTCCCATATATGTGCCCATCTCATTCTTCCCACGTTAAGAGCTAGCTAGCTACCCTATAACTCTTCTCAATTTCAGCAAAAATAGCCAATGATTTCAAGGGGAATGGGCAACACAGTGTTTCTCAACTACCATTCATTAACCAATACACAATCATATAATCCATTGTTTTGATTTGGTGAGCAAAATCAAGAGCCGGATATACAAATTGCCTATAAATAAGCTCATCCTCTTCTCATTTTCAATTGCTGAGAATTATATTGCTAGAGAGTGAGTTATTGTGAAATATCAGTGAGGGAGATTTGTAATTCAAGCAAACCAATTACAGAGGTATAACTCCATTTTTCAGTTTCTGTAAAATTCTAAATTCTTGATTTGATTATGGATTGATTGATTAAGTGATTGGAATATGTTTGTTAAGTGTTATATAAGGTTATAATCATGTTAGTTATATAATGTAGCTGCAATAGAATCGAATTCATTAAGAATTTATGTGTTGGGTTTTTGGTTACTGCCGAAAATAGCCTGCTCAAGCACTGGCCGGACACCGGCACAGCTGCGCCGGGTTTATACCTGGTGCCTGCGCAGCTGCGCAGGTCCCTGTTGCCAGTTTTTGTTTCCTGCTTCCTGTTAAGGCCTGTTATGTGATAACTTGTTACTATGGTTTAAGGCAAGCATGAAAATTAGTATCACTTCAATAACCATATTTCTTGATACTACATGTATAATGTTAACCATGCTAGTATGTACTCCATGAAAGGAAAACTTGTGATTTGTAATGAAACTTATAGATTTAATTATGAATTTAGACACATACGAGGCATGTATATATTTTGATATTCTAAACATGATCGTATAGTTTATATTAACTTGAAATGCATGTTTAAAATGTTAAACACACTAGCATACGTGATTGCAAGATTCTAGCGATTTTGAAATAAGAAACTTAAAGACTTTAAAAAGTGAACTTGACTAAGGTTAATGTCTTTTAGATTCTGACTATTTGAGAACCTATATGTGGCTTATATATGAGTTCTAAGACATGTGAGTCATGACTACGAGACGCTTAACATGTACGATGATACCTTGTTGACTTAATGTGATTTTCGATGTGAAAACTTAGAATGAGAAAAACTAAATAGCATCGATCACCATGTGGATTACGTATTGATCATGCAAGCATGTACATTAGAGTTCGTTATGCCTATAAGCATATTAACATGGACCTCGTTGAGTTAAAGCATGGATTTCACATATGCACGTATTCATAAAAAATGAATTTCTAAGGCATGAAATAGGTGGATTAAAGTATACATGTATAGTATACGCATGAGCATGCATGTTATGTTTAACCTTGTTATGTGATAACATGAAGCAAGAACTTGTATTATGTAAAGTATACAAATTACCGACATGAGAGCATATGACTTTAAATTAGGATTAGGTTGAGCATGCTAGGTTTTCAAAAATTATAATCATAAAGCATGTATGTTGAGTTGAACCAGTCTTATTCGTGAAGAAGAAAGATGGATCGCTCAGACTTTGTATCGACTACCGTGAGTTGAACAAGGTCACCATTAAGAACAAGTACCCATTGCCTAGGATCGACGATTTGTTTGATCAGTTGAAGGGGGCAAAGTACTTTTCAAAGATTGACTTGAGGACCGATTATCATCAACTGAAGGTGAGGCCGGAGGACATTCCAAAGACGGCATTCAGAACTCGGTATGGACACTTTGAGTTTCTGGTAATGTCATTCGGATTGACGAACGCACCGGTAGCATTTATGGACTTGATGAACAGAGTGTTCAAATAGTATTTGGATAAGTTTGTTGTCGTATTCATTAATGACATTCTGGTGTATTCAGAGACGGAGGAAGAGCACGCCGAGCATCTTCGAATAGTGTTGGAGACATTAAGGAGAGAGAAGTTGTATGCAAAATTCTCCAAGTGTGAATTTTGGTTGCAAAGAGTGCAATTTTTGGGGCACGTTATCCACAAGAATGGTGTTTCGGTGGATCCAGCTAAGGTAGAAGCGGTTATCAATTGGGAGCAGCCGAAGACGCCAATATTAATTGAATTAAATAAATATTTTAATTGATTTATTTATTAAGTTAACTAAATAATTAAGGTGATTATGTATGGAGTAATTAAATTAAGTGCAATATGTTAACTAAGTTGATGTTTAATAAATTGTGGTGTAGTTCTAATTGAATTGAGATAATTAAATTCGATGAATATTATGTGGCATTTGTTAATAAAGATTTACTAATTTGTTACATGAATTATGATTAAAAAGTAAATTACAATTATATAGCAATTTAGTATTATGTGGCAATTTTATTTAGTTAATTGATGTTAGCTTGTTTTTAATTAAATTGGGATAGTAAGATTTAATTAGATAAAGTGTGATATTGAAAACTATGTGTTAAATAAGATATTAAAATAAATTAAAAGAGTTTTAAATTAGTTTTGCCAAACAAGGCCCTTAAATCTGTTTTAATCTTGTTTTACCAAATAAGGCCTTAGCCCTAAAAATCTGTTTTTAAATTTAAAGAGTTTTTGCCAAACAAGCCTTATGGCTTTTGAGTTTTAAAAAGTTATAACTGATATATTATTAATATGGTATATTTAGTATTTGTCATTAATCCTACATACCATTACATTCACAACACAAATTAATCGTAACTCAACTAGCATCTCGAGTATGTTATCTTAACTCTGAATCTAATTATATTAATCAGATTCACAAATGTTAACTCTTAATTACATTATTAGACTTCATGAAAAACATGTTTAAAACACGTATTCAACTTATCAATTAACCACGTAAAGCATCATTGACAAGTTAATAATTTGTTTTAACATCTCCATATATGATAAACACATTTTCATGTTCATTACATTAAGTTTTAAATTATATTTTTGATCTTGAACACTTAAATAAAATTGTCCGGGCCATTCTGCTAGCCGGCTCTGCAACGCCCAGTTTGAACTGAGGGCCGGCACTACGGCGCCAAGCCACGTCAGCAGGCTACTGGCCTGACACTGCAGCTCTTGGTTCCTTCACAGAACCGGCACTGCAGTTCTGTGCCACGTCAGCCAGCACTAAGCCTGGCGCTGTAGCACCTGGTTTCTTCACAGAACCGTCGCTGCATCACCGCGACGCAGTGAGGCCAGACAGTGTTTGCGAAGAACACAGAAAGAGCCATTTTATGCCAAAATCATACTCAAACAACAAATTTAATGCTACCCATACATTACATAATTGGTTATAACACCAAATCCGTCCGTTTAAGTTTCCTTCTCTTCGTTTTTACTTGCATAAACATAATCAATCATCAATTTATAGTTTAATATACAATTGAAGCACGAATTTTTGTAATTATAAGCCATATTCAAATATATTTCTTTGTAAATTACAAAACTCCAATTCAAACATGATTTCATGGATTAATTACTCTAAAATAGTTTATAATCATCATGTAGTAGATTATGCATGCATATTAATGATTACAAATAACTTTTCAACAATTAAATCTTGAAACTCAATTAACAGAGAACTTAAAATATACGTTAACGAAGAAAACTTAAAAACATGAATTGAGACTTAGGATTAAGAAATTTACCCTTGCTAACTCTATTTAGATTGTTAGAAGATGATAGAACTCCTTTTTGATTCTCCAAACTTCTCTGTTCACAATTTCTCTCAGGCTCTCTTTTCTCTCTGTGTTTTTATATGACTTGTATGTACTCTAAATGAATTTAGGAATACAATATTACGTATGATATAACCGGTGGAACATGGGCAACGATTAAGCGCATCAGAACTTAACTGCTCCCATGTTCTTAAGGCCATGTTTGGTTTGGTTCTAAAATACTCATTTTCCATTGTTTTAATTAACTTGCTTATTATATAGTTTATTTGTCACACTTTAATTAATCAAATAATATCATTTAAATTTAATTAAATAAATGCAATATTACACATTAAATCAAATCATCACATAATTAAAATTCTCATTTATTAATTATGACAAATTATTAAATCTCTAATTAATTAGAATAACATTATAAAATATTAAACAACTCATTTAATTTAATAATCTCAATTAAATTTATACTTTGAACTATAAAATTATTCCACAATAATTTAATCAATGTAACACAATTAATTAAATTAATCTATCACAATTCCATCAAATATTTATTTAACTCAATAAATAAGTCAACAAAAATATTTATTTAATTTAATAAATATTTGAAATAAATTATAAAAATTTTGTTTTTCGCACTTCAGCCCAAAACTCACAAATTTCTCCATTCAAACAAAAATTTTAACATAACCAAAAGTCATTAACTTCATATAAACATCACAAAGCATGCATAAACTAATTTTAAACAACAAAATAACTACAACAACCAAATTTAGACCCTTAAATTCCATGTTCTTGCTAAAATTCTATTTTTAGACGTCCTTAACTAAATCAATCACCACGAGCTTGTAACGCCCGAGAAAATCGAATGATTATATAAAAAAACTTTAGTTGATTTTATTGAATAAAATTATAATAAATATTTATTAAAGTGAGTAAGCTATTTCAAGGTTGTTCTATGACCTAGAAGATGTAAATAAGGTTAGGATTCTGACTATGTACTAGAATTAAATCATATGAATTTCCAAAACGCAAATGGAAGTTTTTCGAGAAATTTTTGTAAAATCACTATTCATCTGTTTCTGCTCGAGAATTATATTTGAATTTCCGAGAAACGCGTAATGATATGATTTCAAGACGGAATGGAATATCTAATAATATTCCAGTTATGGCTCATGAAGTTTTCGCGTGAGGACTTAAAAGCCTAAGGGTTAGGAAGATTAAAACCTAATAATAAAAAAGTTATGTATAATAATAATGATGATTATTATACGAAATAAATACAAGTATAATACGAGTTGTTATACGAGTATAATAGCAAGAGGATACGAGAATTAATACGACGTATAATACGAATTTTATAAAAAGTAAATACATTCAAATTGAAATAAATTTATTAACTAAACCCGTGGATCGAAACGGTGGGTTAACGGGTGGGTTAAACCCATGGGGCAACCAATGAACACATGTGGAGACATGGGTTGGCATGTGCTAGCACATGGGTCAAAACTTGGTAGGAAAGCAAAAGAAGAGGAGGTGAGAATAGTGTGGAGGTTGGGCCTAAAAGACTATTCTACCCTCCATCTTGCAAGCCTATAAAACGAAGGCTTTAGTCTTCATTTGTTGGTTACCAAAATCACCAACATCTTATTTGAGAGAGAGAAGGGAGAGATTATGCAAAAGAAGTTGGAAGGAGCAAAGTTATCTTCATAACTTAAGAACCAACTCAAGAACAAACAAGAACACAAGGAAGTATACATACTTAAACTCTAATCCTCCATCTTCCTTCAATATATATTGACAGAGAAGTGAATTGGTGGAGCATGATCAATAAGAAGTAATAAGGTGGGTTTATAATGGACTTAAAATACTAATAAGCCATGAAGTCATAATAATTGATTAAGGATGTAATGAAGAAACTATTAAAAAAGCTATGTTTAAAAGGTTACAAACTTAAGAATGGAAGCTTTAAAAATGATTAAAATGAACAATGAAACCATTAAAACATAGAAGTTCATAATGGTTAGAATCAATAATGAATAACCAATGGATTGATTCCATTTGGGTTGAAGTAAAAATATTGTATAACGAAGATTTGGCGTAAGTTACGCGATTAGACGTTAATCGTCGAAACCGTGAATTTTCCCGAAATAGAAGTCAAAAATTGAAGTTTGATTCAAAAATGATGGTTTTCGATGGCATAACGTATAATTAGGAAAATAAGACTTTCAGGAGCAAGAACGAACCAATTCGTACTTAAAACGAAGAATTGAGTGTAGAATGTTCACGAACGTTTAATGAATACGTGAAAATGGACTAATCGGTGAATTTCTCACCAACGGATTCAGAAATGAATTTTGACTTGATGAAATTATAGAATATAGGATTTATGAACTATTGGCTTTGGAACGAGCCAATTCTGAGTTGTAATGATCGTGTTACGAGGACGTGAATTTCATAAAATGAAATTTTTTTCTGCAGAACAGGGTCGGCGCTGCAGCGCCTCTTAGGTAGTAGTCCCCAACGCCGCAGCGCCAACCCGAGGAGAGAACCCTGCATAGGGGGTGCTGCAGCGCTGGCTTTAAGCTTAAGTCTGGCGCTGCAGCACCCTTAAGGAATGTTTTTCCGATGTGTATGTTTCTTAACCTAGTTTGCTACATGGTAATTATGGGGCAATTATACGGTTAATATTCATGAAGAAAAATCACTTAAATAACATGTTTAAGAATGGTTTTATGAATTAAACGTTGGCAAAAAGTATTTAAATATAAAACTTAAAAACCGATAATGTGAACCGTGAATCGTAATCGAGTTGTGAGTGTGTCTTAAGGTTACATAACATGTAATAGAGGTACAAGGTACATGAATGTTATGAAATGAAGTTAAAACTTACTTGATTTCCAGAAGGAGTCCGATGACAGGAATTCGATGGAATGTGTTCAATGTATCGAATCGTTTAGGGTTTCGTCGGTCATTGTGCATAACGATGATCGACGAGAGTCGATTTACGACTAATGAATGTTATTAAGCCGTGAAGAACGTTAAATAACTTGAACGGATGTTATTAACTTAACAATTCAGCTAAGTTATACGAGAAGGAGAAGATAGTTACACATTGTATATCAGTTATGATAACCTTAATTGATATGCTATGTGTTTATATCTTGTAGAGGTTGTAAAGATCGAGTAGCATACACTTAAAAGGTTTAAAGATGCGAAGGAAAGTTTTCTAACTCTTGTATTAATGTTACATTATGCAAGTTTTCTAAACCTTGTTCAGATTATGCTTGATGCAAGCTTTCTAAACTATTGTCTATACTTTAAGTTGGACAAGCTGTCATAATGCATAGTTTCCTATGCATGAACTATTATTGGATAGTCAATGCCATTTGAATCGGCTAGACGTATCAGTAAAGTATTTTGATTGATTTTTAATAAATCTTTCAAAGTATTATTGATGTGCTATCCTATGCCAAATGATTTGGTACGGATTCAAAAGAAAACTTGAGTATGAATGCACAAAGGTTTTAATGTCGGTAACTCAACAGGCACTGAGTTGCCACAAAGTTTAAACGTGAGAACGTTTAAAGAATGGAGTGTTGATCAACATAGAGTACTACACGCTGATCACCTGGACGTGCTCGTAAGATATTTTGAGAATACGGCCTTAGTGCCGGGATGTTCTTTTATTCTTGAAAAAAGTGAATGATATTCATGTTCTTGAACCAGCTCAGATTCTTAAGTGACTATGTGTCCTTAAGAATGGTTTTAAAGGAACTCAAAATATTACTTCGATTATTCCTACTAGTTCATAACTATTGAACAGTTATGGACAATAAAAACCATATGATTCTTGATTTTGTGGTTGCAAAGTAAAATGATAAACTTGTTGAGCTAGTTATGCTCATTCTTGCTTAAATCATATGTCTCAGCTAAGAGCTATCGGACTGAAGTATCCGGTAAGGACAAAGGGTAAATCCAAGATGTATACATAGTTATCCTTGTAATAGTGTAGTATTATTGTTGTAATGTATGATACTATAACACCGAACGATTGTAAAGGTTATAACGAACTTGGGAAGTAATTATTGTAATGAAACATTTAGTAAACTTATGCATATTATTGAAGTATTCAATTGAATGTATGAATAGATAATAGCACCGTGTAGCACCTTCTCCGTGGGTTGAAAGTACCTGAATTTGGGGGCATCACAGGTTGGTATCAAAGCATTAGGTTATAAAAGTTAAGGTTAGGTTATAAAACTTAAGGGGGGGAAACCTTAAGCTATAACCTTGAGAAGAGAAGTAGAAGTTAGAAGTGAATAAAACTCGGGTAGAGTTTTAAAGAGAAAAGTAACCTTAAACATATTAAATGTGATACATGTTTATAATATTTTGAATATATACTAATCAAGTTATTGTGTCTTATTGTAGATATCAAGAGTTATGAACATTAATAGTGAAGTACAGGAACTAAGTGAAGCATCTGTTAACTTCATAGAGATGGTACCGATGCCAGTAGCAGAGGTGCCTATAGTGATTATAGAAGAGACTGATCCGGAAGAGGAGGATCCTTCTGAGGATGCAGACAACTTTGACTATGCAACCATATTTGATGGTATGTTTAAAGAAGAGGTAGAGGTGGTATCATTTGATCTGGAACTACCTACGAAGGAGGAGGAGATGTTACCGACAGAGTCTATGAAGGCTCTGTTCATGGAAGTATTGGACATGAATGTCCAACTAAGTAAGGAGGTCAGTGACCTGAAGCAAGAGGTTCACGACGTCCTGGAGGACAAGGAAGATATGGAGGTCTTCTGGGAAGAGGAGCATGACGAGAAAGTGCTGGCAAAAGATAAGGTTCGGGACCTAAAGGTCGATGTCCAGGTACTGAAAGCTGAGCTTATGAACAAGAAGAAAAAGATTAGTCGAATGTCCTACATCCATAGGAGTTCGCATGAGGATTACCATCACCTGATTGCTGAGTATCCTATGGAGGAGGGACAAACTCAGTATACCATTAGCCGGGCTATAGTGGCCTGTATGGCGGATGCGGTTTACGAGAATATCGCGAGGCAGATGTAGTCCAGTTAGTATGTATAGAAGAATTAGCTAGGTAAATATTTGTGTAGCTAGTAATGACGTAAAACCCTCTTTTGTATAATTAAATGGTAGTCTTTTGTAAATCCCAATTTTTGGCAAGCAATTGCGGGATGGTATTGTAAATGGCTAAGGCCATGTAATGAAGAACAGTTGTAGTTTTATACTACAAGAGGAAGTATTTTAATATAAGGAGGTTGTTGAAATGCTTGGCAATGTGGCTGTGTTACTATTAATTATGAATACTAACTAACAGAAAGAAGTAAATAATAACGAAACTTTATTTACATTAATAGGAAAATGCCGCCGAAAAGGCAACAAAGACTTGTCAAGCTGAGCCACTTATTGTGGAGGAGGAAAGGGTTTCGAATACCCCGATGCAGGAATTTGTTAACCTCATGACTTCAGCCTTTAAAGAGGCTGGATGAGGTGTAAGAATAATCATGGGGTGCTAGTTGGTACTACCTTTAAGGATTTCAAAAGCGTAGGTCCAACGGAGTTCAATGGAACTACGGATCATATCGCTGCCCAAGCTTGGGTAAAGGAAATCAAGAAGGCATTTGTGATAATGAATGTCCGAGAAGAGTAGAAGATTCTTTTTGCAACATATATGATGAAAGAAGAGGCTAACTTCTGGTGGGATGAGAACCAGGGTAGAGCCGAGTTGGAGAATGCTACGTGAGAACAGTTTAAGAAGACATTCTTCGAAAACTATTTTCCCACTAGCATGGAAAGTAAGATTGAGGTCCAGTTTCTAGAGTTGAAATAAAGGGATATGATCGTTCCCTAATATGCTGCCAAGTTCAATGAACTGCAAAGGTTTGCTCCACATCAGGTGGACACAGAGACGAGGAAAGCCACAACGTTTGAGCTAGGTTTGAAACCTTGGCTCTATAAATGAGTTTCTATTTTCCAAAGTGAAATCTTTGGAGCGGTATTAGAGAAGACCATAATAGCCGAGGGTGGTAGTGAGGCTTTAAGCCTATACCAGAAGGAAAAGACGAATAAGAATAAAGTTGACGGAGGGGTTAAAATATGGGGAATAAGCCAAAATAGAAGGGTTTTAACTTCGGGAATACCAGAGTAAAGCAAGGAGATAATAAGAGAAGGATCGAGGCATGCAAGATATGTGGGAAGGCTCATCTTGGAGTCTATCGCATGGGTAAAATGATATGCTACCATTGTGGATAGGAACGGCATATTGTGCCTAGTTGTCCCAATCTTAAGAAGGGTACGACATGCTTTGCGTGTCGGTCTCCGGACCACTTTGCACGGATTTGCTCGAAAAAGGGGTCGAACAGTGGAAAAGGAGCTAGCGGTGCTAAGCTAGCGATTGGTGGTACCGTACAACAGGGTAGACCGGTGGCCCGTACCTTTAACATGACGGTCCAAGATGCAGTGACATCGAGCGATGTCATAGCAGGTATTATCCCGGTCAACAATGAAAATGCTTATGTGTTGTTTGATTCGGGTGCTACTTGTTCATTTATAGCATGTGAATTTGCTAAATGATTAGGGTTACTCCCTGAAAAACTTGTAATACCTTTGAATGTTAAGGTAGAAAATGAAGAAATAATTCATATTGACTTTATTCATAGGAATTATTGTGTAAAGATAAGAGGTAACAAGTTATCGGTAGATCTAATACCGATAAAATTGGGGGAATTTGATGTAATTCTCGGGATGGATTGGTTGGTTAACCATGGGCCGATTATAGATTGCCAAAAGAAAAGTGTAAACCTTTGAATTTCTAAAAAATCCAAGGTAGTGTTGTACGGTAGTAAATCACCGGGACGCTCTTGTTGTCTAACCATGACGCAAGCTAGAAAGATGTTAAGGAAAGGATGTGTAGGTTACCTGTGCCATATGGTTGATACCCAGCGAATGGGAGCGGCAATGGAACATATACCTATAGTCAATGAATATGCGGATGTATTTTTGACTGATCTGTCGGGTCTTCCACCTGATAGGGAGACCGAATTCATTATAGATGTTGTGCTAGGAACGACACCAATTTTAAAGGCACCATATTGTATGGCGCCGGTGGAATTGAAGGAGTTGATGATTCAGTTGCAAGTACTATTGGATAGGAAGTACATCCAATCGAGTGTCTCTCCATAGGGAGCGTTGATGTTGTTTGTAAAGAAGAAGGATGGATCGTTAAGGCTTTGCAACGACTACAGAGAGTTGAACAAGTTAACGATAAAGAATAAATACCCATTACCCAGGATCGATGATCTCTTTGATCAGTTGAAAGGGAAAAAAATGCTTTTCTAAGATAGATTTACAGACGGGGTATCACCAGTTGAAGGTTAGAGCGGAGGATGTACCTAAGACAGCATTTAGGACTTGTTATGACCATTACATGTTCTTGGTGATGTCATTTGGGTTGATGAATGCACTAGCCGCATTCATGGACATGATGAATAAAGTGTTCAAGCAGTATTTGGACAAGTTCTTCGTAGTGTTCATTGATGATATTCTAGTCTATTCAAAGACGCCAGAAGATCACGCTGAACATTTAAGATTAGTGCTGCAAGCACTACGGAAGGCAAAGTTTTATGCGATGTTCACTAAGTGTGAATTTTGGTTAGAGCGAGTGCAGTTTCTGGGTCACGTCATTGACAAGTAAGGGACTTTAGTGGATCCAGCAAAGGTGGAATCAGTGATTAATTGGGAACAACCGAGAACTCCAACTGAGGTGCGGAGTTTCCTAGGGTTAGCAGGTTACTATCGAATGTTCATTCAGGACTTCTCGAAGATAGCTACTCCGTTAACAAATTTGACACGAAAGACCGTGAAGTACGTATGGACAGAGAAATGTGAAGTTAGCTTTCAGGAGCTGAAGAAGAGGTTAAGTCAAACACCGGTATTGTCTTTACAGGATGAGACGGAGAACTTTGTAGTTTATAGCGATGCTTCATATAAAGGGCTGGGTTGCGTGCTCATGCAGCATGTTAAAGTCATTGCATATGCATCTAGGCAATTGAAAGAATATGAGAAAGGTTATCCTACTCCTTACCTTGAACTTGCAGCGGTGCTTTTTGCCTTAAAGATTTGGGGGCATTACCTGTACGGGGAGAAATGTTAGATATATACAGATTATAAAAGTCTGAAGTATATCTTCACACAGAAGGAAGTTGAATATGAGGCAGCGTAGATAGTTGGAGTTGATAAAGGATTACGACTGTGAAATCCTGTATCACCTAAGGAAGGCGAACGTGGTGGCCGACGTTTTGAGTAGAAAGGGTCGGGAAAAGCTGTCGATGTTAACAACTCAAGATGAGTTGATAACAGAGATGACAAGGATGGAGATAGAAGTCAGATGTCTAAATGAGGAAGGGGAGAAGCTGTTTGTGATGGAGGTTTAACCTACCATCGTGGAAAAGGTGAAGGAAGTGCAACTTAGAAATGAGGAGTGCAAACAGATTAAGAAGAAGATTGCAGACAATACAGAAGATAAGTGTAGTCTTGATAATGAGGGGTTGTTAAGATTTGAAAGACGAATTTTGGTTCCGTATGAGCCAAAATTAAAAGAGGAGATAATATGAAGCTCATCATTCGAGGTGATCGATTCATCCTGGTAGTACCAAGATGTATCAAGAAATTCGACATAATTTCTGGTCGGCGAACATGAAGAGAAAGATAGTGGAGTATGTGAATAGGTACTTAACTTATCAGAAAGTTAAGGTCGAACTTCAATGACCCAGTGGTTTGCTACAATCATTGGAAATTCCTAAATGGAAGTGGGAGCATATCACGATTGATTTTGTGGTAAGACTTCCGATGACGCAGAAAGGATACGACGATATTTGGGTAATAGTGGATCGTTTGACAAAGTCGGCTCATTTCTTGCCGATGAGAGTAAAGTATAACTTGGATCAGTTGGGCTTTATGTCAAAGAGATTGTCTCGAGACATGAAGTACCAGTCTCGATTATGTCAGATCGTAATCCGTGATTCACATTGAATTTCTAGAAAAGTTTGCAAGAGCAGATGGGAACACAACTGAGGTTGAGCACGACGTATCATCTATAGACAGATGGACAAAGTGAGAGGACAATTCAAATGCTAGAAGACATATAAGGTCTTGCGTTATGGATTTCAAGGGGAGTTGGGAATATCATCTACCGTTGGTGGAGTTTTCTTACAACAATAGTTATCATATAAGTATAGGCATGCCGCCTTACAAAGCGTTATATGGACGAAAGTGCAGAACCCCACTGTGCTAGGATGAAGTGGGAACGTGGTTAAGTTGATACGAACTCGGCTAGTAGCAGCTCAAGACAGACAGAAAAAGTATGCAGATTCGCATCGAAAGAACAGAGAGTTCAAAGTCGGTTCGTACGCATTCCTAAATGTATCGCCTTGGAAAGGAAAGATTCGCTTCGGGAAGAAGGGAAAGTTAAGTCCTAGGTTTATAGGAACTTTTAAGATTTTGAGAAGGGTAGGATAGGTAGCATATGCGATAACATTACCTCTAGGGTTGGGACATATCCATAACGTGTTTCACGTGTCGGTATTGCTTCCCTATAAGCCCGATTACAAGCACATAATCAAGTATGAACCTATTCAGGTTGAGAAAGACTTAACGTATGAAGAAGTTCCTATTCAAATCATTGATAGGAAATAACAAGTGTTGAGAAGTAAAGTAATACCTTCGAAGAAGGTGATATGGAGGAACCACAATGCCGAAGAAGCAACGTGGGAACTCGAAGACAAGATGAGGAAGACATATCCCCATTTATTTGACTAACTTGTATTGTAATTTCGGGAAAAGAATTCTTATAAAGGGGGGGGGGAGAATGTAACGCCCGAGAAAATCGGATGATTTTGTAAATAAACTTTATTTGATTTTATTGAATAAAGTTATAATAAATATTTATTAAAGTGAGTAAGCTATTTCAAGGTTGTTCTATGACCTAGAAGATGTAAATATGGTTAGGATTCTGGCTATGTGCTAGATTTAAATTATATGAATTTCAAGGATGAAAATAGAAGTTTTTCGAGAAATTTCTGTAAAATCACTATTCATCCGTTTCTGCTCGAAAATTATATTTTAATTTTCGAGAAACGCGTAATGATAGGATTTCAAGACGGAATGGAATATCTAATAACATTCCAGTTATGGCTCATGAAGTTTTCGCGTGAGGACTTAAAAGCCTAAGGGTTAGGAAGATCAAAACCTAATAATAAAAAAGTTATGTATAATAATAATAATGATTATTATACGGAATAAATACGAGTTGTTATACGAGTACAATAGCAAGAGGATACGAGAATTAATACGACGTATAATACGAATGTTATACAAAGTAAATACATTCAAATTGAATTAAATTTATTAACTAAACCCGTGGATCGAAACAGTGGGTTAACGGGTGGGTTAAACCCATGGGGCAACCAACGAACACATGTGGAGACATGGGTTGGCATGTGCTAGCATATGGGTCAAAACTTGGTGGGAAAGCAAAAAAAGAGGAGGTGGGAATAGTGTGGATGTTAGGCCTAAAAGACTATTCTACCCTCCATCTTGCAAGCCTATAAAAGAAAGGCTTTGGTCTTCATTTGTTGGTTACCAAAATCACCAACATCTTATTTGAGAGAGAGAGAAGGGAGAGCTTAAGCAAAAGAAGTTGCAAGGAGCAAAGTTATCTTCATAACTTAAGAACCAACTCAAGAACAACCAAGAACACAAGGAGGTATACATACTTAAACTCTAATACTCCATCTTCCTTCAATATATATTGATAGAGAAGTGAATTGGTGGTAGGGGTGAGCAATTCGGTTATATCCGAACCGAATAGCTTAATATAACCGAACACCGAAATGTTACAAATTTCACTATCCGAATAATTAACTGAATTTAGAAATAACCGAAATTAAGATCTATTTTATCAAACAAAAGATAGAAACATGCAGCAGTACCCAGCAAGTCAGCACTCGCCACTACAACAATATGCAGCAGTAATACTAAATGAATTAGCTTTGCAAATCACTTTAATCTACAACACTCCAAACTTTAATCTACAACACTTCTAAGAATATGAACAAGGAGCCTTGTAATAATTTCAGTTGTTCTTGAAACAGAACAATTAACAAACCCATATCCTTAACAAACCCATCAAGGCATCAAGCAAAAAGCAATCTTTTATTTACAAAATGGGAGAAAAATTACATTGATCAGTTAATGCAAAGATATCAAACAGTGATACAGATATTAAAGAAGAGCAGCTCACACTGATCAACAATGGGCAAAAAGTGATGATAAAGCAGGGATTGGGTTTGGGTTTCAGGTTCCTTCAATTGAAGAGATTTTAAGCCTTAAGAACAGAGCTTATCCTAACAGAGATGTGAATTGAGATTTGAGAGGGGTAGAGACCCGTAAGTCGTAACTTTGTAAACCGTAGATGCAGAGTGGCGGGGGGCCAGAGGCGAAATCGCAGAGACACCGAAGGTGGAGGGATGGAGGCCAGAGTGGGGGAGAGTCGCGATTTGAGAAGCTGTGGGCTGTGGCTATGGAGAGGCAAAATTAGGAATTTGGGATTTAGGGATTTGGGTTAGGGCTAGGCACCAGTCGGCTCGGCAAAGGCTAAAGAGAGGCGAGAGAATAGAGAGTACTGAGTCTTTAGTCTCAAGAGTTAAGGTAAGTCTTTAATTTTTTTTTTATTAAAATGTTTATTCGGTTATTCGGGTAACCGAATGTCATAATTTTAGTAACCGTATTAAAACCCAAAAATTGAATAGTAAAATGGTTATAATCGAATTGCAGAAAATAACCGAATAACCGAAATAATTCGGGTAAAAAAATTCGGTTATTCGATTTTAACCGTTTTTGCTCAGTCCTAATTGGTGGATCATGATCAATAAGAAGTAATAAAGTTGGTTTATAATGGACTTAAAACACTAATAAGCCACTGAAGAAAATGAAATCATAATAATTGATTAAGGATGTAATGAAGAAACTATTAAAAAAACTATGTTGAAAGGGTTAAGAACTTGAGAATGGAAGCTTTGAAAATGATTGAAATGAGCAATGAAACCATTAAAACATAGAATCTCGTAATGGCTAGAATCAATAATGAATAACTAATGTATTAATTCCATTTGGTTTGAAGCAAAAATATTGTATAACGAAGATTTGGTGAAAGTTACGCGATTAGACGTTAATCGTCGAAACAGTGAATTTTTTCGGAATAGAAGTCAAAAGTCGCTGTTTGATTTGGAAACGATGGTTTTTGATGGCATAACGTATAATTAGGTAAATAAGACGTGCAGGAGCAAGAACGAACCAATTTGAACTTAAAACAAAGAATTGAGCGTCAAACGTTCACGACCGTTTAACGAATACATGAAAATGGACTAATCGGCGAATTTCTCGCCAACGGATTCAAAAATGAATTTTGACTTGATGAAATCATAAAACATAAGATTTATTAACTATTTTCTTTTGAATGATCTAATTCCGAGTTGTAACGATCGTGTTACGAGCTTGCGAATTTCATGAAATGAAATTTTTTTCTGCAGAACAGGGTTGGCGTTGCAGCACCGCCCAGGTAGTAGTCCCTAGCGCCGCAGTGCCAGCCTGAGGAGAGAACCCTGAATAGGTGGCACTGCAATACCACCTGACAAGGAAAACTTGGAGCAGCAGTGCCGGGGCAGAGGAAATGTTTCTGCGAGCAAGCGCCGCAGCGCCGGCTTTAAGCCTAAGTCTGGCGCTGCAGCGCCCTTAAGGAAAAAAATTTCGACGTGCATGTTTCTTAACCTAGTTTGCTACATGGTAATTATGGGACAACTATATGGTTAATATTCATGAAGAGAAATCACTTAAACAACATGTTTAAGAATAGTTTTTTGAATTAAACGTTGACAAAACGTATTTAAATTTAAAACTCGAAAATCGATAACATAAACCGTGAATCGTAATCGAGTTGTGAGCGTGCCTTAAGGTTACATAACATGTAATAGAGGTATAAGGTACATGGATGTTATGAAATGAAGTTAAAACTTACTTGATTTCCATACGGAGTCCGATGACGGGAATTCGATGGAATGTGTTCGACATATCGAACCAATTAGAGTTTTGTCAGTCGTTGTGCATAACAATGATCGACGAGAGTCAGCTTACGACTAATGAATGTAATTAAGCTGTGAAGAATTTTAAATAACTTGAACGTATGTTATTAACTTAACAATTCGGCTAAGTTATACGAGAAGGAGAAGATAGTTACACATTGTATATCAGTTTTTATAACCTAATTGGAATGCTATGTGTTTATATCTTGTAGAGGTTGTAAAGACCAAGTAGCATACACTTAAAATGTTTAAAGACGCGAAGGCAAGTTTTTTAACTCTTGTATTAACGTTACGTTATGTAAGTTTTCTAAACTTTGTTCAGATTATGCTTGATGCAAGCTTTCTAAACTCTTATCTATACTTTATGTTGGACAAGTTTTCATGATGCATAGCTTCATATGCATGAACTATTATTGGATAGTCGATGCCATTTGAATCGGCTTGACGTATCGGTAAAGTATTTTGATTGATTTTTCATAAATCTTTCAAAGTATTACTGATGTGCTATCCTATGCTAAATGATTTGGTACGGATTCAAAGGAAAATCTGAGTATGAATACACAAAGGTTTTAATGTCGTTAACTCGACTGGCACTGAGTTGCCACAAAGTTTAAACGTGAAAACGTTAAAAGAATGGAGTGTTGATCAACATAGAGTACTACAGGCTGATCACCTGGACATGCTCATAAGATATATCGAGCATACGGCCTTAGTGCCGGGATGTTCTTTTATGCTTGAAAAAGCGAATGATGTTCATGGTCTGGGACCAGCTCAGATTCTTAAGTGACTATGTGTCCTGAAGAATGGTTTTAAAGGAACTCAAAACATTACTTTGATTATTCCTACTAGCTCATAACTATTGTACAGTTATGGACAATGAAACCATATGATTCTTGATTTTGTTGTTGCAAAGTAAAATGATAAATTGCTGAGCTAGTTATGTTCATTCTTGCTTAAATCATAATGTTTCAGCTAAGAGCTATCGGACCGAAGGATCTGGTAAGGACAAGGGCAAATCCAAGACGGTTACCTAGTTATCCTTGTACTAGTGTAGTTTTATTGTTGTAATGTAAGATACTATAACACCGAACGATTGTAAAGGTTATAACGAACTTGGAAAGGAATTATTGTAATAAAAATTTAGTAAACTTATGCATATTATTGAAGTATTCAATTGAATGTATGAGTAGATAATAGCACCGTGTAGCACCTTATCCGTGGGTTGAATGTACTCGGATTTGGGGGCGTCACAGAGTTCGTTTCTCAACTAGATCCATTCATACAACTTGCATTCTTTTCGTATTTGAATTTATTAACATAAGCAATAATCAATTTACAGATTAACTCATGAACTCCTAACCAATTTTACTCCAAAATAGACCATAAAATATATATTTCATCAAAAACACAAAATCTCTATTTTAAAACATGATTTAATTAATTTAGTTACTGAAAATCGTTTATAAACACCATATCATAGATTATATATACCAACTAACACATAGAACCAATTTATCCAAAAATTAGCTATAGAAATTTAACTTTTCCATGAAAACTCAAGAACACATAACTAGAGTATAAAGTTAAATTATTACATTTGATTCCTTAGTTTATACTAGCAAAGATGATAGAAGAGCTTGATAACACCTTCTTCTTCCTCTTGATTCTCACTTCCACCCAATTCTCATAGTATTTCTTTTCTCTCCCAAGCTCTCTCTTTGTTCTTCTCCGTTTATTCTCTGCTCTCTCTCTCTCTAAGGCTTAGCTATATCACGTATAATATAAAACTGATAAAACAACACTTAATGTAGATTTATTTTTATTTTACCAGTTACAAAACAAAGAGTTTTAGCTGTTACAATATACCAAAGCCACAAGACCATGTTTAGTTAGGTCACTAAAACCTCTTTCAAATTTATTTTAATGTTTACCTTATTATATAGTTCATTTGTCACACTCTTAACAAGTTAAATTAATTAAATTCATAAATCAAATTTACATTTGTCATATAATTACAATTTCCATTATAAATTATATTTTATTTAACAAATTAATAAATCTCTAACTTAATTATTAAACTAAATTAGAACTCAATATTGTAATTACTTAACAATTCATTTAATTTAATTATCTCACTAAATTAAAACTTCAAACTATAAAATTATTAGACATTAATTAAATTAGTATATGTGACGCCCCCAAATTCGGGTACCTTCAAACCCTGGACATGGTGCTACACGGTGCTACACGGTGTTACTATCTACTCATACATTCAATTGAAGACTTCAATAACATGCATAAGTTTACTAAATATTACATTATAATAATCCCTTCCCAAGTTCCTAATAACCTTTACATTCGTTCTATGTCATAATATCATTCATTACAAAAATAATACTATGCTATTACAAGGATAACTAGTTATCCTTCTTGGACATGACCTTGACCTTACCGGATCCTTCGATCCGTTGGCTCATAGCTGAAATCATATAATTTTAAGAAAGAATGAGCATAACTAGCTCGGCAAGTTTAACATTCTATTCTGCAACCACAAAATCAAGAATTATATGACTTCATCTTCAATAAATGTACAATAGTTATGAAGTAGTAGGAACAATCAAAATAGCATTTTAAATTCCTTGAAAATCATTCTCAAGGACTTATAGTCACTTAAGAATCTGAGCTGGTCAAAGACCATGAACATTGTCTTCATTTTCATTCATAAAAGAACAACCCGGTACTAAAACCGTAAGTTCGATATATCTTACGAGCACGTCCAGGTGATCAGCCTGTAGTACTCTATGTTGATCAACATTATTTCCTTAAACGTATTCATGTTTAAGCTTTTTGGCAACCTCGGGTGCCTGTCGATTTAACGACGTTAAAACCTTTGTGTATTCATACTCAGGCTTACCTTTGAATCTGTACAAAAGCAATTGGCAGAGAATAGCAACATCAAGAATATTTTGGTAAAAGTTGTGGAAACCAAGCAAAATACTTTTAAGTTTCAATCTAGCCGAATCAAATAGAATTGACTAATCAATAACAGTTTATGCATAGAAAACTATGCATATTGGCAACTTGTCCAACATAACGTGTAGACAAGAATTTAAAAAAACTTGCTTTTGCTTCTTCAACCTTTTAAGTTTACTTTACTTTGGATCTTTACCACTTCTACAAGACATAAACACATAGTATATCAATTAGGTTATCACAACTGATATACATTGTGGAACTGTATTCTCCTTCTTGTATAACTTATCTGAATCATTAAAGTAACAATATCTGTTTCAGTTATTTAAAATTTGGTACGATTTAACATTCATATGTCATAAACTGACACCCGTCAATCATCATTAAGCCTAATGACAAACGAAACCCTAATCGATTCATTAACTCGATCTCGATCCACGGTTTACGTTTTTGAATTTCAAGTTTTAGGTTTAAATACGTTTGATCAACGTTTAATTCTTAAAACCCATGTTAAACATGTTGTTTAAGAAGTTTCTCTTCATATATATTAATCATTTACTAGTCCCATAATTACCATGTAAAAGGTTGGGTTAATAAATGTTTACGTCGGAAAATTTTCCAATAAGGGCGCTGCGGCACCATCTTTAACTCTCAGGGTGGTGCTACGGCGCTGCTCTTACAGCAAATAAAACTTGGCCCGAGGTTGTGGCGCCAAGTTTACCTTACTTAGCCGCACTGCGGCACCAACCATGCAGGGATCTCCTCCCGGACTAGAGCTGTGGCGCTGAGGAACACGGCTTGGGCGGCACTTCGGCGCCAGTCCTAAGCCTCAGAATTTTTTTTCCAAATAATGAAATTCCTGAGCTTGTAACGTGATCATTACAACTCGGAATTGGCTTATTCCAAAGTCATTAGTTCACATATCTTATGTTCTACGATTCAACCAGTCGGAATTCATTTATGAATCCATTGGCGAGAAATTTGCCGTTTAGTTCATTTTTACGCTTTTGTTAAATGCTTGTAAACATTCGACGCTCAATTCTTCGTTTCAAGTCCGAATTCATTTGTTCTTCCTTCCGCAAGTCTTAATCACCTAACTCTACGTTATGCCATCAGAAACCGAGGTTTCCGAATTAAACTGCGACTTTTGACTATCGTTCCGAGAAATTCACGATTTCGACTCTTAATGTCTAATCACGTAAATTTCTCCATAACTTCGTTACTCGAAATTTTAACTCCCAACCATATGAAATCAATCCATTGCTTGTTAAATAATGATTCTAAAATTTCTAAACATCTAAGTTTTAATGGTTTCAATTGTTCATTACACTACACCAAAAATGGCCTCTAGTGAAGGACAAATCTTTCACAATATGTAATATATCACTCACAATAGATTTATTGCGAATAAATATTTTCTTCACATGAGTGCTCGCATAGACCTCCTCGCAATTAGCTATCCTTCGCTAAGTAGTGACAAAATATTTTTTGTGAAGTATATATTGTGAATAACTTTTTATTCACAAATTATATTTGGTAATGGAATATTGTTATTTAATGAAAGAATGATTTCCTTCACAAATAATATTTTAAGAATGACTATTTGAAATTAGTGAATAACTTTATTCCCTCACAAATAATTTATTATGAAGAACAAATTTATTTAACGAGAGAATATTTTTCTTCACTAATTATAAATTGAGAATCTTTCTTCAAATTAGTGAGAGAAAAATTCCTTCACAAATTATAAATTTATAAATAAAAAATTAATTACTAAATAATCAAAATTCATTGAAAATTATAATTGATTTTCAAATCAGTGATTTCATATTTATTATTATTATTAATCTCTATACGAAATATTAAATTTATTTTTCAAGTAAATATAAATATTGTCATACTTGTTTCAAACTAATCCATAAAGAGCTAATAAAATTAATACTTCACATATAATTAGATAATACTCGAGTCACAATAACTACAAAATTTGTTATTGTATCTTGGTCTCTCAAGGAGCATAGTACCTATAAAATTTATTAATCAACATAAGAAGTGAAGATGACATGAGCCACTTTCTCTTTTGCCCAATAGTGTTTGAGGTTGATGGTGCTGAACTTGGGGATGGTCCAGTAGTGCTTGAGGTTGCTGCGGCAGGAGGTGAAGATGATATGAGCCACTTTCTCTTTTGCCCAGTTTAAAATTTTGAAGCCTTGAATGAACAAACAAAACCAAATCAATAGACCAACCATGATATTTGAATTTATGATGTCACTGTGTGAATAAATGTCTAAATAATCCATTTAGTATTAATGCATCAACAACATCAGAAACCTTTAAAAGACCAGAAAAGGAAGGGAGAATCAGAACCAGCAATCAAGTAGATTATCCAAATGTTATATACATCAAAGCAATGAAGGCAAGTGTTATTGAGATGAGTAATATGCGGACTAAAAGGATCTTATCAAATTAATTATTTTAGTCATCATTTCACATGTTGTCAACTAGTGTTAAGGGATTACTTATGGGCTTTGATCGAACCCAGGATCAGAATATTGTTTAACAGGTTCACATAGATAGACCAATATTGTCAGATATTGTAGTCAATTTTCATCAAGTAAATAAAAAAAATGTTGTTATTCATCTACAAAGTGAAGTTGCAACAAGTTAAAGATCATCAATATAATTAGCAAGTTATTTGTGCATGTTAAATATTGTTGGGACATCAAATTGACAACTGACCAATGCCTCTAGCGAAAGACTGGAGGCTGGAAAGAAAGGCAAACAAAGTGTCAAAACTCAAAATAGTATCACGTATAATCCAACTAAAACACCCTACCTCACTTGCAACATCATTACCTCTCTCAGAATAGGAAACTGGAAGTTCCTGGCAAGTTCAAGCCCTTTACAAACTTCATAAAAATCGGAAAGGGTAGCAGCCTGCAGCAGAAAAGAAACATCTTGGCAATTAAATAATTGTGGAACAAGTATTTTACACCAACTAGGTAGAGCATCTTAGTAAGTCTTAAAGTAGACACCAAGTAATTGTGACAGATTAACCTTTGGTACGTTAAGTTGAGCTAACTTCATATAGAGCAGAAAACATTATCAAATTAAGTTGAAATGCAACATGATACTATGTGAGATATGAATCATCTTTTTCAAAGGAATTAGTGATCTCTGCACGTATATCTCCATCAAGATTCTTGTCCAGTCCATGAAATGTAATTTTCATGGATGCATGTTCTTGAACTCGAACTAAATTGTTGGAAAAAACAGAAGTTGAGGAAAATTTTGAACCTATGCCATTGAATTTTATTTTTTCTCCCTCAGAAGTAGTTATAGAAATTTCATATTGGAGTTTAACTAACATTTAATTAGACTTTTGTGATCATTCCAAGTCCTTTCCGTTATTACAGTACATAGTATCCTTTTTGGCTTCTTTGTAAACTTCTGCTATGGATGATTTTTTCGGCTTCCAGACATCCATAGGGATTGGCAAGAAATTCTCTTTTGAGTTTTGAGGGGGAAAAAAGACTATAATAAAATATAGGCTACTTTAAAACATTATATCTTATTAAAACTGGTACATATTTCTTTGATATGCAAAAAACAACAGCAGATCACTTATATGGAGAGGTAGACATAAAAGGTTGACCTCCTTAATTTCCACACGAGTAGAGTATGACATTTAGAAATTCATTTCAAGGCTAGTATATCTAAGAACTTGCTCTTGACAAAGTTTTTAGTGCTATAAGCCTATAAATGTCTACTAATAAGAAAAGAAGGATCAAGTAACACTGTAGCATCAACCAAAATCTAACTGAAATAAAGACTAAGATGATAGGAAGATGAGATATTGCTAATACACGATAAAGAAAAAGAGATAAAACTGGATAAGGTTTGAAATGGAAACAATTTAGTTAAAAACATGCTAAATGTTCAACATTAATTGAACTCCATGTAACAAGTGAAAGTCTAACCTTTCAATGCAGCAGAATGTATCATAGCTTGAAATTTCTGCAACCAAATGATAATCATTAAATTAAGAACATTAATACATGGTACCACACTGATAAGGTCTAGAATTAAATTATCTGGCTCACTCCAAAAGTCCAGATGAAGCTTGAATTTCTACCAAGGAAAAAAAATAAGAACCTCAAACAAGGGTGCCAATAGATGTAAACATTAATTGATGATCAACAAGGCCCCTAAAAGGTTAACATGAGTCATGACCTAAAAAGCACATAATCAGAAACCAAAAACAGGTACAAAATAAAAGGCAAACATAGAATCAACATTTTCCGATAATTAAGGGTATAAAACGATGGGGAAACACTTTTTACATAACATTTATTATTTATTTAGTGTTACTTTAATTCAAGCTAATGTACATACAAGCATTTAGCACATTACCAAATAAAATCACTATTCTCCAATATATATATAGACTTACAGTCAAAACAAACATATAACATAAGGAATAACAGAGAGTGAGAGAGACAGTTCAACCAAAGAAGGCAACCACGACTAAAGAGAAAAACATAACTGAAGTGACGAGTTCGACAAGTCAGTTAGACTAACGTCTTTTCCTCCTTTTCTCTTCTCTCTGTCCATTCGTTATAAATCTGCATTCATCAATCTGATCTAAGTAAATTCTAATTGAACATTAAAAAACAATCCAAAATTATTCATTATTTCATTGGTTTATTGTAAGCATTCATCAAAAACTATATTTGTTGGATAAGCTCAAACAGAATCTTAAAAGTTAACAAAACTTGTTGAACCAAAAATTATTTTTGTGAAAGGAATAGAACTCGTTTTGTTAGCTAATTATCAATCTGATCTGAAGCTTCTTCTTTTCCTTCCATTTAATGACAAGTCAAACAGCAAATACTTATCAACAGTAGAATGCCAATAAATTATTACCTGTAACAGAAGAATAACTAGCAGGTATCTCCTGCTGGTGAACCGATAAGTTCTGGTCCTATTGAAGTAGAGCCTATATCAGAGAGGAAAAGGAACTTATTTTGACAAACACTAGTGTCATCCATGAGTAAACCGAGACGAAATAATTCAGACACAATTGCTAAATCAAGAAGTGGAATGCAATATATTTAAGATTTGAACTAAAAAACACACTCATTATCCTTTCTACCAAATGCATTCTTATACACTTCACATTCTGCAGTTAATGCAGCATCCAAAGCCAACCTGTAAAAGAAACTACTACATCAGAATTAGTTTTAAATTTAAACTGGAAGCACACAGAGAGTGCAGCAAGAGGAAAAGACCTGATAGTATTCACAATATTTCTTTAAGAAACCAGATTTCTTGCAGTTGCATCCTCTTTTATGTCGAGCTGAAGTGGGTGTCTTACTGGATTCCTCCTGCAAAATCAAGTCATTTAAATGAAACAGTAGTTCTTCAAAAATCAATGGGCAAGTAAATGAAATAGCTGAATGATATTCTCACCCTAATTTCAATTATAGAATCTGAGCTTTCCTCTACTATTCATTGTGAAACTACACGATGCTTCAGTCATAGAGGTAGTAAGGCTTCAACCGTACATGGATATTAGGAGTTCTATTGAATAAAACAACACATGGTTTCATAGACTCAAAATGCAAGTTCTTACAAGATAGTAGAGTATTATTCAATATAAGGTGAAAGGAGGAACCATTCTTAGTTTTCTTCCGACGATTGTATATATAAAAAGCCAACACTGCCAAACCAATGCCAAATGCTGCTGAACCCAATCTTGCAGGCAGGGATAAGATAGAACAAAGCACATTAGTACTAGAGAAATTTTGACTATTTTTGGATCTAGAAGAAATTAAAATTTTAATCTAGGAAGAACCATTTGATGAGCATCAAAATACCTATACCAATCTTCAGTGGCACATAATTTCCTTTATGTTCTGCCAATAATGTAAAAAAAACTTAATCAGTAATTAATCACATATCTGCATGAATTCTAATGGAAGTAAACTTTTGAAGCAGCATAATCTTGAAAATTGACTTGCAAAATGTATCTCAAGAAAAAATATATAGATTATTAAATAAACGCGTAATCTAAAACTGAGAGAACAAATTATGGCAAACACAGAATTCAACAACCGAAATTAATCTATGTCTCCAAGGACTGTCCAACTTTTTTTCCCAGTACTCTTTTATCTCTTCAGGTGTCTGAATCAGATAGCAAATAAAATGTTATAATGTTAAGCTAAAGTAATACACAAGTATTAAAAAAATTCAGTGGTGCATTGGGTTTTTTTGAAATGTCCATAATATAATCAAAAGAACAAAAATACAACCCCAAATGAAGAAATCAATGTCTCAATCCCAAATGTACATTCTACCAAAACATATTAAAAGAAATTTCATTTCTCAAACTTAACCATTGAAAAATTCCTTCTTATTTCCCCTAAAATTAGCTCCATACCATAATTCATATATGTCTACCTTTTCATATATTTATTTGGCAAAGTAAGTATATATGTAATGGAGCTTCACTTTTTACATACAATCTTCAACTACTTTAATGCAAATTAGCTAAAAAAAATGATAACAAGATTCTATATAATTTCTAAAGATAATTGAATTAAACTTACGTGTTAAGAAATCAGAAAGACAGACAAGAGAGTTCCATTGAAGAGAAGAATAAAGAGTAACAATATCCTTCAATTGACTTTCCTGACTTGAAACTCAGGCGAATATTAAGACGATTCATTTGACATTTGCAGTGGTGTCATCTTCAAACCCAATAAAATCGACCCCCTCCTCCGATATTCAACATTTCCCTGACCCTACCCCTAATTTAGCATCCGAAGCAAAGAGAAGTGATTAATAATCATAATAAAAATAAATAACTCTTTTTTCCTTTGATTTAAAGGACAATATTTGGGATTTGGGAATCAAATTGGGAGAGGATCGAAGAATTCGAGAGATGCTGAGAGAATTTGAGAAACTGAGAGTCTGAGATGGAGAGAAGGCAGCACAGAGAAAGTCTAATAGTAGAATAAAACTAATAAATTATCAATTAACCGGTACAATCGGTTGGGTTCGGTTTATACCGAACTATCCAAACCACTTCCCGAACCCGGCCCCGATTATCCTATATATACTAGTTTTTTGTACCGAACCGGTAAATAATTATTCCGAAACATTATTCATACAATCAATTATCGATCTCGCCCGGCAAAATTTGGGCCTAACTTTTTCATTCTCCCACCTAAACAATGGCTAAGGAAGACGGGGGAAACCCAAATTGGTAGAGAAAAACCTAGCTAGCCCATCTATGATCCAAATTGAAACATCCAATTTTGGCTAAGGAAATTGATCTCTTGCTTTTCTCTCCAGACCAACCACGCACGCACGCACGCACCAAATGAAGAACACTGAAGAAGCTATTTTCCACACACACATAGGAATACTCATCCGTTCCAAAAATATAAGATAATAGAGGTAAAAACATAACATAATATTAGATACCATAGGATATATAATATTAGATAATATTATAACATCGAAATATTAGATAATAGGAAAAATATAAGATGACATAGGAATATATGTTATTTGTTCCAAAAGAAAGTTAGATAACATTTTTTTTTAAACAACTCTTTTACAAATAATATTGTAAGTTACTTAAAAAGTGTAATTATTATAAGTAAATTTAATGCTATAAAAAAATTAATGTATTTATATTATAATTTATATTCACCACACAATTAATTCTAAAAAAATTATTTAGAACAAAACAGCGACCAATTTTATCTCTCGCAAAAAAACTCTAAACAATAATATATAGTGAGTAATAATTTCTTCATTAATAGATTTTTTTCCTCGCAAAATTTCATCATAAATTGGCGCAAAAAATCATTATATAACCTCAATTTTGCGAGGAAAAAATATAAATTGTGAAGGATGTTTCTTTTGCTAATAACTATATTGTCACTATATTTTTTTCCTTCACTGTTCCTTCGCTAAAAAACTCCTCATGTGAAGGAATAAATTTCTTCACAAAATTTCCTTCGCTACATCTCTAATTTCTTGTAGTGTTAACAATAGTTTTCAAGGTTTTCTTCTTTAAGTTCTTAACCATTCAATCATTGTTTTACTAGTTCTTGGTTATTAATGGTCTATAGTCCACTAATATCCACCTTATAACTTCGTACAATTCATGCTCCACCAATTAACATTTCTCTATCAATTACATATTGAAGGACGATGAGGATTAGGGTTTAAGTATGTATACCTCTTTGTGTTCTTGAGTTGTTCTTGAGTTATGAAGATAACTTGTCTTCCTTGCTACTTCTATTGCTTTTAGCTCTCTCTTCTCTCAATAGAATATGTTGGTGTACTTGGTAAACAAAGAAATGAAGACCAAGGCCCTTCTTATATAGGATTGTAAGATGGAGGGTAGAGTGGACATTTAGGCAAACCTTCACATTATTCCCACCTTCGCTCAATTACTTTCCCACCAAGTTTTGACCCATGTGCCCACCATGTCTCCACCATGGCTCCCACTTGTCTCCCCATGTACCCTATGGTCCCCTCATGGGCTGCCCCATGGGTTTAACCCACCTGTTAACCCATCGGTTCGATCCACGGGTTTGGTTATTAGAATTAATTCAAATTGGACACATTTACTTCGTATAAAATTCGTATTATATGTCGTATTAATTCTCGTATCATACTCGTATTCATTCCGTATAATAGTCATTATTATTATATTTAACCATTTTATTCTTAGGTTTTATTTTCCCTAACCCTTAGGGTTATAAGTCCTCACGTAAAAACCTCATGAGCCATAACTGAAATATTATTAGATATTCCATCTCGTCTTCAAATCCTATCATTACGCGTTTCTCAGAAATTCAAGAATAATTTTCGAGCAGAAATGGATGAATAGTGATTTTTAGAAATTTCTTGGAAAAGTTTTATTTTCGTCTTAGAAATTTAAAACATTTATTTCTAGCCCGTAGCCAAAATCCTAACCACGTTCGCATTTTCTAGGTCATATAACAACCTTGAAATAGCTTACTTTAATAAACATATATTATAGTTTTATTCAATAAATCAAATAAAATTTATTTACATAAAAAAGTCTGATTTTCTCGGGCGTTACATTCTCCCCCCTTATAAGAATTTTGTTCCCAGAATTACAATACAAGTTAGTCAAATAGAAGGGGATATGCCTTCTTCATTATGTCTTTGAGTTCCCACATTGCTTCTTCGGCATTTTAGTTCCTCTATATCACCTTCACCGAAGGTATTACTTTAGTCCTTAAAACTTGTTCTTTCCTATCAATAACTTGAATAGGAACTTTTTCATACCTTAAGTCTTTCTCAACCTGAATAGGTTCATACTCGATTACGTGCTTGTAATTTGGCTTATAGGGGCTCAATACCGATACGTGAAACACGTTATGGATATGTCCCAATTCTGGAGGTCATCTATTGCATATGCTACCTCTCCCGTCTTCTTAAAATCTCAAAAGGTCTTATAAATCTAGGACTTAGCTTTTCCTTCTTTTCGAAGCCTATCTTCCCTTTCCAAGGCGATACCTTCATGAATGCGTACGAACTGACTTCGAACACTTTATTCTTTCGATGCGGATCTGCATACTTTTTCTGTCTGTCTTGAGCTGCTACTAGCCGCGTTCGTATCAACTTAACTACCTCAGCCGTTTTGTTGTACCATTTCTGGTCCAAACATTCGACGTTCTCCTACTTCATCCCATCACAGTGGAGTTCTACACTTTCATCCATATAACACTTCGTAAGGCGGCATGCCTATATTTAAGTGATAACTGTTGTTGTAGGCAAACTCTACCAACGGTAGATGATCGTCTCAACTTCCTTTGAAATCCATAACGTAAGACCTTAACATATCTTCTAGCGTTTGAATTGTCCTCTCACTTTGTCCATCCGTTTGTGGATGATACGCCGTGCTCAGCCGTAACTGCGTTCCCATCTGCTCTTGCAAACTTTTCTAGAAATTAGATGTGAATCGTGGGTTACGATCTGACACAATCGAAACTGGCACTACATGTCTTGAAACAATCTCATTGACATAAAGCTTAGCTAACTGGTCCAAGCTATACTTGACTCTTATCGGCAAGAAATGAGCCGACTTCGTCAAACGATCCACTATTACCCAAATAGCGTCGTATCCTTTCTGTGTAGTCGAAAGTCTTACCATAAAATCTGTCGTGATATGCTCCCACTTCCATTCCGAAATTTCCAATAATTTTAATAAACCACTGGGTCATTGATGCTCGGCCTTAACTTTTTGACAAGTTAAGCACCTACTTACATACTCTGCTATCTCTCTCTTCATGTTTGTCCACAAAAAGTTCTGTCAAAGGTCTTGATACATCTTAGTACTACCAAGATGAGTCGAGTACCTCAAGTGATGAGCTTCATCCATTATCTCCTCTTTCAACTTCGTCTCACACGAAATTCAAATTCGTCCTTCAAATCTTTATAACCCTTCGTTATCAAGACTACACTTATTTTTCGTATTGTCTGCAACCTTCTTCTTTATCTTTTCACATTCTTTATTTCTGAGTTGCACTTCCTTCACCTTTTCCACAATTGTATGTTGAATCTCCATTGCAAACAATTTTCCCCCCTCTTCACTTGGTAATCTTACTTCTATTTCCATCTTCGCCATCTCCGTTATTAACTCATTTTGAGTCGTTAACATTAACAGCTTCTCCCGACCCTTTCTACTTAAGGCGTCGGCCACCACGTTCGTCTTCCCTAGGTGATACAGGATTTTACAGTCGTAATACTTTATCAACTCCAACCATCTTTGCTGCCTCATATTCAACTCCTTCTGTGTGAACCCGTATAGGTAATGCCTCCAAATTTTTAAGGCAAAAACCACCGCGGCGAGTTCCAAGTCATGAGTAAAATAACCCTTCTCATACTCCTTTAACTGTCGAGATGCATACGCAATGACCTTTCCATGTTGCATGAGCACGCAACCCAGTCCTTTATGTGAAGCATCACTATATACTACAAAATTCCCCGTATCATCTGGTGAAGACAATACAAGTGCTTAACTTAACCTCTTCTTCAGCTCTTGAAAGCTGTCTTCACACTTCTTTGTCCACACGTACTTCACGATTTTCCTTGTCAAATTTTTCAACGAAGTAGCTATCTTAGAAAAGTCTTGGATGAACCTCCGATAGTATCCCACTAACCTTAGGAAACTCCGTACCTCAATCGGTGTTTTCGGTTGTTCCCAATTAATAACTTTCTCCATCTTCGCTGGATCTACTAAAATCCCTTTCTTGTCGATAATGTGCCCCAAAAACTGCATTCTTTTTAACCAAAATTCACACATAGTGAATTTCGCATACAACTTCTCCTTTCGTAGTGCTTCCAGTACTAATCTTAAATGTTCAGCATAATCTTCTGGCGTCTTTGAATAGACTAGAATATCATCAATGAACACCACGACGAACTTGTCCAAATACTATTTGAACACTTTGTTCATCATATCCATGAATGCGGCTGACGCATTTGTTAACCCAAACGATATTACCAAGAACTCGTAATAATCATAACGACTCCTGAATGCTATTTTAGGTACATCCTCATCTCTAACCTTCAGCTGGTGATACCCCGTCTGAAAATCTATTTTAGAAAAATATTTCGCCCATTCAACTAATCAAACAGATCATCAATCCTGGGCAATGGGTATTTATTCTTTATCGTTAAAATTTTCAACTCTATGTAGTCGATACAAAGTCTTAACGATCCATCCTTCTTCTTTACAAATAATAACGGCCCTCCCCATGGAGAGACACTCGATTGAATATACTTTTTATCTAACAGTTCTTGCAACTGAATCATTAAATCCTTCAATTCTACCAGCGCTATACGATATGGTGCTTTCGAAACTGGTGATGTCCATGGCACAACATCTATAACGAATTATTTCTCTCTATCGGGTGGAAGACCTGTAAAATCGTTTAAAAATACATCCGCAAATTCATTGACTATATGTATCTGTTCCAATGTTGCTCCCACTCGCTGGGTATCAACAAAATGGCAAAGGTAACCTACACATCCTTTCCTTAACAACTTTTTAGCATGTGTCATGTTTAGACAACAAGAGCGTCCCGATGATTTACTACCGTAGAACACTACCTTGGGCTTCTTAGAAATCCGAAGGTTCAGAGTTTTCTTTTGGCAATCGATAATCACCCCATGGTTAAACAACCAATCCATCCCGAGAATTACATCGAATTTCCCCAATTTTATCGATATAAGATCTACCGATAACTTGTTACCTCTTATTTCTACACAACAACTCCTATGAATAAAATTAATAGGAATTATTTCTTCGTTTGCTACTGTGACGCCCCCAAATCTAGGTACCTTCAAACCTGGGGTATGGTGCTACACGGTGCTACTGTCTACTCATACATTCAATTGAATACTTCAATCACATGCATAAGTTTACTAACATTCCATTATAATAATTCCTTCCTAAGTTCTTTATAACCTTTACATTCGTTCGGTGTCATATTATCATTCATTATAATAATATACTATGTTATTACAAGGATAGCTTCTTGGACTTTCCCTTGTCCTTACCGGATCCTTCGGTCTGATAGCTCTTTGCTGAAATCATATAATTTTAAGCAAGAATGAACATAACTAGCTCTGCAAGTTTAATATTTTACTTTGCAACTACAAAATCAAGAATCATATGACTTCATCTTCCATAACTGTACAATAGTTATGAAGTAGTAGGAATAATCAAAAAAGCATTTTGAATTCCTTTAAAATCATTCTTAAGGATACATAGTCACTTAAGAATCTGAGCTGGTCAAAAACTATGAACATTCTTTGCCTTTTCATAAAATAACATCCTGACACTAAGGTCGTACACTCGATATATCTTACGAGCAATTCCAGGTTATCAGACTGTAGTACTCTATGTTGATCAACACTCCATTCCTTAAACGTTTTCACGTTTAAGCTTTGTGGCAACTCAAGTGCCTGTCAAATTAACGACGTTAAAACCTTTGTGTATTCATACTCAGGTTTACCTTTAAATCTGTACCTAAGCAATTGGCATAGGATAACAACATCAAGAACACTTTGAGAGATTTGTGAAAAATCAATCAAAATACTTTACATATACGTCTAGCCGAATCAAATGGCATCGACTATTCAATAACTGTTCATGGATAGGCAACCATGCATCTTGACAAATTGTCCAACATAAAGTATAGACAAGAGTTTAGAAAGCTTGCATAACGTGACGTTAATACAAGTCATAAAACTTGCATCAAGCAGAACTTGAACAAGGTTAGAAAACTTGTCTTTGCGTCTTTAAACATTTAAGTTACTTTACTTAGTCTTTACAACTTCTACAAGATATAAACACATAGCATACCAATTAAGTTATCACAACTGATATACATTATGTAACTATCTTCTCCTTCTCATATAACTTAATCAAATTGTTAAACTAATAACATCCATTTAAGTTTACTCAACATCTTTCATGGCTTATTAACATTATCATGTCATAAACCGACTCTCGTCGATCATCGTTATGCGCAACGACCGAAACTCTAATCGGTTAGATACGTCGAACACATTTCCATCGAATTCCCATTCTCGGACTCTGTATGGAAATTAAGTAAGTTTTAACTTCACTTGATATCATTCAAGTACCACGCACCTCTGTTACATGTTATGTAACCTTAAGGCACACTCACAACTCGATTTTGATTCACGGTTTACATTATCGTATTTTGAGTTTTAAATTTAAATACGTTTTGTCAATGTTTAATTCTTAAAACCATTCTTAAACATGTTATTTAAGTGATTTCTCTTCATGAATATTAACCATATGCTTGCCCCATAATTACCATGCAACAAGCTAGGTTAAGACATATGCACGTCGGAAAAATTTCACTTAAAGGCGCTGCAGCGCCAGCTATAGGCTTAAAGCCGGCGCTGCGACGCTGGCTCGCAGAGAAAATCCCTTGCCTAGACGCTGGAAACAAAGGTCTGGGCGGCGCTAGCTTTAGAAAAAATTTTCAAAAGTTGAAATTCACGAGCTCGTAACACGATCGTTACAGCTCGAAATTTGCTCGTTCCAAAGCCATTAGTTAATATATTCCATGTTCTATGATTCCATCCAGTCAAAATTCATTTCTTAATCCGTTGGTGAGAAATTCGCTGATTAGTCTAATTTTACGTGTTCGTTAAGCGTTCGTGAACGTTCGATGCTCAATTCTTCGTTTTAAGTTCAAATTCGTTCGTTCTTGCTCTCGCAAGTCTTATTTACCTAATTACACGTTATGCCATCGATAACCATCTTTTTCAAATCAAACGACGACTTTTGACTTCTATTCCGGGAAAATTCACTATTTCGACATTTAACGTCTAATCGCGTAACTTTTGCCGAATTTTTGTTATTCAATATTTTTACTTCAAACCAAATGGAATCAATCCATTGGTTATTCTTTTATGATTATAACCATTCTAAACATCTAAGTTTTAATGGTTTCACTTAGTTATCATGCAAACTCTCAAGAATTTGATAAGTTCTTTATTGAGTTCTTAATCAATTAATATGATTTTACTTATTCATGGCTTGTTGGTGTTTTAAGTTCACTATAAGGCCAACCTTATCACTTCTTATCAATCATGCTCCACCAATTCCCTTCTCTATCAATTATTTATTGAAGGAAGTTAAAATTTAAGGTTTGAATGGTATACCTCTTGTGTTCTTGAGTACTTGGTTGATTGATAAAGAGACTAGTGAACTTCTTGCTCCTTGTTTGCTTGATTCTTATCAATAGAAAAAGCTAACTTCTATTTCTCTCTCTCTCTTTCTCAATATACTATCAACTTTGTAAACCCACAAATGACTAACTGTGACGCCCCCAAATTCGAGTTCTCTAACCTTGAGTTTGGTGCTCACGATACATCATCATCATAAGCATTCTATATACTATTGCGGAATAATAAATATACATTGTTCATTATAATAAAATATTACATCAATATCCCAAGGTCTATTACCTTAACTTAAACATACCTTACTTTAGTTACATATTGTAACACAAAAAGGTTTACAAAACCATTAAACATAATGTACTATAATACATAATTATTCATATCAACTATTCCTGAACTATTCCCTTGCCCTTGTCCTTTTTAGACGTCTCTGGCTTAGCTGAAATAAATGTCATGATATAGCAAGGGTAAGCAACTAATTTTCTTAGCAAGTTTAAATACAAAGGAGATATATCATGATTAGAAAAGAATTTAGCTTTCAATGTTCAACAAGATAAATCGATTGTGAAAGAACATGATTTAAATCTCGATAACTGAATATTTGAATAATTGAATAACAGATGCTGAGTGGTTTTAAATAACCATGAACATATACTAAGGTTGTTAGTATTTAAACTGGTCCTTTTAATAAGGTTTGGTAATCAAGGGGATTAACCTTTCATACCCTGCGAAATATGCATAATCACTCAATATAATAGCAATAATTATTTTCCAATGATGCTTTAATAAAGTTGTTCTTTTTCTCAGTCATGGGTCCTTACTAATTCAATTGGTTAGGCACCGCTTTTAAAACATATTTGATTTAACAAATTTAAACATGCTTGATCTAGCCGATGTGATGCACCCAAATCCGGGTCCCAAGAACCTCGGACCTGGTACGTTACGATACATCATTTCTATAACTATTGCGGAAGATATAAACATAATTTGTTTATACATTAAACTTTACACATAATCCCCAGAGTCGAGAACCTTCATTTGATACCTGAATTCCATATCCTATACGACATACAATGTCATTATCATATAATACTATTACAAGATTTATCTATAATATAAACCAATGCTGGAACTGTCTTTTGTCTTTGCCTGTTTTCGACGTATTCGTCCTAATCTGTAATGTTTATCATGATATAGCAAGGGTGAGCATCAAGTTTACCCAGCAAGTTTAAGTTCAATAAAGGATATATCATGATTGAAAGAATTGAACAATAAGCTGGCTAACGTTTAACAATATAACAATTGTGAAGTATCATGATTAAATTTTCATAGTTGATCGAACAATCAACATGAATAAATCAACTAAACCAGATGGTAATGAAGGTGATCAGCCTTTCATACCTGATGAACATATGCAACATGCACAACGTGCGAATATATAATCAATGGACGTGATATAATCAGCAATGATTAACCACAAGTATACTTTACAAAAATACAACTCGAGTTCAAGTTAGAGAACTTGTCTGTATCACCGACTACAGCTACGCAATCTATTTAGCTTTATCTGAAGACCTAATATATAAATAATATTGATATCCAAATTAGAATAATATCATCACAATTATAAAATAACCTAAACACATTACCACATAAGCCTATCAGTCAATAAAACACATAAGACCTAGTATCAAGTCAAACTTTTACAGTCTGAGTCGAGTTCGGTACTACTTCGACCTCCCGATTGCCTAATCGGACAACTATCAAGCCTAATTCCAATAAGACTCTACCTAAATGCTTTATTATTATCATAGACAATTTATTAATCAATCAAAATATTTTTTTCACAAGCTCATAATAATTTTCCAATAATTATTACCATTTAAAATGATTTTTAATTCATTAATATCATATTTATATGATTTAAATACCACTTAATTCCATTATCATTAATATTTATTTACTATCAAATATTAATGAAATACATGTCATAATATTATAAGTTATTTATAATATCACAAAGTATTTTTAATACCTTAATATCACATTTAATTGATTTTAAAATATTTAAAACCATTATTAAATAACTGTCATTAATATTAAAATATTAATGTATTTCATAACAAAATATTAAAAGTTATATTTTATAACTTAAAATATTTTTTATAACTATTAAATCATTTTATATGATTTTTAAAACATTAAATCTATTTTTCCATAATTTATTTAATATAATTATTAAATAAATTAATTACCATTAATATTAATTATTAATGAAATTTATCCCAACATATTAAAAGTCATCCAAAATAACTTAAAATATTTCCTAACACTTTAATATATTTTTAAATAATTTTTAAAGTATTAAAATTATTTTTAAGTAATTTATTTAATATAATTATTAAATAAATTTAATATCATTAATATTTAAATAATTTGAGCATTATAAATGCTTGTAAAAATGAATATTCGTGTACTATATTTGAAATAAATCGAACATTATAACTGCTTTATAAAATGAATATTCTTACTAAATACTTGAAGAAAATCGGACATAACAACTGCTTATAAAAGTATATTTTTTACTTTATAAGAGAAATAAATCATACATTATAACTGCTTATAAAAGTATATTTTTTACTTTATAAGAGAAATAAATTGGACATTATAACTGCTTGTAAATAGGACTTTTGTACTATTTACTTAAAATAATTTGGGCAATATAACTGCTTGTAAAAGTATATTTTTTTACTAAATATATAAAGAATAATGAACATAATAACCATAAGAGTAAATACCTCTTGGAGTTGCAAGCTTTAACTAATCATTTGAAATCTTGAAACTCAAAAACTCTCCTCTCTCTAGCCAAAATTCTCCTCTTTCTCTCTCTAACTCTATTTTGGTTTTTGAAAAAAAAATGAAGAGAATAGCTCCTATTTATAGAAAAATATAGTTTCAACAATTGCACGTTAGGGGCTCGACTTTTTATAGTTTGCCCCCGACTTATTACAGTTTGGTACCTTGGTTAATTACACTTTAGTACCTTATTAATTGCGCTTTAGTCCCTAGATGACATCATAATGACATCATCATGATGACATCATCTTTTGTGCTTCTTTAATGCTGATGTCATGCTTGCATCATCTGTGTTTCTTTAAGGATGATGTCATGCTTGCATCATCCTTGCATTATCTTTTCTCTGATTGGTTGATTTAAGTTCACATGGATTGGAGAGTATTTTGGTCATTTTCCAGATAATTTTAAAGGTAATTTGGTCATTTCGCCTGCAAAAGGGTATTTTAATAATTTTTCACACAATTTTAATGGTAGTTCGGTGATTTCGCCTCCAAAAGGGTATTCTAATAATTTCTCACATAATTTTAAGGGTAGTTTGGTCATTTCCTATATTTCCCTTAAAATTTAACCCTTAGGGTTTGATAAATAACATTAGGGTTTGCTAATCACCATTAAGGTTTATAAATTAGGGTTTAGGATTTCCGAATAAGAAATTAGGGTTTTCTAACTGCAGATTAGGGTTTCTAATCTACCATTAGGGTTTACTAAGGTTATACCTTATCTCATCAACATTTGATCATTAATACCTTACTATACAAACACGCAATCATAGATACAATTATAATATATGTATTAACTATCAAATCCCTATTCCTGATTAGGGTTAGGATTTTCATCAACTGAATTAGGGTTTATCAATTTAAAATTAGGGTTTTCTCCCTTTACCTGATTCATACTCAACCCTTAACCACATACTGTACACACATATAATCACAAAATCATATAAGTCTTTCGCAAAAATTTTAAATCCACCAAAATCCTTCACAAAAATGTCAAATCCATACACTTATTTTCTGTCTAGGTCTATTATTTAACCTTAATTTATTCATTTAAGATTTTAATAAATTGTCTAAATTCTTAGGTTGTCACATTCACCCCTTCTTCTAAGAATTTCGTCCCCAAAATTTACCTTACACCTTACACCTTTCACCTTTCATACTCATCACCACATGCTACCCAAAACATCACTCACTAGAGTTAAAATTTTCAAATCATGCTGAGGAGTCATATAGGCTACGAACTTTTATTTTCAAAAAGGTTATATAGAAATTCATCCGCTAACCGTTATGACTTACGAACATAGAGGGTAATTGGCCCGTTATGCCCTGTACTTATTAAGTACTGTTGGTCGGAACAATTTTTTCCTGTTCCTCTTATCCGCCTTAGGCGCACAAAATTTTCCCAAATTTTGGAATGCTTACCTCAGTCTTATCGGATTCCGCACCAAAACTATTTGGTTCGGGAAAATTTTTAAAGAACGCTCAGAATTTTCATAAACGTTTGTCTAGCTGAATCAAATAGCTTAGACTCATACTAATAATTCAATTTCAATCGAAATATTTATGTATAGCCAAACCCCGTTGACAATTAATTATAAAAAAATATTTTGAAAATGACGTCATGATACCGTACTGTGTTTACAGCCCGTTTGAGGATTTTGTCATTGTGTGACTTTAATATAACACATCATACAATAGTGGGACAACGATTTTTAGATCGAATTTAACACTAAGTATTCTTGTATTTACAACTTCATCAACTTTTTATCATCTCTGCACCAGGTTACATAATGCATCAATGATAAATAAAACACATTTTGATATTTCAAATCATTGTCGTCTAGCCGAAATAATTAGCATAGACTATTCTTTAAACGGTTCAAAAATTATTGTAAATCAGTTTATCATCTCAACAGGTAACAATGTGTCAGTGTCCCGAAGTCCACACATACACACTAGTCACCCAGATTTGAGAATAAAAATTCATTTTTAAAAGGCACATAATGCGTATTTAGCTTGATGTCAAAAATTTTAAAGTCTAGCATAGTTAGAAGATTTAGAATACCTACGCTTCCACTAATGATCCATTGCTTAATCAGTCTATCTATTCCTATTATCCTTAATACTCCATTCACACTTAATTATACCCAGTTCGTCAAACTTACCACACGTTATGAGTTCAGGAACTTTCCACAATTATATGAGTTTAAGAACTTGTCCTAGACAGACCATTGGCGTCCATTCGCTGAGGGGTTCAAAACATTTCATATAATTATGAGTCACGAACTTACCATAAGTACGAGTTTTAAGAGCTCGCAACTTAACCTTATATCCTCTACCTATACTCTATCTATCTGTTATACACATGAGAAAAGAATCACCTTCTCAACATATATATAGCAAATAGCGCGACACAAATATTTCAATGATTATCACTATCAGAAACTAAGTGGTCGTCAAACCAAACACAATCCCCTGCCCATACAAAAAATTGGTCAACTCGGCCTCTAATCAATATAGGAAGCTAAGCTGTTTTTACACCAAGGACAAATTTTCTGCCCATACAAAGAATTGTTCAACTTAACCACTATATCGTTCAGGAAGCTAAGCGATTCTAAAACCAAGTACAAATTCCCTGCCCATACAAGGAATCATACAACTCAGCTGCTGACATGAGTCCTCAATTGAAATCCCCACTTAATATCCTAGCCCCATTCTTTCTCCATACGAATTGTGTTCAATCCGTATTGCATCAACCCCAACCTTTTTTCTGAGTTGGCACAATACCAATTCATAGTACAATTGACACACATCAACTTTGCCATAAAATTTTCAATCATTCGATTGATCCTCCTCCCTACTATGACCTTATCAGATCAAGGTGTGATCTCATCGTGTATATTACGATTCATTCCTATGTTACGATCGTTTTGTTATACGATCTTCTTTCCCCGTACTTTTAGTCTTTTTGACTCTATCTATTCATTACTACTGTTCATCTTTATTATCAGAGTTAGGAAACTGTGGATCTTTTATAATTTATCGAGATTCGTCCTTGAATCTTATCAACGCACTAACTCTATTTGAGTTAGTTCTTATCCTTATCCCACTGTGGTTAATAGCCTAAGGTAACCCTACCTAAGGTTTATAACCTACAGCTTTGATACCAACTGTGACGCCCCAAATCCGGGTCCCAAGAACAACAGACCTGGTACGTTACGATACATCATTTTTATAACTATTGCGGAAGATATAAACATAATTTGTTTATACATTAAACTTTACACATAATCCCCAGAGTCGAGAACCTTCATTTGATACCTGAATTCCATATCCTATCCGACATACAATGTCATTATCATATAATACTATTACAAGATTTATCTATAATATAAACCAATGCTGGAACTGTCTTTTTCTTTGCCTGTTTCCGACGTATTCGTCCTAATCTGCAATATTTATCATGATATAGCAAGGATGAGCAACAAGTTTGCCCAGCAAGTTCAAGTTCAATAAAGGATATATCATGATTGAAAGAATTGAACAATAAGCTGGCTAACGTTTAACAATATAACAATTGTGAAGTAGCATGAATAAATTTTCATAGTTGAATGAACAATGAACATGAATAAATTAACTGAACCAGATGGTAATGAAGGTGATCAGCCTTTCATACCTGATAAACAAATGCAACATGCACAACGTGCGAATCAATAATTAATGGACATGATATATTCAGCAATGATTAACCACAAGTATACTTTACAAAAATACAACTCGAGTTCAAGTCAGAGAACTTGCCTGTATCACCGATTACAGTTACACAATCTATTTAGTTTTATCTGAAGACCTAATATATAAATAATATTGATATCCAAATTAGAATAATATCATCACAATTATAAAATAACCTAAATACATTACCACATAAGCCTATCAGTCAATAAAACACATAAGACCTAGTATCAAGTCAAACTTTTACAGTCTGAGTCGAGTTCGGTACTACTTCGACCTCCCGATTGCCTAATCGGACAACTATCGAGCCTAATTCCAATAAGACTCTACCTAAATGCTTTATTATTATCATAGATAATTTAATAATCAGTCAAAATATTTTTTCACAAGCTCATAATAATTTTCCAATAATTATTACCATTTAAAATGATTTTTAATTCATTAATATCATATTTATATGATTTAAATACCACTTAATTCCATTATCATTAATATTTATTTACTATCAAATATTAATGAAATACATGTCATAATATTATAAGTTATTTATAATATCACAAAGTATTTTTAATACCTTAATATCACATTTAATTAATTTTAAAATATTTAAAACTATTATTAAATAACTGTCATTAATATTAAAATATTAATGTATTTCATAACAAAATATTAAAAGTTATATTTTATAACTTGAAATATTTTTTATAACCATTAAATCATTTTATATGATTTTTAAAACATTAAATCTATTTTTCTATAATTTATTTAATATAATTATTAAATAAATAAATTACCATTAATATTAATTATTAATGAAATTTATCCCAAAATATTAAAAGTCATCCAAAATAACTTAAAATATTTCCTAACACTTTAATATATTTTTAAATGATTTTGAAAGTATTAAAATCATTTTTAAGTAATTTATTTAATATAATTATTAAATAAATTTAATATCATTAATATTTAAATAATTTGAGCATTATAAATGCTTGTAAAAATGAATATTCGTGTACTATATTTGAAATAAATCGAGCATTATAACTGCTTTATAAAATGAATAGTCTTACTAAATACTTGAAGAAAATCGGACATAGCAATTGCTTATAAACGTATGTTTTCTACTTTATAAGAGAAATAAATCGGACATTATAACTGCTTGTAAATAGGACTTTTGTATTATTTACTTAAAATAATTTGGGCATTATAACTACTTGTAAAAGTATATTTTCTTACTAAATATATAAAGAATAATGAACATAATAACCACAAGAGTAAATACCTCTTGGAGTTGCAAGCTTTAACTAATCCTTTGAAATCTTGAAACTCAAAAACTTTCCTCTCTTTCTCTCTCTAGCCAAAATTCTTCTCTTTCTCTCTCTAACTCCATTTTGGTTTTTGAAAAAAAATGAAGAGAATGGCTCCTATTTATAGAAAAATATAATTTCAATAATTACACGTTAGGAGCTCGACTTTTTACAGTTTGCCCCCAGCTTATTACAGTTTGTACCCTGGTTAATTACATTTTGGTACCTTATTAATTGCACTTTAGTCCCTGGGTGACATCATGATGACATCATTATGACATCATCTTTTATGCTTTTTTAATGCTGATGTCATGCTTGCATTATCTGTGTTTCTGTAAGGATGATGTCATGTTTGCATCATGATTGCATCATCTCTTCTCTGATTGGTTGATTTAAGTTCACATGGATTAGAGGGTATTTTGGTCATTTTCTAGATAATTTTAAAGGTAATTTGGTCATTTCGCCTCCAAAAGGGTATTCTAATAATTTTCCACACAATTTTAATGGTAGTTCGGTCATTTCGCCTCCAAAAAGGTATTTTAATAATTTTCCACATAATTTTAAAGGTAGTTTGGTCATTTTCTATGTTTTCCTTAAAATTTAACCCTTAGGGTTTGATAAATAGTATTAGGGTTTGCTAATCACCATTAAGGTTTACAAATTAGGATTTAGGATTTCCGAATAAGAAATTAGGGTTTCCTAACTGCAGATTAGAGTTTCTAATCTACCATTAGGGTTTACTAAGGTTATACCTTATCTGATCAATATTTGATCATTAATACCTTACTATACAAACACACAATCATAGATACAATTATAATAACTGTATTAACTATCAAATCCCTATTCATAATTAGAGTTAGGATTTTCATTAACTGAATTAGGGTTTATCAATTTGAAATTAGGGTTTTTTCATGTTACTCTTTACCTGATTCATACTCAACCCTTAATCACATATTGTACACACATATAAGTCTTTCGCAAAAAATTTAAATCCACCAAAATCCTTCACAAAAATGTCAAATTCATACATTTATTTTTTGTCTAGGTCTATTATTTAACCTTAATTTAATCATTTAAGATTTTAATAAATTGTCTAAATTATCGGGTTGTCACAGCTGATACAACTAGCATAGATCCATATCATAAAAAGTTCATAAATGAAAAAACTTTAACTAATTCATATTTCAATAATAATAGAACAGGAATTCAATTGCACAAAGTACGAATATCAACAATCATTATAGATGTGAATAATTAACAATAATTATTCACTAACATACTTCAAAAGTAATAACTCAAGTTGAGTTAGAGAACTTGCATGTTCGACGAGCTACAGCTAACTAGCTTTAGTTAGAACTCTTTGAACAACCTAGCATTGACAATGTTGGTCTATTAATTAGTACTGCGTATAATAGTATGTCTATACGCTTACTTATGCTATTATCTGGCAAATAATTCAATCACAAGGTAAACATAATATAATGTACTATCATTAATCTTATAAAACATTTAATTGATCTTAGGTTAATGATTTAATTAATTTATAATATTTTTCTTAAGTGGTAAACGCTCATTAGATCCTTTAAACAATTTATTATAATTGTTTAATTAATGAGTTATTTAAATTCTCTTTATTTATTAACTCTATCTTCATTTAATTACTATTTAATATTAGTTAAATAGTAATTAATTAATTATCTTTAGTTATTATTTAATAATAAATAATAACTAATAAAATTTACTTATTATTTAATGTTAATTAAATAATAAATAATTAATATTATTTCTCTTTAAATATTATTTAACATTATTTAAATAATAATTAATTATTTTTTATCCTTGAATAATAAATAATTATTTCACTTCATAAATATTTAATTATTCTTTCTTATTATTTTAAGAATAATTAATTATTTTTTGTTCTTATTTATTATTTAATATTAATTAAATAATATTTATTTATTTATTTATCCTTGAGTAATAAATAATTAATTCACTTCACAAATCTTTAATTATTCTTTCTTTTTATTTTAAGAATAATTATTATTTGTTCTTATTTATTATTTAATATTAATTAAATAATAAATAATTATTTTATAAGTTTTTATGTCCATGTAAGTAACTAATTTCATTATTATTACTTAATCTTACTTAAACATTCTTTATTATTATTTAATATTAATTAAATAATAATTAATTAATGATTTAACTCTATTTATTATTTAATCTTAATTAAATAACCAATAGTTAGTTTATTAATACTAACTCTACTTAATTATCACTTAATGTCACTTAGTTAATAGTTAAATAGTTAATTACATTTAAATTGTATGTTAATTAGTTTAATAATTATTTAGTAGTATTAATAATTATTAATTAGTAAGTTTTAAATGATTTAAATGAGTTTAAACTATTAATTACTTAGCAATTACATAACTGTCTAGAAAAATTTTGAATTAAATATTTTAATATTCTTCACAATTTTAGAAAATTTTCGGACCTGGAACCACCACCAGAACAGGTCGGAAAGTGGGTGAATCGGCCGCCGAAAAATTCTGCCGATTCACCGATTTTGTTGAACCGGTCAATTTCTTTAATTTTTTTTTTCAATTTTTAACTTTTATTTTCTGCTTTGGGGTCCTTCACTAAAACCTTCATAAAATAAAATCTACAACTCCGATCGAGGTCCAGTCTGTCTCGTTGGTTCGTATCTTCCTGAACTACAATTTTCATCTATCAAATATCAAATTTGGATCTGGTTTGGTCACGGAAAATCGAGCAGAAGTGGCTGATCAGTTACATGTTTTATTAGTTTGAGTGTTTTTGTAATAAATCGATATCTTGCTCATTTTTCAACATTTTTACATGATTCCAAAGAGGTTTTACCCTTAACCCATAGATCTATCATACCAAAAATTAAAATCATAAGAACCCTTTGTAGATTTCAAAATGACAAGCATAGATCACCCTTTTTAAAACAAATTTTTCGGAAAAACTCTTTTAGCTTTCTTTTTCCAAAATTTACAACATAAACTCATATGGATCATCAAGTTAAACACATTATATACAAGATCTAACCTTCTCATAAGGTTCTAGCCATTTAAAACACAATATTTCAAAGATCTAACACAAACTTCATATATAATACAAAGTTAGGGGTTCTTACTTTGTTTTGTGGGCTACTCTTCTATTCTTTCCAATATAGGTAATGAATCTAGGATGGATGAACTCTTGCTCCTCTTTTCCCCTTCTCCTCTTCTCATCTTGTTGGGTAAAATCTAGTTACGCACAACACGCAAGTATACGTGATCAACAAGTAATAAAGTGAAAGTAGAGTATGTGACGCCCCCAAAATAGGTTCAATACCAACCCATTCTGAATCGCCAAATACATGGTACATAATTTCAAATATAAATCTTTTATAACAAAAGGTTGTGAGAAATACGACCATACAACTATGAATTTCAATGCAAATCGTGTATAATATGAAATATAAACATTCAAATTCATTCCTTATTCATTACAATTATTATTCCACTATTTTATAGAATAGTGAGGACTTCTACAGATCTAACTCTGATCATCACACTGTTTCCCGACTAGTCCCCGCAACATTCTCATTCCCTGAAGAGGACAATAGATGAAAAGGGTGAGCTCAACTAGCCCAGTAAAGAATATTATGACTAAGATAATAAAGAATAATTTATCGTTAGTCTTCAACAAATCTGATAAAATATTATGGACAACTTGTTTTAGATCAACAACTGCAGCGGAAATAACAATTCATTAAAAGAGTTAAGTAGAGAATGAAGTCTACTATCTTCTATGATTTAAAAGTCCATCATCAATATTTTATCCCTGTAACATCAATCAATATACATCTCGAATCAAATATTCATATTTGCACTACGGGCCAAAGATATTCACTTGTATCATCAGTTGGTCATGTTCATCTCAACACCTGTTCATCTTTGCACTACGGGCCAAAGATATTCATCAGGTAATCATTCATCTTTGCTCTACAGACCGAAGATATTCAGTTATATTACCATTTAGGACTGAGAATGATGAATAACAATATAAATAACGAATCCAGTGAGATAGAGGACAAAGATTAGGTATTCGTAATCTAATTTATCAAAGTTCAAGAATACTCCATAATAATACTTTATGGAGCAAAATTCAAGAATAAAGATCAAAACTTGGATCCAATCAAAGATAGGACCCATAATAACTAACTTGGACAAATAGAAGAAAATTAAATTTTTCTGTGAATAGTGTCGTATACGTGAATAGTGCCGTATACGTGAATAGTATCATATATATAAATAGTAACCCCGACATGAAAAGGTAAAAATTTCATAATAAAATTCATACCAACATTCCAATGAAATGATACTAAATGTAACGCAAACTTCAAAGAATTTCTGATTATTTCAGAAATTATAGAAGCAATACTTACCGTGGTAAGTTTTAATTTGATTATATGAAATGAAATATTATCGCTTTCATAATATGGAATATGAAAGAAAATAATATTTCTTACAAGTATTGCAATAAAATAATATCCTTTACCTTAGTAGAAACTGGATTTGACTGGAATATCAGATATTATTCTGAGAAAATCTTGCACAAAAAGCTACACTCAAAGTATCCTTATACTCAAGAAAATACTCACAATACTATAGAATAAGAATTTCTGATATTGAAATGGTGTGTTGAGGAAGGAGGGGTAACCTCCCTTTTATAGTGCAACGGAGGGGGAAAAGTTAAGCAAGTTTGCCTAACTTTTCTTTTCTTCCACCATGCCTAACTTTTCTTTTCTGCCTAACAACTCATTTTCTTCCTTCCTTGCCTGCAATTGCTAATGGGTGAGGCCCACATAATTTGGAAAATGAATTGCTTTGCAGAAGAAAAATTCTTCCGCCCACAATCTTAGAAAAGAAAAGAATACAAAGCATTCAAATATAATTCAATCACATCCGTCCCCTTTTATCACATGTTCATATATATATATATATATATATATATATATTATAATATTATTATTTAAACAATTATTATAATAATATATTTAAATGAATATTTTATCGAAGAAGATAATTGTGATTTCATAGAAAAATATGCCAAACTTTCAACAAATATTTCATGCTAAATTCCTTCATTTATATCAAAATTGAAATAAATATTTCCTTATCATATAAATTAATAATTAATTATTCACAAATAATATTACAGAACTACAATATTGACAACTAGGTTGTTCCCAGGAAAGAGGGGGCCTTCCGATAAGGATTTCTCTTACTGGCGCGCAATTAAATAACCCCTCCTAGACAAAACTTTTTAGACATTGCCAATAATGCTATCTAATAATATTATTTAAATAATATGAATTATTGATTTGATAATTTGAAATACTGTACAATGATAATTATTGAATCAATAAAATATTATGCAATTATCAATGTAGCAATTATTGAATCAATAATATAAAATATTAAACAGTAATTACTGTAACAATTATTGAGTAGTGACTTCTTACGTAAGAACCAATAATTCGAATTACTGTGCAATACCGTGTGCTACTGTGTAACACCGCGTATTACTGTATTTTTATCATCGGGTATTTCAACAGTTCTAACTGTAACAACCACGCCGTTATTTTTAGAAAACTCATTTTTGTCGTTTTCTTCATCCGACAGTTATTCTGTTGTGGGGCCCATAAATGGCTGCGCCATCGTACGAATATTCCCCGACAACAAGAATATTCCACGATCAAATGAATATTCTCCGACACAATGAATATTTTATGACCACTTGCTTACTTTGCAAAATTTGCATATATCACCCCATAACTTATCGCATTCATCAAATCAACACATTACCATTTTAAAATAATATATAAAAAAATTAAATCTTTATTCATAAAAGTTGGGGTCTTACAACCTCCCCTCCTTATGAAATTTCGTCCTCAAAATTGACATACATATCTGGTATGTCGAACAGGTGAGGATACCTCGCTTTCACTTCCGATTCTAACTCCCAGGTCATTTTCTCAATAGCATGGTTTCTCCACAAAACTTTGACTTGTGGTATAACCTTTGAGCGTAGGACATGTTCCTTCCTATCCAAGATCTTGACAGGTACCTCCTCGTACGTTAAATCTTCGACTATCTCGTCTGGTTCTAACTCAATAATATGGTTTGGGTCTTTCACATATTTACGTAACACGGATATATAAAAAATGTTATGAACACGAGATATGCTTGGAGGTAAAGCGAGTCTATAGGACACATTTTTTATTCGGTCAAGAATCTCAAATGGACCAATGAATCGTGGATTGAGCTTTCCTCTCTTCCCAAACCTCGTAACTCCCTTCCACGGAGCAACACGTAACAATACATGATCCCCAACATTAAATTCCACGTCCCTTCGATGAAGATCCGCATAACTCTTTTGTCGATCTTGTGTGCTTTGTATCCGTTGTCGGATCATTTGAATCTTTTCCGTAGTCATACGTACTAACTCTGGTCCCAACAATGTTGCTTCACCCATCTCATCCCAGCATACTGGAGAGCGACACTTTTGTCCATACAACGCTTCAAATGGAGCCACGCCTATACTTGCTTGATAACTGTTGTTATAGGAGAATTCCACCAATGGTAAGTACTTATCCCAACTTCCTTTGAAATCAAGAACACAAAGTCTCAATAGATCTTCAAGAGTTTGAATAGTCCTTTCTGATTGCCCGTCTGTTTGAGGATGATATGCAGAACTGAATCATAAATCTGTGCCCATAGCTTTCTGCAAACTGATCCAAAATCATGAAGTAAATCTGGGGTCACGATCCGAAACTATGGATACTGGCATGCCATACAATCTCACAATCTCATTCACGTACATACGAGCAAGACGTTCAAGGGAATAAGTCTCTCGTATAGGAAAGAAATGAGAAGACTTGGTTAATCTATCAATAATAACCCAAATCGCATCTATGCTTTGAGAAACCTTGGGAAGACCCGTAACAAAATCCATGGTAATGTGTTCCCACTTCAACTTTAGAATCTCAAGTGGTTGCAATGGACCCTTTGGCACTTGATGCTCCGCCTTGACACGTTGACACGTTAAACACCTCGAGATAAACTCCGCGATCTCTCTCTTCATATTGCTCCACCAAAATGTATGTCGAAGATCACAGTATATTTTGGTACTCCTAGGATGGATTGCAAATGGTGTGTTGTGTGCCTCCATCATGATTCTATACTTTACGTCAGAATCGTTGGGAACACAAAGTCTGGAGTTGACTCAAACTATTCATTCTTCATCAATTTTTGCTTCTGGAATAGCACCTTCTTCCTCATATTCATCAGCTCCGGGTCTGTAGCTTGAGCAGCTTTAATTTTATCAATCAAAGTTGGTTCTACGCGTATACTTGACATCATCGCATGGGTCCCCAGAGTCTTGAACTCTATCTCCATCCTTTGTAAATCACACAAAATAGGCCTTGATAGCATCGCATTCGTTCCCACGTATGATCTTCTACTCAACGCGTAAGCTACCACATTAGCTTTTCCAGGATGGTATTGGATGGTATGGTCGTAATCTTTCAACAACTCAAGCCAACGTCATTGCCGCATGTTGAGTTCCTTTTGAGTGAAGAAATATTTGAGGCTCTTATGATCCGTATAGATCTCCACTTTCTCTCCATATAGGTAGTGTCTCCAGATCTTTAATATCGAAACGACAGCTACCAACTCTAGATCATGAGTAGGATAATTCCTCTCATATTCTTTGAGTTGTCGCGAGGCATAGGCTATGACTTTCCCACGTTGTATGAGAACACATCCTAACCCTTTGCCCGAAGCGTCGCTGTAAATGACAAATCCATCCGAACCAGATGGTATAGTCAGAACAGGTGCGGAAATGAGTCTCCTCTTGAGCTCTTGGAAGCTCTTCTCACATTTCTCGTTCCATACGAATTTTGTATCTTTCCGAGTAAGCTGAGTTAATGGAGTAGCGATTCAAGAAAATTCTTCCACGAATCTTCGATAATAACCAGCTAAGCCCAGAAAACTACGTACTTTGGTCACCGACCTTGGTTGCTCCCAACTTTGTATTGCTTCAATCTTCGCCGGGTCAACAGATACTCCATGTTTTGATATTACGTGCCCAAGGAATGCTACTTCCTCTAGCCAGAACTCACATTTTTTTAACTTGGCATAAAGCTTGTTATCACGAAGCCTTTGAAGTACCAGCTTCAAATAGTGCTCATGATCTTCACGGCTTTTGGAATAGATGAGGATGTCATCGATAAAGACAACCACGAACTGATCCAAACATTCTTTGAATACACGGTTCATCATATCCATAAAAGTCGCAGGAGTATTAGTCAATCCAAAAGACATGACCAAAAATTCATAATGTCCGTACCGAGTTCTGAAAGCAGTCTTTGGAATATCCTCAGATTTAATCTTCAGCTGATGATATCCAGAACGAAGATCGATCTTTGAAAAGAATTGTGCTCCTTGTAACTGGTCGAACAGGTCATCAATGCGAGGTAGTGGATACCTATTCTTGATAGTGACATAATTCAACTTCCGATAGTCAATACAAAGTCACATACTCTTGTCTTTCTTCTTTACGAATAAAATAGGAGCACCCCAAGGAGATGTACTAGGACGTATAAAACTGATTTCTAACAATTCCTGTAGTTGGACCTTTAACTCCTGAAGTTCAAAAGGAGCCATTCGATATGGGGTTTTAGAAATGGGTTTTGTACCGGGTTCAAGGTCAATAAAGAATTCAACTTCACGTTCCGGGGGTAGACCGGGAAGTTCTTCAGGAAATACATCAAAAAACTCATTAACAACAGAAATATCATTCAAACCTGACGTATTTTGGTTTAGATCAGTGACATGGGCTAAGAAAGCTTGACATCCGTTTTTCAATAAACGAATAGCTTTATGACTTGAAATGACATTGATTGATTTTAGTGGTTTGGTGGTTTGGATTTGCACAACAGGTTGATTAGGAATATGAAAACTAACGACCTTATGAAAACACTCAATTTTGGCATGATAAGTGGTTAACCAGTCAATTCCTAAAATCACATCAAACGCAAGTATTTTCAAAGATATAAGATCAACAGGTAGGGTGAGGGTACCAATTTGAATCAAGCAAGATTTGTAAACTATGGATGTAACAAAGGTTTCTCCCAACGGAGTTTCAACAGATAAGTCAAAGTCTAATTTCTCAGGTGTCAAGTTCAAACATTGAGCACAAGCAGGTGAAATAAAAGAATGGGTAGCACCGGTATCTAATAAGGTATAAACTTCGCAAGAGCTTATTATCAGCTTACCTGTAATAACCTCGTTCGGATTCCTTGCTTGTTGGGCAGTCACGACAAAAGCTCTTCAAGGAACCACCGACTTTGACTTGTCCGGAACTGCCTTAGGAATCACACCACCCCCGCTTGACTTGGTTTCGCTACAGGACACACTCGAGCTATATGTCCTTCCTTTCTACAGTTATAGCAAACCTTGGATTGCTGTGTGCAGTTGGGACTGATGTGTCCCTCTTGCCTGCATTTATAGCAGACGACCGGTGGTCGTTCTCCTCCCCTATAAACAGTTGATGCTGGTGCTGCTGTCGACGTTTTCACGTTCTCATTGTTGTACCTTCTCTTCTTGAAATCTCCCCCTGACTCACTTCTTCTATCATGGCCACGATTTCCACCGGAGTGGTTACCGCTTCTGTCATGATACTTTCCACCCTGCTAGTTGTCATTGTTCCGATGACTGCTGCCACCAGTACGACCTTGGTTGTTGTCCCTTGGTTGAACATAATCACTATCTCGTTCTAACAACTGGGGCCCTGTTCACTACATCCGAATATAGAGAAAATTTGTGAGAAATGAGGTATTGACGAATTTTTGGTTTCAAACCTCTCAGAAACATCCGCGTCATACGTTCCTCATTCTCCACCAAATGAGGTGCGAACCTAGATAACTCCGCGAACTTAGCCTCGTACTGGGACACCGTCATGTTGTTTTGTTCCAGTCTGATAAACTCTACCTCTTTCATGTGACGAATACTTTCTAGAAAGTATTTGTCATTGAATAATTTCTGGAACGCCTCCCAAGACATCTTGAGTGCGGTAGGCTGGGTACGCTTCACAGATTCTCACAAGTAATCTGCCACTCCACGAAATATAAAGGTGGCGAATGGGACCTTCTGTTCCTCCGTGCATCCCAAGACATCAAATATCTTAGTAATTTGCTTAACCCACGTTTCTGCCTTGATTGGATCTGCCTTTCCCTGAAATTCTGGTGGTCCCAACTCTTTGAACTGCTTGGCAGTAACAAGTCGCGAGTTGTTATTATTTCCACCTGTATTACGAACACGAGTCTCCCTCGTCTGGTTTTGCATGAACTGTAAAAAGCTTCTAAACATCCCATCGTTTATCGTTTCTTCGGTAGGGTTGTTTACAGGAGGAATATAGCCTTCCTGTTGCACGTTCTCCTGGTTGGTGATTAAAGGTGACTCAACGGTCTCATTCACTCCATTGTTTAGATTTTTAGCTGCCATTCTCAAATACTGCCACAAAACAAGGGTTAATCAAACAAATTAATATATCATATATTAACCCTATGTTCTAAACGACCAATTAAATAACAAATAAGCTTAGGTAGGACACACTAGAGAAGGTTTTACTCGTCTCTCCCCTCCTAGTTCTATTTTCAGATCTCCGCCAGAGATCATATCCCTAAGATCTAATACCAACTGTGACGCCCCCAAAATAGGTTCAATACCAACCCATTCTGAGTTGCCAAATACATGGTACAGAATTCCAAATACAAATCTTTTATAACAAAAGGTCGTGAGAAATACGACCATACAACTATGAATTTCAATGCAAATTGTATATAATACGAAATATAAACATTCAAATTCATTCCTTATTCATTACAATTATTAGCCCACTATTTTATATAATAGTGAGGACTTCTACAGATCTAACTCTGATCATCATACTGTTCCCCGACTAGTCCCCGCAACATTCTCATTCCCTGAAGAGGACAATAGATGAAAAGGGTGAGCTCAACCAGCCCAGTAAAGAATATTATGACTAAGATAATAAAGAATAATTTAGTATTAGTCTACAACAAATCAGATAAAATATTATGGATAATAACTTTTAGATCAACAACTGCAGCGAAAATAACAATTCATTAGAAGAGTTAAGTAGAGAATGAAGTCTACTATCTTCTATGATTTAAAAGTCCATCATCAATATTTTATCCCTGTAACATCAATCAATATACATCTCGAATCAAATATTCATCTTTACACTACGGGCCAAAGATATTCATTTATATCATCAGTTGGTCATGTTCATCTCAACACCTGTTCATCTTTGCACTACGAGCCAAAGATATTCATCAGGTAATCATTCATCTTTGCTCTACAGACCAAAGATATTCAGTTATATCACCATTTAGGACTGAGGATGATGAAAAATAATATAAATAACGAATCTAGTGAGATAGAGAACAAAGATTAGGGTTTCGTAATCTAATTTATCCAAGTTCAAGAATACTCCATAATAATACTTTGTGGAGCAAAATTCAAGAATAAAGATCAAAACTTGGATCCAATCAAAGATAGGACCCATAATAGCTAACTTGGACAAATAGAAGAAAATTTAATTTTTTGTGAATAGTGCCGTATACGTGAATAGTGCCGTATACGTGAATAGTAACCCCGACATGAAAAGGTAAAAATTTCATAATAAAATTCATACCAACATTCCAATGAAATGATACTAGATGTAACGCAAACTTCGAAGAATTTCTGATTATTTCAGAAATTATAGAAGTAATACTTACCGTGGTAAGTTTTAATTTGGGTATATGAAATGAAATATTATCGCTTTCATAATATGGAATATGAAAAAAAAATAATATTTCTTATGAGTATTGCAATAAAATAATAGCCTTTACCTTAGTAGAAACTAGATTTGACTGGAATATTAGATATTATTCTGAGAAAATCTTGCACAAAAAGCTACACTCAAAGTATCCTTATACTCAAGAAAATACTCACAATACTATAGAATAAGAATTTATGATATTGAAATGGTGTGTTGAGGAAGGAGGGGTAACCTCCCTTTTACAGTGCAACGGAGGGGGAAAAGTTAAGCAAGTTTGCCTAACTTTTCTTTTCTTCCATCATGCCTAACTTTTCTTTTCTGCCTAACAACTCATTTTCTTCCTTCCTTGCCTGCAATTGCTTATGGGTGAGGCCCACATAATTTGGAAAATGAATCGCTTTGCAGAAGAAAAATTCTTCTGCCAACAATCTTAGAAAAGAAAAGAATACAAAGCATTCAAATATAATTCAATCACATCCGTCCCCTTTTATCACATGTTCATATATATATATATATATATATATATATATATATTATAATATTATTATTTAAATAATTTTTATAATAATATATTTAAATAAATATTTTATCGAAGAAGATAATTGTGATTCCATAGAAAAATATGTCAAACTTTCAACAAATATTTCATGCTAAATTCCTTCATTTATATCAAAATTAAAATAAATATTTCCTTATCATATAAATCAATAATTAATTATTCATAAATAATATTACAGAACTACAATATTGACAACCAGGTCGTTCCCAGGAAAAAGAGGAGGCCTTCCGATAATGATTTCTCTTATTGCCGCGCAATTAAATAACCCCTCCTAGACAGAACTTCCTTAGACATTGCCAATAATGCTATCTAATAATATTATTCAAATAATATGAATTATTGATTTGATAATTTGAAATACTGTGCAATGACAATTATTGAATTAATAAAATATTATGCAATTATCAATGTAGCAATTATTGAATCAATAATATAAAATATTAAACAGTAATTACTGTAACAATTATTGAGTAATGACTTCTTACGTAAGAACTAATAATTCGAATTACTGTGCAATACCATGTGCTACTGTGCAACACCGTGTATTACTGTATTTTTATCACCAAGTATTTCAACATTCTTGTAACGATTGAGAATTTATATTTTAATTATAAATATTTATTGAATTAAATAAATATTTTATGGAATTTATTTGTTGAGTTAATAAATAAATTGTGTGGTTGTTGTGGATAATTTAATTAAGCGCTACATGTTTAATTAAATTGATATGTTAGCAATGGTGTAGCATAATTTTAATTTAGTTGAGAATAATTCAATTAGATTTAATGTTATGTGCTAAGTGATAATAATTTGTTACATGAATTATGTTTAATAAAGGAATTAAAATTTGTGTGACAAATTTAGTTTTTGGTTTTGAGTTTTTATGCCCCGTTTGTTAAGCTAACTTGTTTCTAAGACTTGGAAAGTGAAATGTGTAATAAGATAACATGTTTTTGATGTGTTTAAGTTAGATTGAAGTATATTATGAATGTGTTACATGTGTGTGTATGTGTGTTGCTTTCACGAGGCACACAACACGATTCATTGAGTTAGAGGCTTATGAATGTATGCCGTGAGTATAGACTCACGTACTTGACTAATTAGCAACCAATGTGGTAAATTATATTGTGAGTTGGACTTGGATATGAAGTTCGATGGTTTAAATGTTGTAGTTGGATACTAATAGATGGTTTGAATGTAATATAAATGTGTAGGGTGTTTGTGAAGTGGTTGTAATTGTTAAAGTGTAGCTTGCGCTTAAGGCATGTTCTCTTACCCTTATTCTCTTATGTTAAGCAAGTTTCTAAACTTGTTATTTATATTGTGCAAGTTCTTTAAGCTACTCTTGATTGCTATAAAAGCCGATTTATTGTATCTTTTTATTGTGAAAGTTTCCTAACCCTTGCTCAATAAATTATGAAAGTTCATTTACGATCCTTAACTTGTTATATGTGGTACAAGTTATTCCATACTCCAATATTTATAAAGCGTAAGTATTAAAGTGTTATTTTAGTAATATGATCTTGACTTAGTTATTCAAGCAAGATCTACTTAGTCTATCGCATGCTTTGAGTTGTTTCTAAAAGCATGCCTATCTATTATGAAGTTTATTGTCATATTTTGCAATTGGTTCATGATTCTTATATTATTGAACTGTAAAGTACTGTAAGTCGATTCAACTACTCCTAGTTGATGATAGTTGAACTCTAAAGTTCCCTTATCTATCCAAACCAAACTTTCTTTGGTACGGACTTGTATTTAATTTCTGAGAATGAACAACCCTATTAATTAGGGGATATTTTATGTGAAAGCGTTAAGATGGTTGTGCACAATTAATGGTACAAAGGGTTGATCCCCTTGAGTACGAGTTAATGGCCCATAGTCTTATTGACTGTTAAAGGTTTAAATAGAAATATTTATAACCTAGGACAATGGTTCAAGGTCTTATGACCCTCAAAAGTTTTTATAATTCAATTCTTTATATGGATGAAAGTAAAGTTATTTAAACTCTTTTGAAACGATTCACTTATGTCATATCACTGTTGTATTTTCAAGTGAGCTTTTGTTTGCTCACTCTTGCATGTTTTACCACCACTTGTAGTTGAGACCAAGAATGTTGACATACCGTCAACAAGTAAAGGAAAAGGAAAGATGAATAAATGAAGGCTTGTTATGTCAAGTTGCTTTTCTAATAAGACTTAGTTGGTTATGTTTTATGTTTCCGCATTTACGTTATTTGAATGCTGTTAAGGTTTAGATAACCCTAGGATTTTATTGGACAAGTTGTCATTCTTTCTAAAGGAAGATTTTTATTAAGGTTTTATGAAGGTTGTAATTAGTTTGCAATTCTTTATTATTGGGTAGATGTATATTTTAATTAGAAAGTGAACACCAAATCATGTGGAAACGAAGTACCCGGATTTGGGGGTGTCACAGGTTGGTATCAAAGCTATAGGTTATGAACCTTAGGTGGGGGCAAAAACCTTAGGTAGTAGCCTTATAGGAAGATGGAAAAGATAGTGGTGATAGGTAAAGATAATAAACTACCTTATGTGCTATGTGCTATGTGTTTACATTTAGGTATTCAAAGAGTGACGACTCGATATCACGTAATAATAAACTTTAAAATTCTTTTGTCAGGATGATGAACATTGGAGAATCCAGTCAGGCTAGGGTGGATATACCTCAGGTGCCTAGAGAGGAAGAACCTCGAGACATCCATGTTGTCTGGGATCAGCTGGTTATGAGAGAGCCATCTCCAGTGATCACCGTAGCTAGTCGGGAGCGTGAGCTGACACCTATTCCAGAGGAAGAGGATGAGGACGAGTCTGAAGAGGAGGAAGAGGATCCTGAAGAGGAATTTCCACCTCACTCTATTAGTGCTGAGTTGCACGAAGCGGTTTACGACAGTAACGTGGAGCTACATGGTCAAGTCGGAGAGCTCGAAGAAACCATCCAGCAGCGAGACGAGACTATTGAGGATATGGCTAGTGACCTGAGAGAAATGCAGTGGAAGCTAATCCATGTAGAGAATGATAGAGATGCTGCCCGAGCTGAGTTAACAAAGCTGAAGCAAGACATCCAGGAGGAGTCGAGGAAGCGTGCCAGAGCTGAGGAAACAAGTTTGAGGGCTATTCAACGAGCCGATCGAGCTGAAGATGAAGTCAAAACCAAGAGAGCCAAGCTAAGGGAGACAGAATATGCTTTCCATACGGCCATAGAGAGGGCCCAGGATCGTATCTTTTATTACCCAGCTCAGTTCCAAGGGTTACCATGGTATGTGGTGGACCGAAGGACGGCGTTTTGGGTGGTGGAGGAAGAACGTAGAGAGGCTGTACGACGTCTTAGTATGCCTAGACATTAGAGCTTTTAAATTATATGTTTCTTTTTTGTAATAAATAAATGTAAATCCCATAATTTGAGATAGGAATGGGATGAGTTAATAATATAGTCCTGTAACTTGTTCCAGTTCAGGAAAGTCGATGTAAATAGCAGGAATGTTATCTATCTTATGTTTTTAAAACTACGAGTAATGAATAAAAGAATTTTATTGACGTGCTTTGTGTTCTATGTGAACTGTGATATTCAAACCTTTAAGTGTGAACTTGAATACTTAAGATTTGAATAAAGGATCTAATAATAATATTTTCTTATCATAAAATGCCTCCTAGAAGAAGACCAACACTTCAAAACCCCAAGGATTCGACGAACAAAAACAACAATAACGATGGAGCAAACCCTAACGTAGTTCAGCAATTAGTGGACCTACTGGCAGGAGCAATGGCGAATCAGCCGCAAGTGCAAGCCATGACGTTTACAGAGTTTAAGGCAGTAGGACCGTCGAAATTTAAGGGATCGACAAACCCTATAGATGCTCAGACGTGGATTATGGAAATGGAAAAGGTATTTGACGTTGCTAGGGTCAGTGAAGACCAGAAAATGGCATTTACGACTTTTATGTTAAAGTCAGATGCTAGCTTCTGGTGGCAGGCGAATAAGACTAGAGAGGGAGAAGGAGTCATAACGTGGGAACGTTTCAAAGAGATGTTCTACGAGATGTACTTCCCAGTGAGTTCGCAGGACCAGATGGAGGTCAAATTCCTAGAGCTGAAGCAGGGAACGATGACAGTGTCGGAATACGCGACAAAGTTTAACGAACTGGCCAGGTTCGCTACTTACCAGGTCAGCATGGATGCTAGGAAGGCGAGGAGGTTTTAGCTGAGACTAAAACCCTGACTCTACAGCAAGGTCTCTATGTTCCAGCTAAACACGTTTGCAGCTGTGCTGGAAAAGGCTATTCTAGCTGAAGGGGGGAGCAAAGCGGTGACTAAATTCAACCAAGACAAGAAGAAAAAGATTGAGATGGAAACCAAGGCTAGTGGTAGTGGGGCTATCCATCAGAAGAGGAAGTGGAATGACAATAACTCTGCTGGGAGTCAGCAGGGGGGCCAGCAGAAGAGGAAGCTCGAAGCGTGTGCTACATGCGAGAAGACTCACACTGGAGTGTGCATGAAAGGGAAACGCGTGTGCTACAAGTGTGGTCAGGAAGGCCACATCGCTCTAAATTGCCCAAACCCCAATAAGGGAGCTTGTTATACATGTGGATCCAAGGATCTTATGGCTCGTAACTGCCCTAAGAAGCCAGCGGCAGGGTGGAGGAAAGGGCAGCGGCAGCACTCTGACTGTTGCCGGACCGTCGCCATTGCAGGCCGTTCGACCCACTGCCCGCACATTTAACATAACGGTGCAAGACGTGGTGCAATCAAAAGACGTGGTGGCAGGTATTATTCCGATCAATAGTATAAATGCATATGTATTATTTGATTCGGGTGCTACTTGTTCATTCATATCTGATGATTTTGCTAAGACCTTAGACTTACCTATAGAGGAGTTAGCTTATCCCTTGAATATAGAAATTGCGAATAGGGAATTTATTCCTGTTAGGTCTGTTTATAAGAACTGTAGATTGGATATTAAGGGTCAGGAGCTGAGGGTAAATTTGATTTTGATTAAACTTGGGAAATTCGATGTCATATTGGGGATGGACTGGTTGTTCAACCATGGGGTGGTAATCGACTGCCAGAAGAAGTCGGTAAACCTTACGACTCCGTCGAAAGTAGTGTTTTATGGTAGTAAATCGCCTAGGAAAGAGAATTGTCTGACGGTGATGAAAGCCAAGAAACTTTTGATGCAAGTCTGTGTAGGATATTTAGCCTACATAGTAGATACGCGTATAGAGAGCCCGAAGGTAGAGGAGATATCGGTGGTTAAGGAGTTTGTGGACGTTTTTCCAAGCGACTTGCCAGGACTTCCAACAGATAGGGAGATAGAGTTCATGATCGACTTAGCGCCGGTAACTGCTCCAATTTTGAAGGCTTCGTACCGAATGGCTCCAGTCGAGATGAAGGAACTGATGATTCAATTGCAAGAATTACTGGACAAGAAGTATATTCAACTGAGTGTTTCGCCGTGGGGAGCGCCAGTGTTATTCGTGAAGAAGAAGGATGGGTCGATGCATCTTTGCATTGACTATAGATAATTGAACAAAGTTACGATCAAGAATAGGTATCCTTTACCTAGGATCGATGACTTGTTTGAGCAACTGAAGGGTGCTAAGTACTTCTCAAAAAATTGATTTGAGAAGTGGGTATCATCAGTTGAAGGTGAGGAAGGAAGATATACCGAAAACTGCTTTTAAGACTCGGTATGGTTATTACGAGTTCTTGGTAATGTCATTTGGTCTCATGAATGCCCTAGCTGCATTTATGGACCTAATGAACATGGTGTTTAAGACATTCCTGGATAAGTTTGTAGTAATGTTCATAGATGATATCCTGGTTTATTCTAAGACCGAGGAGGAACATGCTGAGCACTTAAGACTAACTTTAGAATAGCTGAGACGAGAGAAGCTTTCTGCGAAATTCTCGAAGTGCGAATTCTGGTTGGAACGTGTGCAATTTCTTGGCCACGTTATCGACAAGGATGGGATATCGGTAGATCCGTCGAAGGTTGAAGCGGTAATGAATTGGGATCAACCGAAGACGCCGTCTGAAGTGAGGAGTTTCTTGGGATTGGTAGGTTATTACCGGTGATTTATCCAAGATTTTTTCAAGATCGCAACTCCGTTAATGAATTTGACTCGTAAAACGGTTAAGTTTGTTTGGACGGAGAAGTGTGAGGAAAGTTTCCAGGAGTTGAAGAAGAGGTTGAGTACTGCGCCTGTGTTGTCTTTATCGGATAGTACGGGGAATTTCGTGGTATATAGTGATGCCTCACATAAGGGTTAGGCTACGTGTTGATGCAGAGCGGCAAGGTCATTGCCTATGCATCACGTCAGCTAAAGGATTACGAGAAGGGGTATCCGACCCATGACTTGGAATTGACGACAGTAGTGTTTGCTCTAAAGATTTGGAGACACTACTTATATGGAGAGAAATGTGAAATATACACAGATCACAAGAGTCTGAAGTATATCTTTACCCAGAAGGATTTGAACATGCGCCAAAGGAGATGGTTGGAACTGATCAAGGACTACGACTGCGAAATACTTTACCATCCGGGTAAAGCTAACGTTGTTGACGATGCTTTGAGTAGAAAAGGTCGGGAGAAGTTGAATATGTTAACTGATCAGAATCAGTTGATAGAGCAGATGGCTAGATTAGAGCTGGAAGTAAAGTTTTTGAAAGAATTGGATGAGAAGTTATTTTAAGTAACCACTGGTTCTACTATTGTGGACAAGGTGAAAGAAGCTCAACTTCACGATGAAGAATGCGAGAAGATTCAGAAGAGAATAGTTAATGGTGAAGAGTTTAAATTTAAGATCGACAGTGAAGGACTGCTACGATTTGAAGGTGGAATCTGGGTACCGCCAGTACCAGAAGTTAAGGAGGAGATCTTGAGTGAAGCTCACAGCTCGAGATATTCAATTCACCCTGGGAGTACGAAGATGTACCAGGATCTCAGGCATCATTTCTGGTGGCCGAATATGAAGAAGGATGTAGCTGAATGCGTTGCGAAATGTCTAACTTGTCAGAAAGTCAAGGCAGAACACCAGAGACCTAGCGGATTGCTGCAACCGTTAGAAATTCCAGAGTGGAAGTGGGAGCATATCATGATGGATTTCGTGGTTGGTCTTCCAGCGACTCAGAAGGGTTTCGATGCGATATGGGTTATTGTGGATCGACTGACGAAGTCAGCCCACTTTTTACCAATAAGGATTAAGTACAACTTGGAACAATTGGCTAAATTGTACGTTAAGGAGATTATTTCTCGACATGGTGTTGCACTGTCGATTATGTCAGACAGAGATCCGCGTTTTATGTCAAATTTCTGGAAGCGTTTGCAAGAATGTTTGGGAACGCAGTTGCGAATGAGTACAGCGTACCATCCTCAAACCGATGGCCAAAGCAAGAGAACAATTCAGACGCTTGAGGATATGCTGAGAGCTTATGTGATGGACTTCAAAGGAAGTTGGGATGATCATCTACCATTGGTGGAGTTCGCCTACAACAATAGTTACCACGCGAGTATTGGCATGCCGCCTTACAAAGCGTTATACGGCAGAACGTGCAGAACTCCTTTGTGCTGGGATGAAGTCGGTGAACGTCAGCTGTTGGGACCGGAATTGGTGCAACAAACTGCTAAAATTATGAAGCTGATCAGAACAAGATTGGTTGCTGCTCAGGACAGACAGAAGAAATATGCCGATCAACATCGACAGAACCGAGAATTCTTACCAGGAAGCTTCATTTTCCTGAAAGTATCTCCCTGGAAGGGGAAGATTAGATTTCGCAAGAAGGGGAAGCTGAGTTCCCGATTTATTGGACCTTTTGAGGTATTACGAAAAGTTAGCGAGGTAGCTTACGAAGTGGCATTACCTCCGAAACTCGAGAATAAACATAACGTATTTCATATTTCCGTGTTACAGCCTTACAAACACGACTATAAACATGTAATAGAATACGAGCCTTTACAATTTGATAAAGACTTAACTTATGAAGAGGTTCCTGTTCAAATTATTGACAGAAAGGAACAAGTACTTAGGAATAAAGTGATACCTTCTGTTAAGGTAATTTGGAGGAACCACAGTGCTGAAGAAGCCACGTGGGAACTCGAAGATGTAATGAGAAAATTGTATCCTCAATTATTTGCTTAATTAATTTGTGTAATCCCTTATATATCGATTCTGGGGATAGAATCCTTTTAAGGGGGGAAGAATGTAACAGATGAGAATTTTATGAGAATATTTTTTTATGTTGTGATTCTCGGGATAAAATCCTTTTAAGGAGGGAAGACTGTAACGATTGAGAATTTATATGTTAATTGTAAATATTTATTGAATTAAATAAATATTTTATGAAATTTATTTGTTGAGTTAATAAATAAATTGTGCGGTTGTTGTGGATAATTTAATTAAGTGCTACATGTTTAATTAAATTGATATGTTAGGAATGGTGTAGCATAATTTTAATTTAGTTGAGAATAATTCAATTAGATTTAATGTTATGTACTAAGTGATAATAATTTGTTACATGAATTATGTTTAATAAAGGAATTAAATTTTGTGTGACAATTTGATATTATGTGAATGTTAGTTTATTTAATTGAATTAGAGTGTTGTAATTTAATTAAATAAGTGTGGTATTTAATCTATGTATTAAGGATTTATTAAAAGAATAGAAAAGAGTTTTAAGTGATTTTACTAAACAAGGCCCTTGTATTTGTTTAATCTTATTTTACCCAAATAAAGCCTTAGTACTAAAACCTATTTTTTTTAACTAAGAGGTTGCCAAACATGGCCTTGGGCTTTTCAAATTTTGTAACCTATGTAATAAGTGGTAGTTAGTATAGCAATTAGTATATTATTTATTAGCTATATTAATAATATAAGTTGCATATATATTATATATGTATATGTATATTGTATATTGTATAATATATGTTAAGTTAAAAGATACGTTAGTTTTTCTAAAAGCCTAAGTCAAAAAAAGAAAGAAAAAGAAGAAGAGAGTTAGAGAGAATTGTCAGAGAAGAAGAAGAGAGAAGAGGAAGAAAAGCTTGAGAAGGCAAAAGAGGATCATCATCTTCATCATCTCTTCTCTTTAATTAAAACTAGTAAGGTTATATCCTAACCCTTGTACTCAATTCTTATGTGTTGTAATTCTTCTTTATCAAATTAGGTTTTTACAATCATGAAATTATATGTATATATGGTGTTCATATGTAATTGTTTTCAAAGCATATTCTTCTATGTTTTCATGGTTTTAGAATTCTATGTGGAAGTCTCTTTGTGAAAGTTATTTATTTTGATATGTGAATGGGATATGTATGTTTATATATATATATATATATATATATATATATGTTTACATGAGAGTTTCATAGTTGTTTAAGAATTTCAATTCACAAGTATATGATGAACACTATGAAATTCATGTTCATAGTGTTAGATTATGAATTTATGTTGAAAATTTCTTTAAATCCTTGATGTGAGCATGAATTATGTGTAATATGTGATATAACATGATTATATATGAGTTATATGGTTGTTCTACCAATTCAATCCATGAATTTTTTATAAACAATAAGAAGTGTGTTCATATTGATTTTCGGTGAAGTTATTTCTGAAAAATGGCTTTTGAAACTATCAAATTGATGTTTGATTTTGAGTTATTATTAAAATTGATCATATATTATGTTAGTGTGTTAAGAATATGAGTTATCACAATTAGAATTGTAACGATTGAGAATTTTATATGTTAATTGTAAATATTTATTGAATTAAATAAATATTTTATGGAATTTATTTGTGAAGATAAATAAATAAATTGTGCGATTGTTGTGGACAATTTAATTAAGTGCTATGTGATTATTTAAATTGATATGTTAGCAATGGTGTAGCATCATTTTAATTTAATTGGGAATAATTTAATTAGAGTTAATGTTATGTGCTAAGTGATAATAATTTGTTAGACGAATTATGTTTAATAAAGGAAATTCAATTGTGTGACAATTTGGTATTATGTGAATGTTAGTTTATTTAATTGAATTAGACTGTTGTAATTTAATTAAATAAGTGTAATATTTAATCTATGGATTTAAAGAGTTATTAAAAGACTAGAAAAGGATTTTAAAGTGTTTTACCAAACAAGGCCCTTGTACTTGTTTAATCTTATTTTACCCAAACAAGGCCTTAGCAATAAAAACCTATTTTTCTAAGAGGTTGCCAAACATGACCTTGGACTTTTCAAATTTTGTAACCTATGTTATTAATAAGAATTAATATGGTTATAAGTATTATATTTATTATATATAAGTTACATATCTATTATATATGTATATTGTATATTGTATAATATATGTTAAGTTAAAAGTTACGTTAGTTTTACAAAACAAAGAAAGAAAGAAGAAGAGGGTTAGAGAGAATTGACAGAGAAGAAGAAGATAGAAGAGGAAGAAAGGCTTGAGAAGGCATAAGAGGATCATCATCTTCATCATCTCTTCTCTTTAAGTAAAACTAGTAAGGTTACCCTTGTACTCAATTCTTATGTGTTGTAATTCTTTTTATCAAATTAGGTTTTTACAATCATGAAATTATATGTATATATGGTGTTCATATGTTTTCATATGTAATTGTATGCCATGAAATTTCAAAATACAATTGTTGTAAAAACAAGTTTTCAAAGCATATTCTTTTATGTTTTCATGGTTTTAGAACTCTATGTGAAAGTCTCTTTGTGAAAGCTATTTATTTTGATATGTGAATGGGATATGTATGTATATATATACATATATATATATATATATATGTTTACATGAGGGGTTCATAGTTGTTTAAGAATTTCAATTCATAAGTATATGATGAATACTATGAAATTCATGTTCATAGTGTTATATTATGAATTTATGTTGAAAATTTCTTTAAATCCTTGATGTGAGCATGAATTATGTGTAATATGTGATATAACATGATTATATATGAGTTATATGGTTGTTCTTGCAATTCAATCAATGAATTTTTGATAAACAATAGGAAGTGTGTTCATAGTGATTTTCGGTGAAGTTATTTCTGAAAAACGGCTTTTAAAACTATCAAATTGATGTTGATTTTGAGTCATTGTTAAAATTGATCATGTATTAAGTTAATATGTTAAGAATATGAGTGATTACAATTGGAATCACTTGAATTGGATGAAAAACGAATTCGTAGTAGCAATTTTAGTCAAGAACGCTTAAAATTGTGTTTTCTTTGAAAATTATGAAATCTTATTTTGGATTATGTGTTTTATGGATTATATATGTTATGAGCATGTTAATAAGTTTAAAATATTGTTAGTATCAAGTTTTATGTTTATCATGTTGGAAAAAAATCGAATTCGGTGTGAAGGAATGAGCCAAATTGGCTTAATTCTCCACCAGTTCACGAACCAAGTGGTGCAGCAGGGGGAGCACCCGCCCCAGCGGGTGTATTGCCCTATGGGGACCCGCCCCAGCGGGTGATGTTGCTGCCCAGAAAATTTTGAGTTTTGTTTTTGAGTTTTTATGCCCCGTTTGTTAAGCTAAATTGTTTCTAAGACTTGGAAAGTGAAAGGTGTACTAAGATAACATGTTTTTGATGTGTTTAAGTTAGATTGAAATATATTATGAATGTGTTACATGTGTGTGTGTGTGTGTGTGTTGCTTTCACGAGGCACACAACACGATTCATTGAGTTAGAGGCTTATGAATGTATGCCGTGAGTATAGACTCACGTACTTGACTAATTAGCAACCAATGTGGTAAATTATATTGTGAGTTGGACTTAGATATGAAGTTTGATAGTTTAAATATTGTAGTTGGATACTAACAGATGGTTTGAATGTAATATAAATGTGTAGGGTGTTTGTGAAGTGGTTATAATTGTTAAAGTGTAGCTTGCGCTTAAGGCAAGTTCTCTTACCCTTATTCTCTTATGTTAAGCAAGTTTCTAAACTTGTTATTTATATTGTGCAAGTTCTTTAAGCTACTCTTGAATGCTATACAAGCCTATTCATTGTATATTTTCATTGTGCAAGTTTCCTAACCCTTGCTCAAGAAATCATGAAAGTTCATTCACGTTCCTTAACTTGTTATATGTGGTACAAGTTATACCACACTCATAAAGCGTAAGTATTAAAGCGTTATTTTAGTAATATGATCTTGACTTAGTTGTTCAAGTAAGATCTACTTAGTCTATCGAATGCTTTAAGTTGTTTCTAAAAGCATGCCTATCTATTATGAAGTTTATTATCATATTTTGCAATTGGTTCATGATTCTTATATTATTGAACTGTAAAGAACTGAAAGTCGATTCAACTACTCCTAGTTGATGATAGTTGAACTCTAAAGTTCCCTTATCTATCCAAACCAAACTTTCTTTGGTGCGGACTTGTATTCAATTTCTGAGAAGGAACAACCCTATTAATTAGGGTATATTTTATGCTAAAGCGTTAAGATAGTTGTGCATAATTCATGGTACAAAGGGTTGATCCCCCTGAGTACGAGTTAATGTCTATAGTCTTATTGACTGTTAAAGGTTTAAATAGAAATATTTATAACCTAGGACAATGGTTCAAGGTCTTATAACCCTCAGATGATTTTATATTCGAATTCTATATATTGATGAAAGAATTATAATTCAATTCTTTATATTGATGAAAGTAAAGTTATTCAAACTCTTTTGAAAAGATTCACTTATGTCATATCACTGTTGTATTTTCAAGTGAGCTTTTGTTTGCTCACTCTTGCCTGCTTTACCACCACTTGCAGTTGAGACCAAGAATGTTGACATACCATCAACAAGTAAAGGAAAAGAAAATATGAATAAATGAAGGCTTGTTATGTCAAGTTGCTTTTGTAATAAGACTTAGTTGGTTATGTTTATGTTTCCGCATTTACGTTATCTGAATGATGTTAAGGTTTAGATAACCCTGGGATTTTATTGAACAAGTTGTCATTCTTTCTAGAGGGAGATTTTTATTAAGGTTTTATGAAGGTTGTAATTAGTTTGAAATTCTTTATTACTGGGTAGATGTATGTTTTAATTAGAAAGTGAACACCAAATCACGTGAAAACGAAGTACCCGGATTTGGGGGTGTCACAGGTTGGTATCAAAGCCATAGGTTATGAAACCTTAGGTGGGGAAAAACCTTAGGTAGTAGCCTTATGGTAAGATCGAAAAGATAGATGTGATAGGTAAAGATAATAAACTACCTTATGTGCTATGTGTTTACGTTCAGGTATTCGAAGGGTGACGACTCGATATCACGTAATAATAAGCTTTAAAATTCTTTTGTCAGGATGACGAACGTTGGAGAACCTAGTCAGGCTAGAGAGGTTGTACCTCAGGTTCCTAGAAAGGAGGAGCCCCGTGACATACATGTTGTCTGGGAGCAGCTGGTTAGGAGAGAGCCATCTCCAGTGATCACCATAGCTGGGCGGGAGCGTTAGCTGACACCTATTCCATAGGATGAGGACGAGGACGAGTCTGAAGAGGAGGAAGAGGATCCCGAAGAGGAATTCCCACCTAACTCTACTAGTGCTGAGATGTACGAGGCAGTCTACGATAGCAACGTGGAGCTTCATGGACGAGTAGGAGATCTCGAGGAAACTATCCAGCAACGAGACAATACGATCGAGGAAATGGCAAATGACCTGGGAGATGCACAGTGGAACCTGATACATATGGAGGTTGATAGAGATGCTGCTCGATTTGAACTGGCAAAGCTGAAGAAATACATCCAGGAGGAGTCGAGGAAGCGTGCCAGGGTTGAAGAGTCAAGCTTGAGGGCTAATCAACGAGCTGATCGAGCTGAAGATGAAGCTGAGGCCAAGAGGGCCAAGCTGAGGGAAACGGAATATGCTTTTCATACAGCGATAGAAAGAGCTCAGGATCGTATTTTCTACTACCCAGCTCAGTTCCAAGGTTTACCGTGGTATGTGGTGGACCGAAGAACGGCATTTCGGGTAATGGAAGAGGAACGCAGAGAGGCTGTGCGACGTATTAATATGCCTAGGCAGTAGAAGTAATAGCAGTAATAGTAGTAGTAGCAGTAGTAGTAGAGCTTTTGTTTATGTGTTGCTTTTGTAATAAATAAAGTAAATTCCATAATTGAGATAAGAATGAGATAAGTTAATAATGTAATCCTGCAACTTTTTCAGTTCAGGAAGGATGATGTAAATGGCAGAAATGCTATCTGATTGATGTTTTTAAACTACGACTAATGAATAAAAGAAGTTTATTGACGTGCTTTGTGTTCTATGTGAACTGTGATATTCAAACCTTTAAGTGTGAACTTGAATACTTAAGATTTGAATAAAGGATCTAATAATAATATTTTTTTTATAAGAAAATGCCTCCTAGAAGAAGAGTAACACGTCAAAACCCCGAGGGTTCAACAAACAACAACAATAACGATGCAACAAACCCTAACGCGGTTCAACAATTAGTAAACCTGTTGGCAGGAGCAGTGGCGAATCAGCCGCAAGTGCAAGCCACGACGTTTAAAGAGTTTAAGGCAGTAGGACCGCCAGAATTTAAGGGATCGACAAACCCTATAGATGCTCAGACGTGGATTATGGAAATAGAAAAGGTATTTGACGTGGCTAGTGTCAGTGAAGACCAGAAAACGGCATTTGAGACTTTTATGTTGAAGTCAGATGCTAGCTTCTGGTGGCAGGCGAATAAGACTAGAGAGGGAGAAGGAGTCATAGCGTGGGAACGTTTCAAAGAGATGTTCTACGAGATGTAATTCCCAGTGAGTTCGCAAGATCAGATGGAGGTCCAATTCTTAGAGCTGAAGCAGGGAACGATGTCAGTGTCGGAATACGCGGCGAAGTTTAATGAACTGGCCAGGTTCGCTACTTACCAGGTCAGCACGGATGCTAGGAAGGCGAGGACGTTTGAGCGGGGACTGAAACCCTGGCTCTATAGCAAGGTCTCTATGTTCCAGCTAAACACATTTGCAGCCGTGCTGGAAAAGGCTATTCTAGCTGAAGGGGGAAGCGAAGCAGTGAATAGATTCAACCAAGATAAGAAGAAGAAGAATGAAACAGAAACTAAGGCTAGTGGTAGCGGGGCTATCCATCAGAAGAGGAAGTGGAATGACAATAACTCTGCTGGGAGTTAGCAGGGAGGCCAGCAGAAGAGGAAGCTCGAAGCGTGTGCTACATGCGGGAAGACTCACACTAGAGTGTGCATGAAAGGGAAACACGTATGCTACAAATGTGGTCAGGAAGGCCACATTGCGCCATATTGACCAAACCCCAAGAAAGGAGCTTGTTATGTATGTGGATCTAAGGATCACATGGCTCGTAATTGCCCTAAGAAGCCAGCGACAGGGTCAATAGGGAATGGAGGGAAGGACAACGGCAGCACTCTGACTCTTGCCGGACCATCGCCACTACAGGCCGTTCGACCCACTGCCCGCACATTCAACATGACCGTGCAAGACACGGTGCAATCAAAAGATGTGGTGGCAGGTATTATTCTGATCAATAGTATAAATGCATATGTATTATTTGATTCGGGTGCTAATTGTTCATTCATATCTGATGATTTTGCTAAAACCCTAGACTTACCTGTAGAGGAGTTAGTTTACCCTTTGAGCATAGAAATTGCGAATAGGGAGATTATTCCTGTTAGGAGTGTTTATAGGAATTATAGACTGGACATTAAAGGTCAGGAACTTACAGTAGATTTGATTCCGATTAAACTTGGGGAATTCGACGTCATACTAGGTATGGACTGGTTGTTCAACCATGGGGCGATAATCGACTGTCAGAAGAAGTTAGTAAACCTTACGACTCCGTCAAAGTTGGTGTTCTATGGTAGTAAATCGCCTAGACATGCGAATTGTCTGACGGTGATGCAAGCCAAGAAACTTTTGATGCAAGGCTGTGTAGGATATTTAGCCTACATAGTAGATACGCGTAAGGAGAGCCCTAAGGTAGAGGAGATATCAGTAGTTAAGGAGACAGAGTTCGTGATCGATTTAGCGCCGGGAACTGCTCCAATTTCGAAGGCTCCATATCAAATGGCTCCAGTCGAGATGAAGGAACTGATGGTTCAACTGCAAGAACTATTAGACAAGAAGTATATCCAATCGAGCGTTTCGCCGTGGGGAGCGCCTGTTTTATTCGTGAAGAAGAAGGATGGATCGATGCGTCTCTGCATTGATTATAGGGAGTTGAATAAAGTTATGATCAAGAATAGGTATCCTTTACCTAGGATCGATGACTTGTTTGATCAACTGAAGGGTGCGAAGTACTTCTCAAAAATTGATTTGAGAAGCGGGTATCATTAGTTGAAGGTGAGGAAGGAAGATATACCGAAAACTACTTTTAGAACTCGGTATGGTCATTACGAGTTCTTGGTGATGTCATTTGGTCTCACGAATGCCCCAGCTGCATTTATGGACCTAATGAACAGGGTGTTCAAGCCATTTCTAGACAAGTTTGTGGTAGTGTTTATAGATGACATCCTGGTTTATTCCAAGACCGAGGAGGAGCATGCTGAACACTTAAGACTAACCTTAGAAGCACTGAGACGAGAAAAGCTTTAGGCTAAATTCTCAAAATGCGAATTTTGGTTAGAACGTGTGCAATTTCTTAGCCACGTGATCGACAAGAATGGTATTTCGGTAGATCCGTCGAAGGTTGAAGCGGTAATGAATTGGGATCAGCCGAAGACGCCATCTGAAGTGAGGAGTTTCTTGGGATTGGCAGGTTATTACCAGAGATTTATCCAAGACTTTTCTAAAATCGCAACTCCGTTGACGAATCTGACTCGTAAAATAGTTAAGTTTGTTTGGACGGAGAAGTGTGAGGAGAGTTTTCAAGAGTTGAAGAAGAGGTTGAGTACTGTGCCTGTATTATCTTTACCGGATAGTTCATGAAATTTCGTGGTATATAGTGATGCCTCACATAAAGGATTAGGCTGTGTGTTGATGCAGAGCGGCAAAGTCATTGCCTATGCAGTCACGTCAGCTGAAGGACTACGAGAAGGGGTATCCAACCCATGATTTGGAGTTGGCAGCAGTAGTCTTTGCTCTAAAGATTTGGAGACACTACTTATATAGAGAGAAGTGTGAAATATACACAGATCACAAGAGTCTGAAGTATATCTTTACCCAGAAGGATTTGAACATGCGCCAAATGAGATGGTTGGAACTGATTAAAGACTACGATTGCGAGATACTTTACCATCCGGGTAAAGCTAACGTTGTCGCCGACGCTTTGAGCAGGAAAGGTCGGGAGAAGCTGAATATGTTAACTGATCAGGATCAGTTAATAGAGCAGATGGCTAGATTAGAGCTGGAAGTAATGTTTCCAAAGAAATTGGATGAAAAGTTGTTCTAAGTAACCACTGGTTCTACAATTGTGGACAAGGTAAAAGAAGCTCAACTTCACGATGAAGAATGCGAGAAGATTCGAAAGAGAATAGCTGATGGCGAAGAGGTTAAATTCAAGATCGACAGTGACGATCTGCTACGATTTGAAGGTAGAATCTGGATACCGCCAGTATCAGAAGTTAAGGAGGAAATCTTGAGCGAAGCTCACAGCTAGAGATATTCAATTCACCCTGGGAGTACGAAGATGTACCAGGATCTCAGGCATCATTTCTGGTGGCCGAATATGAAGAAGGATGTAGCTGAATGCGTTGCGAAATGTCTAACTTGTCAAAAAGTCAAGGCAGAACACCAGAGACCTAGCGGATTGCTGCAACCATTAGAAATTCCAGAGTGGAAGTGGGATCATATCACGATGGATTTTGTGGTTGGTCTTCCAGCGACTCAGAAAGGTTTCGATGCAATATGGGTTATTGTGGATCGACTGACGAAGTCATCCCAGTTTTTACCAATCAGGATTAAGTATAACTTGGAACAATTAGCTAAATTATACGTTAAGGAGATTATTTCTTGACATGGTGTTCCAGTGTCGATTGTGTCAGACAGAGATCCGCGTTTTACGTCAAATTTTTGGAAGCGTTTACAAGAATGTTTGGGAACGCAGTTGCGAATGAGTACATCGTACCATCCTTAAACCGATGGTCAGAGCGAGAGAACAATTCAGACGCTTGAGGATATGCTGAGAGCATGTGTGATGGACTTCAAAGGAAGCTGGGATGATCATCTACCATTGGTGGAGTTCGCCTACAACAATAGTTACCACGCGAGTATCGGCATGCCACCTTACGAAGCGTTATACGGCATAAAGTGCAGAACTCCTCTATGCTGGAATGAAGTCGGTGAACGTCAGCTGTTGGGACCGGAATTGGTACAACAAACTGCTGAAATTGTGAAGCTAATCAGAACAAGATTGGTTGCTGCTCAGGACAGACATAAGAAATATGCCGATCAACATCGACAGAACCGAGAATTCTTATCAGGAAGCTTCGTTTTCCTAAAGGTATCTCCCTGGAAGGGGAAGATTAGATTTGGCAAGAAAAGGAAACTGAGTCCCCGATTTATTGGAGCTTTTGAGGTATTACGAAAAGTTGGCGAGGTAGCTTACGAAGTGGCATTACCTCCGGAACTCGAGAATATACATAACGTATTTCATATTTCTGTGTTACGGCCTTACAAACACGACTATAAACATGTAATAGAATACGAGCCTTTTCAATTTGATAAAGACTTAACTTATGAAGAGGTTCCTGTTCAAATTATTGACAAAAAGGAACAAGTACTTAGGAATAAAGTGATACCTTCTGTTAAGGTAATTTGGAGGAACCACAGTGCTGAAGAAGCTACGTGGGAACTCGAAGATGTTATGATAAAGTCTTATCCTCAATTATTTGCTTAATTCAAGTGTGTAACCCCTTAGATATCGATTCTGGGGACAGAATCCTTTTAAGGGGGGAAGAATGTAACAGGGGAGAATTTTTATAAGGTGAGAATTTTTATGAGTTTTTTTTATGTTGTGATTCTGGGGACAGAATCCTTTTAAGGAGGGAAAACTGTAACGATTGAGAATTTTATATGTTAATTATAAATATTTATTGAATTAAATAAATATTTTATGGAATTTATTTGTGAAGATAAATAAATAAATTGTGCGATTGTTGTGGACAATTTAATTATGTGCTATATGATTAATTAAATTGATATGTTAGCAATGGTGTAGCATCATTTTAATTTAATTGGGAATAATTTTATTAGAGTTAATGTTATGTGCTAAGTGATAATAATTTGTTAGACGAATTATGTTTAATAAAGGAAATTCAATTGTGTGACAATTTGGTATTATGTGAATGTTAGTTTATTTAATTGAATTAGAGTGTTGTAATTTAATTAAATAAGTGTAATATTTAATCTATGGATTTAAAGAGTTATTAAAAGACTAGAAAAGGATTTTAAAGTGTTTTACCAAACAAGGCCCTTGTACTTGTTTAATCTTATTTTACCCAAACAAGGCCTTAGCAATAAAAACCTATTTTTCTAAGAGGTTGCCAAACATGACCTTGGACTTTTTAAATTTTGTAACCTATGTTATTAATAAGAATTAATATGGTTATAAGTATTATATTTATTATATATAAGTTACATATCTATTATATATGTATATTGTGACACCCCCAAATCCGGTATCTTAATTTTCACAGGATTTGGTGTTCACTGTTCCAATATCATACAACTATCTACCTATAAATAATGAAATTCATTTATTAGATAAATAAATCATCATCTTACATCATCTGAAATAAAATACATCATAAATCCCAGGTTATACTTAACCTTAAATCTCTGTTGCGGAAACGTAAATAAATAAGTCTTAAATCATCACACATAAATCTTAAACTTTAACATTGTTCATGACAACACAAGTCTTCATCACTTGTTAGCTTTTCCTTTGCCCTTGCTACTAGAAGGTACATCACTTCGTTCATTATTAGCTGCAATGTTATTATGCAAGAGTGAGCACGAATGCCCGTAAGTATAAAAAAATATGACAGCATAATAACATGCGAGTGAAAGAATTCTGAATAACAGAAAGCTCAACATTTGAATCAAGAATATTAATCAATAGTCAAATTACTTCTCAACTTTTGAATCAAGAATATTAATCAAGAGTCAAATTACTTCTGAGGGTCATTAAGACCTTGAACCGAGTCTTAGGTTGTCAAGTATATTAACCTTTCCAACCTTTAACAGTCATAAGACTATAGACTTTACTTCTCGTACTTAGGGAGATCAGCCCTTCGTACTGATACTGTGCACACTATCTTAACGCTTTAAGCATCTTCATTAATTCCCTATATTAGGGTTGTTCATCTCAGTTTGACATCAGAATCCGCACCAAATAAAGTTGGTTTGGATAACTCAATAAATGATATTCAAATTGAATATTAACTTCTCAAGGTATACAATCGAATAAGTATTGTACACTTAAATGATACTTTTAAAAGAATCATGGCATCTCATGTGAAATTCTAAACTTGGATATTCAAGAGTAAGAATTTGCTCAACAATGGTAATTAAGCATAGCAATTGCTTAATTTAAAGAGTTTAGTTTAGGAAACTTGCCCAACAATAATAGTAAGTCAGGGATAGAAAACTTGCCTCGTGCGCAAGCTACAGTTATTACTCACTTCTTTAATTACTCTTACCTATCACACATTTACAATATCAATTAATCACAGGTTCGATATGATTATTGATTTACAATTATATTCTTCAAACTCATTATTAGATTATTTTTTTTCAAATAATGATTTGCGTTGATTAATTAACTTGTTAATTAATCACATAACTTAAGTTATTAACTTGTATTAATAACTTATTACTTACATCACATTCCTTCATAGTTATTAGACTTAAAATAATATCTTCATATTTATATCACATTATTTAACCTTTACAAATAATAGTTTAAGTCACGTAATTAATTTATTAATTAATCACATAACATAAATTATTAAACTCATATCAATATTTTATCATATTTATACAACATGTGTTCATGCTCATTAGACTCAAAACACATTTCAAAATTTTCCAACACTTAGCAATTTTTTTAAAAATTTTCGGACAGGCGCGGCTGCGCGCCATTTTGCCTTGCAGCCGGCGCGGCCGCGCGGCTGCGGAATTTCAGAATCTGAAGTTCGCGAACGAACACAGATTTTCTCCTATTTTCTCCCAATTCACATCATTACACTGATTTATAATGTTATCCATGAAGTATAAACTTCACAGGAACATTATATATCACTTATAACATGTTCTTAACATTCCAAGTCATGTAATTACACAAATCAAAATATTAATTTTCACTGTTCTTCAAAACTTTCAAGAGTTTAATGAAAAATATAAAAAAAATCTCCTTACGGATTTGTTACTACACCAAATCCATTCATTTCAATTCCATTTCCTTTGTTTTAACATATACAATCATATTCATGTATCAATTTAAATATAAACATATGATTTAATCATTAATTTAACCCATATGGGTTATTCACCCATATTCAATACTCTGTAATTTCATAAACCCAATTATTAACAAAATTACTTGGTGTGATCACTGTGAATCATGAATGGATAGCCTAAATTATATCATGGACATATGTTACTATATATATATCCATGAAATCAATCAATTGTCAACTTTCTCCATTCACAGAGGACTTTTACAAAACACGTACATGAAAACTCTGTAAATCCTTAACAACCCAATTAAGGCCAATTAAATCAAATTGATTACTTTAAAACATGTTTATACGTTAGAAAAACACGTTATGATTCCATACCCATATAGATAAAGCCATATCGTAACCCAATTGGGAAACCCAATTTCACAGAAAACTCTAAACTCGTATATGAAAACTTTAGAAAATATAATTTTAAAAACTTTGAAAGAAGATTACCCTTTGTTAGTATGAAGATAATCAAAGACAACACTTAAGATTTTCTCAAATCTCTTTCTCCCTTTCACTCTCAATTTCTTCTTCCCGATCTCTCTATTTTCTTCTCTGAACTTTTCTAATTTTTTTTTTCTGACTTTGAAAATAACTTATGTCTGACAATCATATACGTATATGTATATATATTATATCGTTGTATAATAAACGGATTAACCTCTCTTAAGGCCTTGTTTGCCTTCCTCTTCTTTTCTTTCCCCATTTATTTTAATAAACTAATTTACTATATAGTTAATTGTCACCTTACTTATTGATTAATTAATTTCATTTAAATCAATTAAATAAAATAAGATAATTCACATTAAATCACATTGTCACATAATTAATATTTTTATTTATTAATTATGTCAATTCATTAATTCATTATTAAATTAACTAAAGTAATATATGCTTATTTAATTAATCAAATAAACTCAATTAAATATATTCTTTGAACTATTAAATTACTACATATTAATTTAATTAATGTCACACATATAATTAAATTAATTTATCACAAATTCACAAATTAATTATTTAATTCAATAACTAAATCATTAAAAATATTTATTTATTTCAATAAATATTCAAATATCTTTACAAAATTCTCGTTCGTCACATCTTTCCCCCCTTAAAAGGATTCTGTCCTCAGAATCGCAGTTCGATTAATAATTACGTCCCATCACATTCTCATAACCAAAATATTTATTTATTTCAATAAATATTCAAAACAACTTTGCAAAATTCTCAATATTTATTTATTTCAATAAATATTCAAACAACTAACTTTGCAAAACTCTCGTTTGTCACATCTTTCCCCCCTTAAAAGGATTCTGTCCCCAGAATCACGTTCATCTATTCAAGAAAATAATTGTGGATAATTCTTCATCATATTCTCTTCGAGTTCCCACGTAGCTTCTTCAGCGTTGTGGTTCCTCCAAATTACCTTAACAGAAGGTATTACTTTGTTCCTGAGAACTTGCTCTTTCTTGTCAACAATCTGAACAGGAACTTCTTCATATGATAAATCTTTCTCAAATTGTAGGGGTTCATATTCTATCACATGTTTGTAATCGGGTTTATAACGTCGTAATACCGACACATGGAAAACGTTGTGGACATGCTCCAGTGCCGGAGGTAAAGCTACCTCATAGGCTACTTCTCCAATTCTTCGGAGTACCTCAAAGGGTCCAATGAACCTGGGGCTCAATTTTCCCTTCTTACCAAATCTGATCTTTCCCTTCTAAGGAGAGACCTTCAAAAATACAAAACTACCCGATTCAAACTCTAAATTCTTGCGGTGTGGATCGGCGTATTTATTCTGCCTATCATGAGCCGCTACTAATCTTGTCCGAATCACTTTAACTATTTTTGCCGTTTGTTGGACTAACTCTGGTCCTAGCAATTGTCTTTCACCAACTTCATCCCAGTGCAGTGGAGTTCTGCACTTTCTACCGTACAACGCTTCGTAAGGCGGTATACCAATACTAGCGTGGTAACTATTATTATAACCAAACTCTACAAGCGGCAAATGATCATCCCAATTGCCTTTAAAATCCATTATGCATGCTCTAAGCATATCCTCTAATGTTTGGATCGTTCTTTCACTTTGCCCGTCAGTCTGAGGGTGATAAGCGGTGCTCATCCTCAACTGTGTTCCCATGCATTCTTGCAGTCGCTTCCAGAAGTTCGATGTGAAGCGCGGATCACGGTCAGAAATAATTGACACTGGCACCCCGTGCCTCGAAACAATCTCTTTTACATATAACTTCGCCAATTGTTCTAGGTTAAATCTGATTTTGATCGGAAGAAAGTGTGCGGATTTCGTTAATCGGTCGACGATAACCCATACTGCGTCATAGCCTTTTTGGGTCGTCGGAAGGCCAACAACAAAATCCATTGTAATATGTTCCCATTTTCATTCTGGGATTTCTAAAGGTTGTAACAAACCACTTGGTCTTTGGTGTTCTGCCTTGACCCTTTGGCAAGTCAGACACTTGGCAACACAATCGGCAACGTCTTTCTTCATATTTGGCCACCAAAAGTGTTGTCGTAAATCCTGATACATCTTGGTACTTCCGGGGTGAATGGAATACCTCGAACTATGAGCCTCGCTCAGAATGTCCTCCTTGATTTCTGGTATTGGCGGTACCCAAACCCTACTTTCAAATCTCAACAATCCTTCGCTGTCTATTTTAAATCTAAGTTCAGTCCCTTCAGATATCTTTTTCTTTACTTCCTCACATTCGTTATCCAGGATTTGTGCTTCCTTAATCTTATCCAATAAAGTTGTACCAGCTTGCATCTGGAACAGTTTCTCGTCAGTCTCCATTGGACATCCTACTTCCAATTCCAGCTTTTCCATTGCTGAAATTAATTCTTCCTGTGCTGTCAGCATCATCAACTTTTCTCGACCCTTTCTGCTTAAGGCGTCGGCTACAACATTCGCTTTTCCTGGGTGGTATAAGATATCACAATTATAATCCTTTATTAACTCCAGCCACCTTCTTTGGCGTATATTCAAGTCTTTCTGTGTGAAAATATACTTCAGACTCTTATAGTCTGTATATATTTCACACTTCTCACCATAGAGATAGTGTCTCCAAATCTTTAAAGCGAATACCACCACAGCCAATTCCAAATCATGGGTTGGATATCCCTTCTCGTAATCTTTTAGTTGTCGTGACGCATACGCAATGACTCTGCCGTTTTGCATAAGCACACAACCTAGCCCTTTATGTGATGCATCACTATATACCACAAAATTTCCTGTGTCATCCGGAAGGGACAACACAGGTGCTGTACTTAACCTTCTCTTAAGTTCTTGAAAACTTTCCTCACATTTCTCCGTCCAAACGAATTTCACAACTTTCCTAGTCAAATTCGTTAATGGAGTGGCGATCTTGGAAAAATCCTGAATAAATCTTCTATAGTAACCAGCTAATCCAAGAAAACTTCTTACTTTCGACGGTGTTTTTGGCTGATCCCAATTCATCACCGCTTCGACTTTGGAGGGATCCACCGAAATTTTGTCCTTATCAATCACATGTCCGAGAAATTGCACCCTTTCAATCCAGAATTCACACTTTGAGAATTTGGCATAAAACTTCTCTCTTCTTAATACTTCTAACGTCAACTTCAAATGCTCAACATGTTCTTCCTTGGTCTTAGAATAGACCAATATATCATCAATAAAAACCACTACAAATTTGTCCAGAAACGGCTTGAACACTCCATTCATTAGGCCCATAAATGCTGCAGGCGCATTTGTTAGACCAAATGACATAATCAAAAATTCGTAGTGACCATATCGTGTCCTAAATGCTGTCTTTGGGACATCTTCTGGTCTTACCTTCAACTGATGATAACCACTTCTCAGGTCTATCTTCGAGAAATATCTCGCTCCTTTTAATTGATCAAACAGATCATCAATCCTTGGCAACGGATACCTATTCTTAATGGTAACCTTGTTCAATTCTCTATAGTCAATGCAGAGTCGCATTGTACCATCCTTCTTCTTAACAAATAATACCGGCGCTCCCCACGGTGATACGCTCGGTTGAATATATTTCTTGTCCAATAGCTCTTGTAGCTGTACCATTAATTCCTTCATTTCTACCGGAGCCATCCGGTATGGTGCTTTCGATATTGGAGCCGTTCCTGGCACCAAATCGATAACAAAATCTACTTCCCTGTCAGGTGGAAGTCCTGGTAGAGCATCCGGGAAAACATCCACGAAGTCTCTTACGACTGGTATTTCTTCTAACTTTGGGTTCTCTTTACGACTATCGACTATGTAGGCTAAATACCCCACACAGCCTTGTCTTAATAACTTCCTAGCCTGCATCATCGTCAGACAACTCGCTTGTCTAGGCGACTTGCTGCCATAAAACACAACCTTTGACTGGAGTCATAAGGTTAATACATTTCTTCTGGCAATCAATTACTGCTCCATAATTGAATAACCAATCCATTCCCAGGATAACGTCAAATTCCCCAAGTTTAATCGGGATAAGATCTACATTCATAACGTTACCCTTAATATCCACTCTACAGTTCTTGTGTATATACTTAACAGGAATTACTTCCTTGTTCGCAATCTCTATGTTCATAGGGATTTCTAATTCGTCTTTAAGCAATTCTAAATTCTTTGCAAAGTCATCGGATATAAATGAACAAGTAGCACCCGAATCAAATAAAATATAAGCATTGACTTTATTGATCGGAATGATACCTGACACCACATCACGAGACTGCACAGCGTCTTATACGGTCATGTTAAATGTCCTTGCAGTTGGTCGGTTTGTCAAAGTCGGTCTGGTAATGGTAAGAGGATTTCCACTATTATTTCCCTTATGTCCACCTGACCCTGCCCCTCCAGATGCCTTCTTTGGACAGTCTCTAGCCAAGTGATCCTTTGACCCACATGTGTAGCAGGCGCCCTTCTTAGGGTTAGGGCAGTTAGGTGCTATGTGGCCTTCCTGACCACAATTGTAGCAAACTCTTTTTCCTTTCATGCAGACTCCCAAGTGAGTCTTCCCACAGGTTGGGCATGGTTCTAACTTTTTCTTCTGACTACCTTGCTGACTTACAGACGACGGGTTGTCATTCCATTTTCGTTTATGATTATTAGTTCCCCCTGTGTGATTGCCACTAGCCATATTATTTCCTTCACTATCATTCTTCTTCTTCTTTTGATCCTGATTATACTTAGACACCGCTTCGCTTCCACCTTCAGCGAGAATTGCCTTCTCCAGAACTCCAACAAAAGTGTTCAATTGAAACATCGACACTTTGCTATACAACCAGGGTTTCAGTTCCTGTTCAAAACGCCTAGCCTTTCTTTCGTCAGTATGCACCTGATATTGGGAAAACCTAGACAATTCGTTAAACTTTGCCGCGTAGTCGGGCACAGACATATTCCCCTGCTTCAACTCCAGAAATTGCACCTCCATTTGATTCTGGGAGCTGGTCGGGAAATACATCTCGAAAAACATTTCTTTAAACCTTTCCCAGGTTATTACACCTTCTCCTCCCCTGATTTTATTTGCCTGCCACCAGTAGCTGGCTTCTGATTTTAACATAAATGTCGCATAGGCGGTCTTCTGGTCCTCCCTAACTCGGGCGACCTCAAAAATTTTCTCCATTTCCATAACCCAAGTCTGAGCTTCTATCGGGTTCGTGGAACCCTTAAAATCTGGCGGTCCCATTGCCTTATAGTCTTTAAATGAGGTGTTTGGTGGAGCTTGAGGCTGATTGTTCATCGCTCCAGCCAACAGATTTACCAACTACTGAACGTGGTTCGCATTGGCATCATTGTTGTTATTGGTTGACCCCTCTTGGGCTTGTCGATGATTTTGTCTCCTTCTTGGCTGCATATTTCCTTTGTTAAGAATATATGCTCATTAGATCTTTATTAAATCTCTTAAATATTTAAGACTTAACTCAAATATTTAACATAACTACTTTAACTCTTTTCTTTTCAAATAACCTTTGATATTTTATTTAAATCAAAAGTTTTAAACATAGTACTATAGCATCTCTGCCATTTACTTCAACTATCCCAAGATAAAGAATCTTCAGGATTTAGTTTCTCAAAATATTCCTTTGTTTTTAATCACATCGGATTTTACATTAACTACTCCAAAGAGTATCACATAATGTTAAATACTTTAACATACTCACTTAACCCATATCATCTTAAACAACTTTATTATTTTATTAAAACCAAAAGCTTTTAATACAATACGATAGTATTTCTGCCATTTACATCAACTATCCTGAAATAAAGTTTCTACAGGATTTACATTATCACAATATTCCTTTGTTTATAATCACATCGGAATTTACATTATTTACGATTATTTAAACATTAACAATATCATATTATCCTATCACGGCCTACTAAGGCGTCGGACAGCTTCACTACGTTCCTCCTCTATAATGCGGGACATAGTCCTGCGATTTAACATATACCCAGGCAGTCCCTCGAACTGAATTGGATATCTCATAACTTGGTCCTGGGCCTCATCCATTGCCCTCAGAAACGTGTAGCACGTTTCTGCAACCTTAACTCTCTTCGCACGCTCATCATCCTCTGCCAGATCTGCACGTCGTGCATTTCTCACCCAAGCTTCTTCCATTATGGCGAGTCTTTCAGATTTCTCTTTCAACTCATTCTTTAACTTGTCTATCTCCTCTGTCTTCTGCTCAGTTTGACCCTTCTCATGAACCAAATCCCACTCCACATTGCCAAGACGGGTGTGGAGTGTCTCGATCTCACCACCCTGAGCAACTGACTGCTCCCTCAACTCCTGAATTGTATCTCATAACTCTACATTGCGATCATACAATAAATCATACATATCAGCACTGACAGAGTTCGGTGGGAACTCCTCAAGGTCTTCCTCCTCCTCTTCCTCTTCCTCTTCAGGGTCTTCCTCCTCCTCGGCTGCCTCAGCCGGGATCTCAACCTCCTCAGGGTCCTTCTCTGAGTCAATCTCTGGCTCATGCTCCTGACCAAAATCTGGAATCACAGGAGATGGCTCTGGCTGTACTAACTGCTTCCAGACAGTATGTATGTCCCGGGGCTCCTCATCTCTAGTCTCTAGGGGTACAACATCCCTGGGTTGACTAGCTCCTCCAGTATCTGACATCCTGACAAAATAAGTTTTAAGTCTTAGTTTTTACGTGATGTTAATCAATACTCTAACAAGTATGAACACATAAACACATAGCACATAAGGTAATTTTATTATCTTTCTTAGAACTCAATCAGAGTTGTCATTACTATCTTTACGAAGGCTACTATCCTAAGGTTTTTCCCCCACTTAAGGTTCATAACCTACGGCTTTGATACCAACTTGTGACACCCCTAAATCTGGTATCTTAATTTTCACAGGATTTGGTGTTCACTGTTCCAATATCATACAACTATCTACCCATAAATAAATGAATTTCATTATTTATGGGTAGATAGTTGTATGATATTGGAACAGTGAACACCAAATCCTGTGAAAATTAAGATACCGGATTTGGGGGTGTCACATATATTGTATATTGTATAATATATGTTAAGTTAAAAGTTACGTTAGTTTTACAAAATAAAGAAAGAAAGAAGAAGAGGGTTAGAGAGAATTGACAGAGAAGAAGAAGATAGAAGAGGAAGAAAGGCTTGAGAAGGCATAAGAGGATCATCATCTTCATCATCTCTTCTCTTTAAGTAAAACTAGTAAGGTTATACCCTAACCCTTGTACTCAATTCTTATGTGTTGTAATTCTTTTTATCAAATTAGGTTTTTACAATCATGAAATTATATATATATATGGTGTTCATATGTTTTCATATGTAATTGTATGCCATGAAATTTCAAAATACAATTGTTGTAAAAATAAGTTTTCAAAGCATATTCTTTTATGTTTTCATGGTTTTAGAACTCTATGTGAAAGTCTCTTTGTGAAAGCTATTTATTTTGATATGTGAATGGGATATGTATATATATATATATATATATATGTTTACATGAGGGTTTCATAGTTGTTTAAGAATTTCAATTCATAAGTATATGATGAATACTATGAAATTCATGTTCATAGTGTTATATTATGAATTTATGTTGAAATTTTTTTTAAATCCTTGATGTGAGCATGAATTATGTGTAATATGTGATATAACATGATTATATATGAGTTATATGGTTGTTCTAGCAATTCAATCAATGAATTTTTGATAAACAATAGGAAGTGTGTTCATAGTGATTTTCGGTGAAGTTATTTCTGAAAAATGGCTTTTAAAACCTAGGACAATGGTTCAAGGTCTTATGACCCTCAGATGATTCTATATTCGAATTCTATATATTGATGAAAGAATTATAATTCAATTCTTTAGATTGATGAAAGTAAAGTTATTCAAACTCTTTTGAAAAGATTCACTTATGTCATATCACTGTTGTATTTTCAAGTGAGCTTTTGTTTGCTCACTCTTGCCTGCTTTACCACCACTTGCAGTTGAGACCAAGAATGTTGACATACCATCAACAAGTAAAGGAAAAGGAAAGATGAATAAATGAAGGCTTGTTATGTCAAGTTGCTTTTGTAATAAGACTTAGTTGGTTATGTTTATGTTTCCGCATTTACGTTATCTGAATGATGTTAAGGTTTAGATAACCCTGGGATTTTATTGAACAAGTTGTCATTCTTTCTAGAGGGAGATTTTTATTAAGGTTTTATGAAGGTTGTAATTAGTTTGAAATTCTTTATTACCGGGTAGATGTATGTTTTAATTAGAAAGTGAACACCAAATCATGTGGAAACGAAGTACCCGGATTTGGGGGTGTCACAGGAATCACTTGAATTGATTGAAAAATGAGTTCGTAGTAGCAATTTCCGCCAAGAACGCTTAAAATTATGTTTTTCTTTGAAAATATTGAAGTCTTTTTTTTGATTATGTGTTTTATGGATTATATATGTTATGAGCATGTTAATAGGCTTAAAATATTGGTTGTATCAAGTTTCATGTTTATCATGTTGGGAAAAATCGAATTCGGTGTGAAGGAATGAGCTAAATTGACTTATTTCTCCACCAGTTCGCGAGCTAGGAGGTGCACCAGGGGGGTGACCAGCCCCAGCGGGGCTTCCAAGCCTAAAGGACCCGCCGCAACAGGGTTCCTTGCTGTTCGGAAAAGTTTGGTTTTTGGTTTTGAGTTTTTATGCCCCGTTTGTTAAGCTAACTTGTTTCTAAGACTTGGAAAGTGAAATGTGTAATAAGATAACATGTTTTTGATGTGTTTAAGTTAGATTGAAGTATATTATGAATGTGTTACATGTGTGTGTATGTGTGTTGCTTTCAAGAGGCACACAACACGATTCATTGAGTTATAGGCTTATGAATGTATTCCGTGAGTATAGACTCACGTACTTGACTAATTAGCAACCAATGTGGTAAATTATATTGTGAGTTGGACTTGGATATGAAGTTCGATGGTTTGAATGTTGTATTTGGATACTAATAGATGATTTGAATGTAATATAAATGTGTAGGGTGTTTGTGAAGTGGTTGTAATTGTTAAAGTGTAGCTTGCGCTTAAGACAAGTTCTCTTACCCTTATTCTCTTATGTTAAGTAAGTTTCTAAACTTGTTATTTATATTGTGAAAGTTCTTTAAGCTACTTTTGAATGCTATACAAGCCTATTCATTGTATCTTTTCATTGTGCAAGTTTCTTAACCCTTGCTCAATAAATCATGAAAGTTCATTTACGTTCCTTAACTTGTTATATGTGGTATAAGTTATACCATACTCCAATATTCATAAAGCGTAAGTATTAAAGTGTTATTTTAGTAATATGATCTTAACTTAGTTGTTCAAGCAAGATCTACTTAGTCTATCGCATGCTTTGAGTTGTTTCTAAAAGCATGCCTATCTATTATGAAGTTTATTGTTATATTTTGCAATTGGTTCATGATTCTTATATTATTGAACTGTAAAGTACTGTAAGTCGATTCAACTACTCCTAGTTGATGATAGTTGAACTCTAAAGTTCCCTTATCTATCCAAACCAAACTTTTTTTGGTGCGGACTTGTATTCAATTTCTGAGAATGCACAACCCTATTAATTAGGTGATATTTTATGCGAAAGCGTTAAGATGGTTGTGCACAATTCATGGTACAAAGGGTTGATCCCCCTGAGTACGAGTTAATGGTCCATAGTCTTATTGACTGTTAAAGGTTTAAATAGAAATATTTATAACCTAGGACAATGGTTTAAGGTCTTATGACCCTCAAAAGTTTCTATAATTCAATTCTTTATATGGATGAAAGTAAAGTTATTTAAACTCTTTTGAAACGATTCACTTATGTCATATCACTGTTGTATTTTCAAGTGAGCTATTGTTTGCTCACTCGTGCATGTTTTACCACCACTTGCAGTTGAGACCAAGAATGTTGTCATACCGTCAACAAGTAAAGGAAAAGGAAAGATGAATAAATGAAGGCTTGTTATGTCAAGTTACTTTTGTAATAAGACTTAGTTGATTATGTTTTATGTTTCCGCATTTACGTTATTTAAATGATGTTAAGGTTTAGATAACCCTGGGATTTTATTGGACAAGTTGTCATTCTTTCTAAAGGAAGATTTTTATTAAGGTTTTATGAAGGTTGTAATTAGTTTGCAATTCTTTATTATTGGGTAGATGTATGTTTTAATTAGAAAGTGAACACCAAATCATGTGAAAACGAAGTACCCGGATTTGGGGGGGTCACAATTCTAACGGTAATAACCACGCCGTTATTTTTAGAAAACTCATTTTTTTTCGTTTTCTTCATCCGACAGTTATTCCGTTGTGGGGCCCACAAATGGCTGCGCCGTCGTACGAATATTCTCCGACAACAAGAATATTCCACGACCAAAGGAATATTCCCCGACACAATGAATATTTTATGGCCACTTGCTTACTTTGCAAAATTTGCATATATCACCGCCATAACTTATCGCATTCATCAAATCAACACCTTACCATTTCAAAATATTATATAAAAAAATTAAATCTTTATTCATAAAAGTTGGGGACTTATAGAGTATCGTTCCCACGAAGAATTATTTAATAAAAATCACCAAGTACTAACCCGTAACCAACTTAATCTTATTTAAACAGATAATTTCTAGTTTGTGAATTAACAATATATAACTACACTACTACTAAATACCACTAGTTTAAAATAAGATTATGGAGAGTTAAGATCACAACTTCACTTATTGTTTCATTTAAATTAATACACTTCTTATCAATTATGTTCACTATTCTGAATTGTTAATCAAAAACACTTAAGTAAAATGACCATCTCTCAATGCATCATACTTAAATCAACTTAAATCCACATAAGATAAAATTAAGAAGAACACTCTAATTAACTAATCCACTATATCTCTATGTGAATTATAATTAAAGAGGATTTCAAGCTCAAGTTCTTATCAGATTACATATGGTGTAAAGGTATATCTCTATCCTAAACACAAATCATAAATTCCAACGCCATGCTGAAAACACAATCACATGTTATTATGATCAGATCTAAATCTATAATCCCTCTCTCGAGTTCATATAGATTATCACAGTAATTGCTAGCTAGACAATTACACAATTAATTCTAAATCACAATAGACAATCCCCACGATAGATCACAATAATTAATAGAGAAGCATATTAAAATAAGCTACACAATAAAATCCATTGTAATCTTTAACAAGAGATTTAGTTCATTATTATTGAATAAAACCAAGAATACACAATTGAATAAACATTAAAAGATAGAATTAAGAGTAGAGAAGATAATAGAATCTGTAGTCAGCAAATCTAATGCTCCCTCTTGCTCCTGCTCTTGATCTTCAATGGCCTCTAAGTTGCTTCAATCTTCAGTCTAATCTAAACTAGTGTTTGTATCTAATTTAATTGAAATCTAATCTAAACTAATCTAATGGAATCTATCTCTTAATCCTTGTGTATTCTTCCCCTTTTATAGCCCTCTTATGATCCTTCTTCAAATCAACTCTCAGAATGCTTTCGTTTCGTCCAAATCCTATTCGAACAAGGACACTATTCTTTCCCAACCGCGCCTACCCGCACTGTCCGGAAGCCCACAAGTCCGCCCCGACGGACATTTGTTTCTATGAAACCCGCCCCGACGGGTATTCTTCCGGCGACTGCCACATTCTTTGGTAAAATGAGCATAACGTTTGATCCAGGAAGAGTTACAGGGCCTGCTACCTGTCAAATTGAAGCTGTCGACAAGATCTACAACTTTCATTTTTTGAGCATTGACATATTCTGATTGGATCAAGGCTGAAATCAGCTCCAAGTGACTGCTATATAAATTGCAACTTCCAAACTTTGAGGTTTCAACTTTCGCCTGGTAAAAATGTTATAACTCTTTCATTTGAACTCCGCTTGGGATGATTCAAGATGTTTCGCAAAGCTAAAAATACCCCTATACAAAAATCCAAGTCTCAAGCCAAGACCATGAATCCAACTTAGCATTAAACATGTTTTTGACCCTCCGAAGCCGTTTCCTACAACACAAACACAAAAACAAGTAAAAGAACACTAAAAATACTTAAGGTTAACAACGAATTAAGCTTTAACGGTGTCAATTTGTAGGTATGAAACCCACTCATCAAATACCCCCAAACTCAAGACTTTGTTTGTCCTCAAGCAAAAACACACAAGAACTAAAAATAAACAAAATAACCTAACTATATGAATGCATATGCATGATCTACTTCCTGATATGCCTTCAAACCCAGCAATAAATTAGTATGATGTCCAGCAACATGCCTCAAAGATACCAATATGATACTAAAATAATATATCCAATCTAGTCAAAGTCCATAACTTAACCAATCAGTCAATCCAAACCTGTCATCACCCATGATGTGTGTGTGTGCTCGTTAGCCATTCTAACTAACCACAATTCAAGATAATCACATAACAAAGTTCTTAGAAGGAAAATTTTAGTTCCAATTCAAGAATCTCTATAAAACATGATAATTCTAGTTAAAACTACATAATCACCAAGTCTAGGGGTCACTTCGAGGTTTATTTCTACTATTATTCTTCCACCACGAGTGCGTTTTACGCTCCATCCCGCGTGTACAACTGACTGTGCAATGTATGATTATCTTAGGCTTTTCAATGTCACCTACGTAACGAACTTTCGACCAACGACTCCCAAACCAGATGGTTTTAGGGCGCTAGGTGTAAAGACATCCCCTAGGGCTTACTTGTTCAAGTATCAAAGGCCACAGAACCAAACTAGTCAATGTGTTTATTCATACTCTTTTTCTTTTTTCTAATTTTCTAATTTTTTCTTTCTTTTTCATCATTTTCATATATATACCTCATAGATTCCCCCAAATTCAAGCTTTTGCCTTAATTTTAACTTTTACTGCCAGTTCACTACTTTCCTTAAATTTTAACCAAGAATTTCCCTCTAGAAATAGTGTATGAAACCCTTGAACCAAGTTGATTAAAACTGTTAAACCTTAAGTGCTATCCAGTTACATAAGTTTCAAACAGGCTCAGATTTTCCTCATGATTAAAATTCAAACTCATCATCAATCTTCACATTGCTCAAGTTAATTATGCACTACCAGTCTTCTCATAGGCCGAGCTATATTTAAACCAATCCATTGCTTATATTCATACAACATTCCATATGCAAACACTAAATCCAAAAAGAAAATATTTTTGTGATTTTAAAATTTTTTAAGTGAAATATGCTTACAATAATGCAAAAACAACTAACCAATGTAATTTATGTGAATTAAAAAATTATGCAATGCAATATGATCCACCCCCAAACTCAAAGTGAACAATATCCTCATTGTTTAAATAGAAAGAATTAAAATTGAGACCTCCGCATCTTTGATGTCTAGTTGTGGATAAACCGGCGACGACTAAGGCTCGGGATTAGAGCGGCATGGAAAATCCGTGCATATGAATCAGATTAGGTTATGGATTAATGAGGCGAATACTTTGTTATGCCTACAATGATGAGATACAAAATGGATTAGAGTAGCACTTTGGATCATGAGAGAACTTATAAAGCAAAAAACTCCTAAAAATATAACAACTTTATTTCCTATATATAAAGAAAATAAATATAAAAATTCCTGGGTTGCCTCCCAGTTAGAGCTTGATTTACAGTCTTTCAGCCTGACTTTTTCTGGTCAACGCTATCCAATTACTCTTCGAAAGCTGAGGAACCCTCCAACCATCAGTAGTAATGTGTTATTTGGGAGGATCCCAATAGTGATGGCCAGTGCATCGGAGTCACCTAGCATGCTTGTATTAGGTATGATCTCATTCAAGAACGTCCAACAGCTAGGTGTTTTCTCCATTGTGTATGTGATCACATTGGGGCATGGAAGCTTGTCGAACACAATGGGCTCTTCGTATATCTTCTCTTTCTCATCCCACCATGGTTCCAAGGTTGTACTAGCTCTCATGTTATAAAGAGCATCGTCGAAGATATGACTACTAATTGGGCACGACTTTGCAAATCTGATTGGATCCTTGAATTTTGGTGGAGAGGGCACTTGGGGAACTAACAGAATCGGTTCGTCTTCTTCGGAATTGATAAGTGGTTTTAGGACCACTTATTCAGATACTTTCCAACTCATTTGGTTGCTTAAACTCAAGTAATCCTGTGAGTTTAATGTGTTTTTCCCTTGTTTTATATTTTTTTCAGGTTGAGGAACTCTCTTAGCAGTACTTGCGCGTTAAAGGATCAAAGATCACCTAAATGGGACAAAGTACTGGAAGTGGCTTAAAGCTTAAAAAAGGCATGATGGCATGTCAAAGGAACAAGGAAATGTGATGCCATAGTGCTGCAAGAAAGCAAGAAGGAAAGCACGAAGTTGGCAGCCAAGTGCAGCATCTGAAGCAAACTTGCAACAAAAAATGCAGGGCTGCGCGGCCGTGCTTGGAATAGGCTTGGGGCGCGCGCGGCCGAGCCAGTCAAAGTGCCTGCCAGATTTTGACTTCTGTTAGAATGAACGGGGGAAGCTTTAAAGGGGGCTCGAGAGCAGCATTCAAGACAGCCTCCCTTGGGGAGTTATGAACCCTAGCTAGTTTCTATTTTCTTCCTCTCTTTCAATTCTTGTTTAGCTAGCTTAGGAGTAGATTAGTATAGATTAGTGTTAGATTAGTGAAGTTAGTAGATTCTAGTGTTTCTTTTGGACTTGAAGATTGAAGCAGGGATAAACAACAAAGATCCACACTTGGAGAAAGAATCAAGATTTGAAATTTCTATCTCTTAATTCTCCTTGTATTCATTATATATTTGGATGATGTTTATGAACCTTGTGGATGATTTATTTGAGTTATTTATGACTTAAATCTATTTTGGGATTTCAATGGAACCCAACGCGTAGTTTGTATTGATTTCTCTCTTATTACTTTTATTATGAATTGGTTATCATAACTTGTGCGTTTAGATTGATTTCTTGTGAACTTATATGAACTTGACAAATGAATTGCAGGTTTAGACCTAGTTATGATATCATGCAAAAGTTAGAGATTCTTGTGGGTAATCTATGAGATTATGTGACATGTGTCTCATTCATTGTCCTCAAGAGTTGATAATTTGATAGCATTTAGGATAGAAATATACCTAAATGCCATATGCAACCAAATTGAGAATCTAATCTTAATGGACTTCCTATGTGAAAGTTGGTAATTAAAAGAGTAGTTAATGAGATTTTACCATGACATGTGTCTTGTTAATTGTTCTTGATATTGATTGCTTGATAGTGTGTAGGTTAGACATATACCTATATGCCGCAATAGGAAGATTCATAGTTATCCGTCGAAAGAGGCTATTATGTAATCATAATTTCTCGGTTGTCAATTCTATGTGTTAATTATTTCAAATGAGAGAGTTAAAAGATTCAAATGAAATGTTGGGGGAAATTATAATCTCATGTCTTCATTATCTGAATTTATCCTAGGATTAGTTATTGTATGTTTTAATTCTTGCCTAGTTAACGTAGTTTTAATTCTTTCTCTCTACCATCCGTTTAAATAAGACTGAGATGATTATGTGCTAGTGGTTTGGTGTCTTTTATCCATTAATTCTCTGTGGGATGATATCTGTACTTACACTTTATTACTCATTGGTCGCGTATACTTGCGCATTAATTGTGTCATCTAAATCGGACCAACAAGTTTTTGGCGCCGTTGCCGGGGAATTATTTGGATAACTGTTTGCCAACATTAGTCTCAATCAGATTAGTCTTAATTTAAACTTTTTATTTTTCTTTTAATTCATCCTATATTCTCTTCTCAGGTACAATGGACTTAAATTTCTATCCATGGTACTGTCAAGACAAGTGCAACCAAAGGAAGCAAGCACTGATGGACTCGACCCGATTGCCACACTCACAACACAGTTAGAGGAGCTCTCGAGAAAGTTGGATACTGTTTCAGCCCAACAGAGTCCAGAGCCAGTGACTTCATATGACTATGGTGCTGGAGCTTATATGAGCCATTAGGAGCCTATCAGTTATGGACAGGAGCAGTATGGGGGTGAGTACTTCCACAGTGAGCCGTACTCCAAATATCAGCAAGATTGGGGGTATCACCCGAGCCCTTCCGAAAACTACTATCAAGACCAATACTGTGAGCTGAGTCCAATTTTTACACCCGAACCCACTTATCCATCCCCATATTTACAAGGAGAATAGTCTACCATGGACATCCTGGATAGAGCCTTAGCGAAGCAAGAGGAGATGATTAGGAGCCAAGAAGAATCGAACCAAAATTTTTTGAACCAGATGGCCCTAATCAACAATCCTTCAACAAATGAGCCTGAGTACATGGATCCCGAGACTGAAACTGAAAAGGAAGGATTGGACAATTTATGGGGAAATTCCATAGCATCAACACAGGAGACCTCAGTTGAGCAAGAGCAGTCAAGCGAGAATCTCCAGAATTGGGCAAACCAGAATAACATGGCCTTGATGAAAGAGGAGTTGATTGAGCAAGGGATACGGACTCAGAATCTTCAGAATCAGCTCTCTCAAGTAGTAGAAGCCGTGAGCAAAGGACCTCAGAACTCCAGTGAGATTTAGTACATGGATTCTGAGGATGAAGTGGACGAGGAGATCTTGATTGAGCAAGAGTATTCAAATAAGGATCTTCAGATTTGGGTAGAGCAGATTAGCACGGCATTAAGGAAAGACGAGGTATTTGAACAAGTGACAACAATGCAAGATCCTGTACCTCCAATGACTGAAGCCGTAAGTTATGATCCCCATACTACGTGGTTCTATGACATGGGTGAAGAAACTAATAGAGAATCCGAAGTGCAATTGCAACTGGACGACTCGAAAGCAATGGAAATAGAGGAGCCAATTGGGGATGTGGAGTATGAATGTGAACCAATAGTGAAAATCCCCCAAGAGCCTTCTCAGCCTTCGTGGAACAAGCCGGTCAAGTTTGCACATCCTTGCCCCCTTGGTAGCCACTTTACAGAGACGGGTCTCGATGACACGAGAGATTCCGCAGTCTTGACACCATGGTGGTCAGAAGAAAAGAGAATAGAAGAAGAGTCCGTTGTGTGTTCTATGTTTCCATGCCCCGATCATTTCACATACACAACGGAACCATTGCCTAGCTCCCCAACCTTCAGGACGGGGAATTCTCATATATATCCGACGCTAGGTAATTTAAATTTGAGTCCTCCTCTATTGGGAAGCCTCCAAAAGTATATAGTAATTCTGATGGATGGAGGGGTTCTCCAATATCGTCGGGGAGTTGGATAGCAGTGGTCAGACAGAGTCGAGCTAGAGGACTATAAATCAAGTGCTAGATGGGAGGCACCCCATCGATTCTCTCTCTATCTCTTTGTTTAATTCTCCATTACCTGCTTCCCATCAATTCTCTTTTTATCTCTCTGTTTAATTCTTTCCTACTTTTTATCATACTTCCCTCCCCCTTGTTTAATTCTTATTAGTTTAGTATTTAGTTTAAAATTTTTGAATGCTCGTAGATTAGGAGTTCCATGCCTACATTTTTGAACTTAGGCATTAGTGCATATCTTTTTGGGACCATGAAGCTTAAGGCACATATTTTGATACACTTGCACATTGCGTATATGCACTTAGAGATTTTTTTGGGAATTTGAATGCATATATCTTTCCATGTTTAATTCTCTTGATGTAAATAGATAATATGCTTTTGATAATGTATGAGGGCTTAATAAATGTTATATGTCGTTCTCAGGGCCAATCCATGCTGCAAGAAGAAAAGCTCAAGGGCCAATCAAGTGCACAGAGCAGAGGCTGCAGAAACAGAAAACAGCAGGCCACGCGGCCGCGCCTAGCACAAAAAGGGCCTGACTTAAGGAAAATCTTGCAGATTTTGGGGGGGCATCGCTTTAAGTAAATTATCAGCAGCACACAAGCCTCTTATCCCAAACCCTCAAGTTCCTTCTTGCAATCCCCCATCTCTTCCATTTCATGCAATCCCCTCCACTACAAGCCTTAGTTTTGAAAACCTCCTACCTCTTCAATCCAAAGTACCAATTTCCATCCACCTCATCCTCTCAACCTAATCAATTGAGACATTGAGTGTGGAATCTCTAGCAGAGCAAGATTGATATGGAGTTGGGTTGGTTCGTTGAGTATAGTGTTGAGAGGAGTTTATTTTACCAAGAGCAGAGATGAGACGGGGAAACTTCTGAGAGGGCGCCACTTCATTTCATGCAGCATAAGAAGCCAAATAGGGGAGTTTCTTTCTTTTTACCTTTACCTTCAATGAGGACATTGAACATTTTAAGTTTGGGGGTATTGGTTTTTTTTTTTTGCATGTAGTTAGTTCATTTCATGTTGTGTTAGTTACATTTAGTGCATGTAGGTTGTTTTTGTTAAAATTTGTGAAAATTTTAAATTTTTTCTTTTATTTTTGCATTCTGTGTTAGAGCATACTGCATGAATCCAGTTTTCAGTTGGTTAGTTATGTATGTTGCCTGTGAAGAAACTGAAATCACTTGATTGTTGAACTGATTTGAGACTTAAGCCTGATTTTATGGTCATATATGTAAATCCTTACCTGTCAGATACTGTGTAACCAGTAAGCACGATAAAGTAAACACCATGATATGCTAAGTTTAAATGTTTACATACTTGTCTTCTGGTGGAAAAACTATGTTTTAATAAAAGAGTTTCAGTTCGCATATAATAATAACTAGATTGTTAAAAGCTTAAGTTTGGGGGAAAAAGGGGACATGCATGATTTATGAAGGCAGATGGAGCGTAAGACGCACTCCCTTGCAGAAAAAGAAAAAGAAAACAAAAGAAAAGATTAAGAAAAAAAAATAGAATAAACACTTCGGCTACGTCGAGTTCTATGGCCTTTGATATTCGAGCAAGTAAGCCCTAGGGGTGTCTCTACACCCAGCGCCCTAAGGCCGTCTGGTCTGGGAGTTGTTGGTCGAAAGCTCGCTACACGGATATCATTGAAAAGCCTAAGAGGACTAGGCATTGCATAGTCGATTGTGTACACGGGAAAGTGGGAATACGCCCTCGTGAGTAATAAAAGCTTAATGAAACCCCCCATGTTGACTCTTAGCTTAAGTAATGCATGGTCTTGGTTAGAACTTATATAATTTACTGCTTTTCTTAAGTTGAAACTTGTTTTTCCCATAAGAAGCATAGTATGTGATATATTTGTACAAAAATATGTTTAATGGTTGCTAGGCACACAACGCACAATACATCAGTGCTGACAGTTTTGGATTTGCAAGAATATGCCTTATAATATTGTCTTGGGTAGCTTATCTATTTGATTGTCTTGTGGTTTTTTTGAGGCATTACTTTGAAAGTTCAATACTGACTGAGACATGGATTCGCATTCATAGTAGTGTAGGTTGCATACATTGTATATACTGCAATGCATCTTGTGTTTAGTTTTGTTTTGGTTGCTTGAGGGCAAGCAACGTTTAAGTTTGGGGGTATTTGATAAGTGGTTTTAGGACCACTTATTCAGATACTTTCCAACTCATTCGGTTGCTTAAACTCAAGTAATCCTGTGAGTTTAATGTGTTTTTCCCTTGTTTTATGTTTTTCAGGTTGAGGAACTCTCTTAGCAGTACTTGCGCGTTAAAGGATCAAAGATCGCCTAAATGGGGCAAAGCACTGGAAGTGGCTTAAAGCTTAAGGAAGGCATGATGGCATCGCAAAGGAACAAGGAAATGTGATGCAATAGTGTTGCAAGAAAGTAAGAAGGAAAGCACGAAGTTGGCAGCCAAGTGCAACATCTGAAGCAAACCAACAACAAAAGCTGCGCGGCCGCGCCTGGAATAGGCTTGGGGCTCGCCCGGCCGCACCAGTCAAATTGTCTGCCAGATTTTGACTTCTGTTAGAATGAACGGGGGAAGCTTTAAAGGGGGGGTCGAGAGCAGCATTCAAGACAGCCTCCCTTGGGGAGTTATGAACCCTAGCTAGTTTCTATTTTCTTCCTCTCTTTCAATTCTTGTTTAGCTAGCTTAGGAGTAGATTAGTATAGATTAGTGTTAGATTAGCGTAGTTAGTAGATTCTAGGGTTTTTTTTGGACTTGAAGATTGAAGCAGGGGATAAACAACAAAGATCCACACTTGGAGAAAGACTCAAGATTTGCAATTTCTATCTCTTAATTCTCCTTGTATTCATTGTATATTTGGATGATGTTTATGAACCTTGTGGATGATTTATTTGAGTTATTTATGACTTAAATCTATTTTGGGATTTCAATGGAACCCAACGCGTAGTTTGTATTGATTTCTCTCTCATTACTTTTATTATGAATTGGTTATCATAACTTGTGCGTTTAGATTGATTTCTTGTGAACTATATGAACTTGACAAATGAATTATAGGTTTAGACCTAGTTATGATATCATGCGAAAGTTAGAGATTCTTGTGGGTAATCTATGAGATTATGTGACGTGTGTCTCGTTCATTGTCCTCAAGAGTTGATAATTTGATAGCATTTAGGATAGAAATATATCTAAATGCCGTATGCAACCAAATTGAGAAACTAATCTTAATGACATCTTATGTGAAAGTTGGTAATTGAAAGAGTAGTTAACGAGATTTTCCCGTGACATGTGTCTTGTTAATTGTTCTTGATATTGGTTGCTTGATAGTGTGGAGGATAGACATATACCTATATGCCGCATTAGGAAGATTCATAGTTGTCCGTCGAAAGAGGCTATTATGTAATCATGATTTTTTGGTTGTCAATTCTATGTGTTAATTGTTTCAAATAAGAGAGTTAAAAGATTTAAATGAAATGTTGGGGGAAAATTATAATCTCATGTCTTCATTATCTGAATTTACCCTAGGATTAGTTATTGTATGTTTTAATTCTTGCCTAGTTAACGTAGTTTTAATTCTTTCTCTTACCATCCGTTTAAATAAGATTGAGATAATTATGTGCTAGTGGTTTGGTGTCTTTTATCCATTAATTCTCTGTGGGACGATATCTGTACTTACACTTTATTACTCGTTGGCCGCGTATACTTGCGCGTTAATTGTGTCATCTAAATCGGACCAACAGGAATTCACAATTAGATCTTTGGCGACCTCCATATCATTGTCCCCACTTGTCTCCTCTCTTTTGATATCTTGTGGCTCATCCAACTGCAGATTTGGTTCGGGTTCTCCATTAGTTTCGTCATACATATCATAAAGCTAAGTGTTTGGAGGACGGTTGTTTAAGGCTTTGGTCATTTTCTCTATCTGATTCTCAAGATTTTGAATTGACCTCTCTTGATTAATCCTCATCTCCTCATTCGACGCTATGAACTTGGACAACAATTCCCCCAGCCTTGAATTATCTGTTTGCATTTCGGAATCCATGTATTTAGGACAATTGGTTGAGGTAGTGATGAGTTGTTCCATCTAAATATAAAGATTTGGGCTTGATAACTCTTGACTAATTATCCTCTCCTCTTGGTTTGCTATGACCTTTGACATGAGTTCCTCCAGATTTGACTTTTCTTCTTGTGGCAATGGTGGCGGACATGAGAATTTCGATGTGTATGTTGGATGTGGAGCAAAGTATAGGTCTTCATAATTGTAGCTCCATGAAGAATCCGGGTGATACCCCCAATTTTGGTGATAGTTAGGATAAGCATAGTTGTTGAGGTAATCACCAGTATATTATACCGGTCCAAAACTGACGGTGCATTGATGACTTAGAGGATTGCCAGCACAATAATTACAAATTACTGCTATCCTTCGACTATGTTGGGTTGCAAGAACATCCAACCTCTTCGAAAGTGTCTCAAGCTGTGTTGACAATGCAGAAAGTGTATTAAGTCCATCAATCCTTGTTTCGCTTGGTTGTGTCATGTTCGTGTATGGCCATTGATAAGCAAAGTCATCCATGGTACCTGTCAAGAGAAAAATATAGGAAGAGAATTAAAATAAAATAAAATAATGTTTAAATTAAGACTAATTTGATTGAAATTAAGATTGGCAAATAATTATTAAATTTGGACCCCGACAACGGCGCCAAAAACTTGTTGGGTAAAATCTAGTTACGCACAACACGCAAGTATACGTGGTCAACAAGTAATAAAGTGAAAGTAGAGTATCGTTCCCACGAAGAATTATTTAATAAAAATCACCAAGTACTAACCTGTTACCAACTTAATCTAATTTAAATAGATAATTTTTAGTTTGTGAATTAACAATATATAACTACACAACTACTAAATACCACTAGTTTAAAATAAGATTATGGAGAGTTAAGATCACAACTTCACTTATTGCTTCATTTAAATTAATACACTTCTTATCAATTATGTTCACTATTCTAAATTGTCAATCAAGAACACTTAAGTAAATATGACCATCTCTTAATGCATCATACTCAAATAAACTTAAATCCACATAAGATAGAATTATGAAGAACACCCTAATTAACTAATCCACTATATCTCTATTTGAATTATAATTAAAGAGGATTTCAAGCACAAGTTCATATCAGATTACATGTGGTGTAAATGTATATCTCTATCCTAAACACAAATCATAAATTCCAACGCCATGCAGAAAACACAATCACATGCTATTATGATCAGATCTAAATCTATAATCCCTCTCTCGAGTTCGTATAGATTATTACAGTAGTTGCTAGCTAGACAATTACACAATTAATTTCAAATCACAATACACAATCCCCATGATAGATCACAATAATTAATAGAGAATCATATTAAAATAAGCTACACAATAAGATCCATTATAATCTTAAACAAGAGATTTAGTTCATTATTATTGAATAAAATCAAGAATCCACAATTGAATAAACATTAAAAGATAGAATTAAGAGCAGAGAAGAGAATAGAATCTGTAGTCAGCAAATCTCATGCTCCCTCTTGCTCCTGCTCTTGATCTTCAATGGCCTCCAAGTTGCTTCAATCTCTAATCCAATCTAAACTAGGCTTTATATCTAATTTAATTGAAATCTAATCTAAACTAATATAATGGATTCTATCTCCTAATCCTTGTGTATTCTTCCCCTTTTATAGCCCTCTTATGATCCTTCTTCAAATCAACGCTCAAAATCCTTTCGTTGCGTCCAAATCCTATTCGAATAAGGACATTTTTCTTTCCCAGCCGCGCCTACCCCCCCCCCCTCGGGCAGAGATTATGCCTTGAAACACCCGCCCCAGTGGGTGTTCTTGCTGTCCGACAACCCACAAGTCCGCCCCCAAGGACTTTTGTTCCTATGAAACCAGCCTGACGGTATTCTTCCGGGGCCTGCGGCATCCTTTGGTAAAATGAGCATAACGTTTGATCCAGGAAGAGTTATGGGGCCTACTACCTATCAAATCGAAGTTGTCGACGAGATCTACAACTTTTATTCTTTGAGCATTGACAGATTTTGATTGGATCAAGGTTGAAATCGACTCCAAGTGACTGCTATGTAAATTGCAACTTCCAAACTCTGAGGTTTCAACTTCTGCCTGGTAAAAAGGTCATAACTCTTTCATTTAAACTACGATGATGATTCAAGATGCTCCAAAAAGTTAAGAAATAGCTCTACAATAAAATCTAAGTCTTGAGCCAAGACCATGAATCCAATTTAGCATTAAACAAGTTTTTAACCCTCCGAAGCCGTTCCCTACAACACAAACACAAAAACAAGTAAAAGAACACTAAAAATACTTAAGGTTAACAACGAATTAAGCTTTAACGGTGTCCAATTCGCAGGTATGAAACCCACTCATCACCTCTTCTATTCCCACCGAATCCTCTCTCTCTTAGTTTCTTTCTTTTGTTTTTGTTAGTTAACTTCTGAAGATGAGATGAAAGGGAAATGTTCTAAGATTTTTCTTTCTTTTTATTTTTTTGGTTAGTAAGAAGAGATATAGATATGATGTGGCGCCCCCAGAATAGGTCCAATCAACCCAACCCATTCTGAGTCGCCAAATACATGGTACAAAATCTAAATACAAACTTTTATATCAACAGGTCATGAGTAGTACGACCATACAAGCTGTGAGTGTTAATACACACATGTAAAAAATATAAACACTCAAACTAAGTCCTCATTACAATTATTATCACACTATTTTACAAAAATAGTGAGGACTACTACTGCTCTACTCTGACCATCACTCTGTCCCCCGACTAGTCCATGCGACATTCTCATTTCTTGAAGAGGACAATAGAATAAAAGGGTGAGCTCAACTAGCCCAGTAAAAAATATTATGACTAAGATAATGAAAAATAAATTATCATTATTCTTCAACAAATCAAATAAAATATTATTGACAACAAGTTTTAGATCAACAACTGCAGTGACAATAACAATTCAACAGAAGAGTTAAGTAGAAAATGATGTCTACCATCTTCTATGATTTAAAAGTCCATCATCAATATTTTATCCCTGCCAATCAATGTATATCTCAAATAAAATATTCATCTTTGCACAACGGGCCAAAGATATTCATTTGTATCACCAGTGGTCATGTTCATCTCAACACCTGTCCATCTTTGCACTACGGGCCAAAGATATTCATCAGGTAAACATTCATCTTTGCACTATAGGCCAAAGATATTCATCAAATAATCATTCATGTTTGCACTACAGGCCAAAGATATTCATCAAGTAACCATTCATCTTTGCACTACAGGCCAAAGATATTCGTTTATATCACCATTTAAGACTGAGGATGATGAAAAACAATATAAATAACGAATCAAGTGAGATAAAGAACAAAGATTAGGGATTCGTAAATAAATTTATCCAAGTTCAAAAATACTCCATAATAATCAATTGTGGAGAAAAATTCAAGAATGAAGTTCAAAACTTGGATCCAATCAAAGATAGGAACCATAACAGACAACTTGGACAAAGAAAAGAAAATTTAATTTTTCTATGAATAGTAACGTATTCGTGAATAGTGCCGTCTACGTGAATAGTGCAGTATACATGAATAGTAACCCCGACATGAAAAAGGTAGAAATTTTATAAGAAAAATTATACTTCGTGAATAGTACTCGTTAATAGTACCGTATTAGTGGATAGTGCCGTATACGTGAATAGTGTCGTAAACGTGAATAGTAACCTCGACATGTAAAGGTAAAAATTTCATAATAAAATTCATACCAATATTTCGGTGTAATGATATTGAAAGAAATAACATCATTTACGAAAAAAATAACATCCCTTACCTCAAAAGAATAGTACTTCTGACTGGAATATCAGATATAATGCTAAAAAAAACTTGCACTGTATTGCAACACTTAAAGTATCAAAATACTCACAAAAATACGCTCGATATTATAGAGAGAGAAACTTCTATAATACATCAGAAGTTTCTCTCTGATGAACTAGATGAACTTTTGAAGTTTATACGTATAAACTTTAGCATTCCTCAAAAATACGCTCGATATTCTGATGAAGTAGAACGTATAAAGCCGATGTCAAACAACTCCTGTAGTTGGACCTTTAACTCCTGAAGTTCAATAGGAGCCGTTCGATATGGGGTTTAAAAAATGGTTTTGTACTGGGTTCAAGGTCAATAAAGAATTCAACTTCACATTCTGGGGGTAGACCAGGAAATTCTTCGGGAAATACATCAAGAAACTAATTAACAACAGAAATATCATTCAAATCTGATGTATTATAATTTAAATCAGTGACATGGCTAAGAAAGTTTGACATTCATTTTTCAATAAACGAATAGCTTTATGACTTGAAATGATATTGATTGATTTTAGTGGTTTGGTTATTTGAATGAAAGCTAACAACCTTACGAAACAATTAATTTTGGCATGATGAATGGTTAACCAGTCGATTCAAAAAAATCACATCGAATGCAAGTATTTTCAAAAATATAAAATCCACAAGAAGGGTGAGGGTACCAATTTGAATCAAGCAAGATTTATAAACTGTAGATGTAACGAAGGTTTCTCCTAACGGAGTTTCAACAGATAAGCCAAAGTCTAATTTCTCTGAAGTCAAGTTCAAACGTTGAGCACAAGTTGGTGTAATAAAAGAATGGGTAGCACCGGTATCTAATAAGGTATAAACTTCGTAAGAATTTATGATTAATTAACACGTGATAAATTCATTCAGGTTCCTCGTATTTTGGGCAGTCACGACAAACGCTCTTCTAGGAACCACCGACTTTGACTTGTCCGGGACAGCCTTTGGAATCACCACCCCCGCTGGACTTGGTTTCGCTATAGGACAATCTCAAACTATATGACCTTCCTTTCCACAGTTATAGCACACCTTAAATTATTGCGGACAGTTTGGACTGATGTGTCCCTCTTGTCCACATTTATAGCATACGACCGGTGGTCGTTCTCCTCCCCTAGAAACGGTTGTTGTTGCTGGTGTTGCTGTCGACGTCTTCACGTTGTCATTGTTGTACCTTATCTTTTTGAAATCTCCCCCCGACTCACTTCTTTTATTATCCTGGCCATGATTACCACCGAAATGGTTACCATTTCTAGCCTGAGAATTTCCTCCTCTCTGGTTATCTTTGTTCTGATGACTGCTGCCACCGGTACGACCTTGGTTGTTCTCCCTTGGTTGAACAGACTCATTATCTCGCTCTAATAATTAAGTCATGTTCACAACATCTGAATATAAAGAAAATTTGTGAGAAATAAGGTATTGACGTATTTCGGGTTTCAAACCTCTCAGAAACATCCGCGTCATACATTCCTCATTCACCACCAAATGAGATGCGAGCCTCGTACTGGGATACAGTCATGTTGTTCTGTTCCAGTTTGATAACCTCTACCTTTTTCATATGACGAATACTTTATAGAAAGTACTTGTCATTGAACAGTTTCTGGAATGCCTCCTAGGACATCTTGAGTGCGGCAGGCTGAGTATGCATCACAGATTCCCACCAATAATTTGCCTCTCCACAGAACATAAAGGTAGGCGAATGGAACTTTTTGTTCCTCCGTGCATCCCAAGACATCAAATATCTTGGAAATTTGTTTAACCCACATTTTCGCCTTGATTGGTTCTGGCTTTCCTAAAAAATCTGGTGGTTCCAAATCTTTGAACTGCTTGGCAGTGACAAGCTGCGAGTTGTTATTATTTTCACCCGTATTTTGAATACAAGTCTCCCTCGTCTTGTTTTGCATGAAATGCAAAAAGCTTCTAAACATCCCATCGTTCATCGTTTGATCGATGGTGTTGTTTACAGGAGGAATATTGTCTTCCTGTTTCACGTTCCCCTGGTTGGTGATTAAAGGTGTTTCAACGGTCTCATTCACTCCATTGTTAACATTTTCAGCTGCCATTCTCAAATATTGTCATAAAACAAGGGTTAATTAAACAAATTAACATATCACATATTAACCCTATGTTCCGACCGACCAATTAAATACCAAATAAGCTTAGGTAAGACACACTAGCGAAGGATTTACTCGTCTCTCTCCTCCTAGTTCTATTCCCAGATCTCCGCCAGAGATCATTTCTCTAAGCTCTGATACCAACTATGACGCCCCCAGAATAGGTCCAATCAACCCAACCCATTCTGAGTCGCCAAATTTATGGTACATAATCCAAATATAAATGTTTATATCAACAGGTCGTGAGCAGTACGACCATACAAGCTGTGAGTGTCAATACACACATTTAAAAAATATAAACACTCAAACTAAGTTCTCATTATAATTATTATCACACTATTTTACAAAAATAGTGAGGACTACTACTGCTCTACTCTGACCATCACTCTGTCCCCCGACTAGTCCCTGCGACATTCTCATTTCCTGAAGAGGACAATAGAATAAAAGGGTGAGCTCAACTAGCCCAGTAAAGAATATTATGACTAAGATAATGAAAAATAAATTATCGTTAGTCTTCAACAAATCAAATAAAATATTATGGACAACAAGTTTTAGATCAACAATTGCAGCGGAAATAATAATTCATTAGAAGAGTTAAGTAGAAAATGATGTCTACCATCTTCTATTATTTAAAAGTCCATCATCAATATTTTATCCCTGTCAATTAATGTATATCGCAAATTAAATATTCATCTTTGCACTACGGGCCAAAGATATTCGTTTGTATCACTAGTGGTCATGTTCATCTCAACACCTGTCCATCTATGCATTACGGGCCAAAGATATTCATCAGATAAACATTCATCTTTGTACTATAGGCCAAAGATATTCATCAAATAATCATTCATCTTTGCACTACAGGCCAAAGATATTCATCAAGTAACCATTCATCTTTGCAGTACAGGCCAAAGATATTAGTTTATATCACCATTTAAGACTAAGGATGATGAAAAATAATATAAATAACGAATCCAGTGAGATAAAGAACAAAGATTAGGAATTCGTAAATCAGTTTATCCAAGTTCAAAAATACTCCATAATAATCAATTGTGGATCAAAATTCAAGAATGAAGTTCAAAACTTGGATCCAATCAAAAATAGGAACCATAACAGACAACTTGGACAAAGAAAAGAAAATTTATTTTTTTTGTGAATAGTAACATATTTGTGAATAGTGCCGTATACGTGAATAGTGCTATATACGTGAATAGTAACTCTGACATGAAAAAAGGTAGAAATTTCATAAGAAAAATCATACTTCGTGAATAGTACTCGTGAATAGTGTCGTATACGTGAAAAGTGCCGTATACGTGAATAGTAACCTCAACATGAAAAGGTAAAAATTTCATAATAAAATTCATACCAATATTTCGGTGTAATGATATTAAAAGAAATAACATCATTTACGAAAAAAATAACATCCCTTACCTCAAAAGAATAGGACTTCTGACTGTAATATCGGATATAATGCTGAAGAAAACTTGCACTGTATTGCAACACTCAAAGTATCAAAATAGTCACAAAAATACGCTCGATATTATAGAGAGAGAAACTTCTGATTCTGGTGTGATTTTCAATTCTAACTAAGCACCCTATTTATAGAAAAATGCTTAGAACACCAAAGCAGAAAATTTAATAAGATATTATTATAATTATTTTCACGCACCACCACTTTGAAATTTAATTCTTAGCATATTTCACACATAAAAATTAATTCAGACCCAATAGTCCGGAGGTTCAATAATTCATAATAAATAGTCTTTTTATCAGAAAAATACGAATTTTATGTCCATTCCATATGAAATTTAATTCTCTACAACTTTGTAGAAGAAAGTTTTTCCAAATTCTGAACGAAAAATGACCTAACTTTACATACGGATGATTTTTCCACACCTTCATTTTGACAATTCTTTTTCTGATAAAATTTTCTTCCGCATCAATTTGAAAAGCCAACTTTAGCATTCCTCACACACAAAAGGATAAGAGTGGGGCCCACCATTTAGACAAAAACTTAAAAATAAATTCAAAACACGTTTTTTGTTACAAAAATAATTCTGATCCCAATTTGCTCTCTTCCACCTAATTTTATTCATATATCATGAATTTATTGTAAAAATATCACCATTATTATATTATTATATTATCACATTATACACTTATAATGTAATATTATAATAATATATTCGAATGAATTATTTTATCAGAAAAGATAAAATATCAATTTTCAACAATTGTCTCTTTTGCTAAAAATTCCTCCATTTATATCCACATCGAATAAATATTTCCTTATTATTTTTATTAATAATTAATTATTCAAAAATAATTATACAGAACCACAATATTAACAACCAGGTCGTTCCCAGGAAAGAGGGGGTTTTTCGATAAGGATTTCTCCTTACTGGCGAGCAATTAGGTGACCAAACCTCTTTTCTAGACAGAACTTACTAGACATTGCCAATAATGCTGTCTAACAATATTATTCAAATAATATGAAATATTAATTTGATAAAGTAAAATACTGTGCAGTGATAATTATTGAATCAAAAATAATATAAAATACTGTGCAATACCGTGTGCTACTGTGCAACAACGCGTATTACTTTATTTTAACCCCCGGATATTTCAACAGTTCTAACGGTAACCGTTACGCCGTTATTTTTAGAAAACTCATTCTTGTCGTTTTCTTCATCTGACAGTTTTCTGTTATGGGACCCACAAATGGCTGTGTCGTCTTACGAATATTCTCTGACAACAAGAATATACCACGACCAAATGAATATTCCTCGACAACAATGAATATTTTATAACCACTTGCTTATTTTGAAATATCTGCGCATATTACCCATAACTTTCCACATTCAACAAATTATCCCCTTACTATTTCAAAATAATATATAGAGGAAATTCAATTTTATTCGTAAAAAGTTGGGGTCTTACAACCTCCCCTCCTTATGAAATTTCGTCCTCAAAATTGACGAGTGTACCCGGTATTTCGAAAAGGTGAGGATAGTTCGCTTTCATTTCCGATTCTAACTCCCAGGTCATTTCTTCGATTCCAACTGTGACTCTCATGGTGCCTCAACCATAGCACCTCACAATGGTACCTATCAGTTTGCCAACGCACAAAAATGGCATCCCCTACAGAGAGTCTGGCTTCGGTGCATCCCACACAAGAAGTCACTAGCGAGAGGCTCGTGGCTCTTCACACCTTATGGCTCTTGATGCTTCGCCTTGACACGTTGACACGTTAAACACCTCGACATAAACTCCGCGATCTCTCTCTTCATATTGCTCCACCAAAATGTATGTCAAAGATCACGATACATTTTGGTACTATTACGAACAGTGTGTTGTGTGCTTCCATCATGATTTTATACTTCAAATCAGCAACGTTAGGAACACAAAGTCTAGAGTTAACTCAAAATATTCCTTCTTCATCAATTCTCGCCTCTGGAATAGCACCTTCTTGCACCTCCTTCTTCATCTTCATCAGCTCCGGGTTTGTAGCTTGAGCAGCTTTAACTTTATCCATTAAAGTTGGTTCTATGCGTATATTTGACATCATTACGTGGGTCGCCGGAGTCTTGAACTCTATCTCCATCCTTTGTAAGTCATATAAAATGGGACTTTGTGTTGGCAGCATCGCACTTGTTCCCGCATATGATCTTCTACTTAACGCGTCAGTTACCACGTTCGCTTTTTCAGGATGGTATTGGATGGTATAATCGTAATCTTTCAACAGCTCCAACCAACGTCGTTGTCGCATATTGAGTTCGTTCTAAGTAAAGAAATATTTGAGGCTTTTGGAGTATATTAGGATGCCATCAATAATGACAACCATGAAATGATCCAAATATTTCTCAAATATTCGGTTCATCATGTCCATGAACGTAGCATGGACATTGGTCAATCCGAAAGATATAACTAAAAATTTTTAATGCGCGTATCGAGTTCTAAAGGCAGTCTTTGGAATGTCATTAGTTTTAATTTTTAACTGATGATATCCGGAAAGAAGATCAATCTTCGAGAAGAATTACGCACCTTGCAACTGGTCGAACAGGTCATCAATGCAAGGTAACGGATACCTATTTTTGATAGTGACATGGTTTAACTCCCGATAATCAATACAAAGTCGCATACTCTCGTCTTTCTTCTTTACGAATAAAATAGAAACACCCCAAGGCGATGAACTAGAACGTATAAAGCCGATGTCAAACAACTCCTGTAGTTGGACCTTTAACTCCTGAAGTTCAATAGGAGCCATTCGATATGGGGTTTTAAAAATAGTTTTGTACCGGGTTCAAGGTCAATAAAGAATTCAACTTCACATTCTGGGGGTAGACCAGGAAATTCTTCGGGAAATACATCAAGAAACTAATTAACAACAGAAATATCATTCAAATCTGATGTATTATAATTTAAATCAGTGACATGGCTAAGAAAGTTTGACATTCATTTTTTAATAAACGAATAGCTTTATGACTTGAAATGACATTGATTGATTTTAGTGGTTTGGTTATTTGAATGAAAGCTAACAACCTTACGAAACAATTAATTTTGGCATGATGAGTGGTTAACCAGTCGATTCAAAAAAATCACATCGAATGCAAGTATTTTCAAAAATATAAAATCCACAAGAAGGGTGAGGGTACCAATTTGAATCAAGCAAGATTTATAAACTGTAGATGTAACGAAGGTTTCTCCTAACGGAGTTTCAACAGATAAGCCAAAGTCTAATTTCTCTGAAGTCAAGTTCAAACGTTGAGCACAAGTTGGTGTAATAAAAGAATGGGTAGCACCGGTATCTAATAAGGTATAAACTTCGTAAGAATTTATGATTAATTAACACGTGATAAATTCATTCAGGTTCCTCGTATTTTGGGCAGTCACGACAAACGCTCTTCTAGGAACCACCGACTTTGACTTGTCCGGGACAGCCTTTGGAATCACCACCCCCGCTGGACTTGGTTTCGCTATAGGACAATCTCAAACTATATGACCTTCCTTTCCACAGTTATAGCACACCTTAAATTATTGCGGGCAGTTTGGACTGATGTGTCCCTCTTGTCCACATTTATAGCATACGACCGGTGGTCGTTCTCCTCCCCTAGAAACGGTTGTTGTTGCTGGTGTTGCTGTCGACGTCTTCACGTTGTCATTGTTGTACCTTCTATTTTTGAAATCTCCCCCCGACTCACTTCTTTTATTATCCTGGCCATGATTACCACCGAAATGGTTACCATTTCTAGCCTGAGAATTTCCTCCTCTCTGGTTATCTTTGTTCCGATGACTGCTGCCACCGGTACGACCTTGGTTGTTCTCCCTTGGTTGAACAGACTCATTATCTCGCTCTAATAATTAAGTCATGTTCACAACATCTGAATATAAAGAAAATTTGTGAGAAATAAGGTATTGACGTATTTCGGGTTTCAAACCTCTCAGAAACATCCGCGTCATACGTTCCTCATTCACCACCAAATGAGATGCGAGCCTCGTACTGGGATACAGTCATGTTGTTCTGTTCCAGTTTGATAACCTCTACCTTTTTCATATGACGAATACTTTCTAGAAAGTACTTGTCATTGAACAGTTTCTGGAATGCCTCCTAGGACATCTTGAGTGCGGCAGGCTGAGTATGCATCACAGATTCCCACCAATAATTTGCCTCTCCACAGAACATAAAGGTGGCGAATGGAACTTTTTGTTCCTCCGTGCATCCCAAGACATCAAATATCTTGGAAATTTGTTTAACCCACATTTTCGCCTTGATTGGTTCTGGCTTTCCTAAAAAATTTGGTGGTTCCAAATCTTTGAACTGCTTGGCAGTGACAAGCTGCGAGTTGTTATTATTTTCACCCGTATTTTGAATACGAGTCTCCCTCGTCTTGTTTTGCATGAAATGCAAAAAGCTTCTAAACATCCCATCGTTCATCGTTTGATCGATGGTGTTGTTTACAGGAGGAATATTGTCTTCCTGTTTCACGTTCCCCTGGTTGGTGATTAAAGGTGTTTCAACGGTCTCATTCACTCCATTGTTAACATTTTCAGCTGCCATTCTCAAATATTGTCATAAAACAAGGGTTAATTAAACAAATTAACATATCACATATTAACCCTATGTTCCGACCGACCAATTAAATACCAAATAAGCTTAGGTAAGACACACTAGCGAAGGATTTACTCGTCTCTCTCCTCCTAGTTCTATTCCCAGATCTCCGCCAGAGATCATTTCTCTAAGCTCTGATACCAACTATGACGCCCCCAGAATAGGTCCAATCAACCCAACCCATTCTGAGTCGCCAAATTTATGGTACATAATCCAAATATAAATGTTTATATCAACAGGTCGTGAGCAGTACGACCATACAAGCTGTGAGTGTCAATACACACATTTAAAAAATATAAACACTCAAACTAAGTTCTCATTATAATTATTATCACACTATTTTACAAAAATAGTGAGGACTACTACTGCTCTACTCTGACCATCACTCTGTCCCCCGACTAGTCCCTGCGACATTCTCATTTCCTGAAGAGGACAATAGAATAAAAGGGTGAGCTCAACTAGCCCAGTAAAGAATATTATGACTAAGATAATGAAAAATAAATTATCGTTAGTCTTCAACAAATCAAATAAAATATTATGGACAACAAGTTTTAGATCAACAATTGCAGCGGAAATAATAATTCATTAGAAGAGTTAAGTAGAAAATGATGTCTACCATCTTCTATTATTTAAAAGTCCATCATCAATATTTTATCCCTGTCAATTAATGTATATCGCAAATTAAATATTCATCTTTGCACTACGGGCCAAAGATATTCGTTTGTATCACTAGTGGTCATGTTCATCTCAACACCTGTCCATCTATGCATTACGGGCCAAAGATATTCATCAGATAAACATTCATCTTTGTACTATAGGCCAAAGATATTCATCAAATAATCATTCATCTTTGCACTACAGGCCAAAGATATTCATCAAGTAACCATTCATCTTTGCAGTACAGGCCAAAGATATTAGTTTATATCACCATTTAAGACTAAGGATGATGAAAAATAATATAAATAACGAATCCAGTGAGATAAAGAACAAAGATTAGGAATTCGTAAATCAGTTTATCCAAGTTCAAAAATACTCCATAATAATCAATTGTGGATCAAAATTCAAGAATGAAGTTCAAAACTTGGATCCAATCAAAAATAGGAACCATAACAGACAACTTGGACAAAGAAAAGAAAATTTATTTTTTTTGTGAATAGTAACATATTTGTGAATAGTGCCGTATACGTGAATAGTGCTATATACGTGAATAGTAACTCTGACATGAAAAAAGGTAGAAATTTCATAAGAAAAATCATACTTCGTGAATAGTACTCGTGAATAGTGTCGTATACGTGAAAAGTGTCGTATACGTGAATAGTAACCTCAACATGAAAAGGTAAAAATTTAATAATAAAATTCATACCAATATTTCGGTGTAATGATATTAAAAGAAATAACATCATTTACGAAAAAAATAACATCCCTTACCTCAAAAGAATAGGACTTCTGACTGTAATATCGGATATAATGCTGAAGAAAACTTGCACTGTATTGCTACACTCAAAGTATCAAAATAGTCACAAAAATACGCTCGATATTATAGAGAGAGAAACTTCTGATTCTGGTGTGATTTTCAATTCTAACTAAGCATCCTATTTATAGGAAAATGCTTAGAACACCAAAGCAGAAAATTTAATAAGATATTATTCTAATTATTTTCACGCACCACCACTTTGAAATTTAATTCTCATCACATTTCACACACAAAAGAAAAGAGTGGGGCCTGCACCTTCTAGAACCTCCTCCACCAAAAATCAATTCAGACCCAATATTTCGAAACTTCAATAATTCATAATAAATAGCCCTTTTATAAAAAAAAAATACGAATTTTATGTCCATTCCATATGAAATTTAATTCTCTACAACTTTGTAGAAGAAAGTTTTTCCAAATTCCGAACGAAAAATGATCCAACTTTATATACGGATGATTTTTCCACACCTTCATTCTGATAATTCTTTTTCTGATAAAAATTTCCTTCCGCATCAATTTGAAAAGCCAACTTCAGCATTCCTCACACACAAAAGGACAAGAGTGGGGCCCACCATTTAGACAAAAATTTCAAAATAAATTCAAAACACGTTTTTTGTTACAAAAACAATTCTGATCCCAATTTGCTCTCTCCCACCTCATTTTATTCATATATCGTGAATTTATTGTAAAAATATCACCATTATTATATTATCACATTATACACTTATAATATAATATTATAATAATATATTCGAATGAATTATTTTATCTGAAAAGATAAAATATCAATTTTCAACAATTGTCTTTTTTACTAAAAATTTCTCCATTTATATCCATATCGAATAAATATTTTCTTATCATTTTTATTAATAATTAATTATTCACAAATAATTATACAGAACCACAATATTAACAACCAGGTCGTTCCCAGGAAAGAGGGGACTTTTCGATAAGGATTTCTCCTTACTGGCGAGCAATTAGGTGACCAAACTCCTTTCCTAGACAGAACTTCCTAGACATTGCCAATAATGCTGTCTAACAATATTATTCAAATAATATGAATTATTAATTTGATAAAGTAAAATATTGTGCAGTGACAATTATTGAATAAAAAAAATATAAAATATTGTGCAATACCGTGTGCTGCTGTGCAACAACGCATATTACTTTATTTTAACCCCCGGATATTTCAACAGTTCTAACGGTAACCGTTACGCCGTTATTTTTAGAAAACTCATTCTTGTCATTTTCTTCATCTAACAGTTTTCCGTTATGGGGCCCACAAATGGCTGCGCCGTCTTACGAATATTCTCTGACAACAAGAATATTCCACTACCAAATGAATATTCCCCGACAACAATGAATATTTTATAACCACTTGCTTATTTTGAAATATCTGCGCATATTATCCATAACTTTCCACATTCATCAAATCATCACCTTACTATTTCAAAATAATATATAGAAGAAATTCAATTTTATTCATAAAAAGTTGGAATCTTACAACTTCCATTCCTTATGAAATTTATTATTCAAAATTGACGTGCGTACCTGGTATTTTAAAAAGGTGAGGATATCTCGCTTTCATTTCTGATTCTAACTCCAAGGTCATTTCTTCGTTTCCAACTGTGACTCTCATGGTGCCTCAACCATAGCACCTTACAATGGTACCTATCAGTTTGCCATCGCATAAAAACGGTGTCCCCTACAGAGAGTCTGGCTTCAGTGCATCCCATACAAGAAGTCACTAGCGAGAGGCTCGGGGCTCTTCACACCATATGGCTCTTGATGCTTCGCCTTGACACGTTGAAACACCTCGAGATAAACTCCTGCGATCTCTCTCTTCATATTGCTCCACCAAAATGTATGTTAAAAATTACGATACATTTTTGTACTATTGCGAACAGTGTGTTGTGTGTTTCCATCATGATTTTATACTTCAAATCAGCATCGTTAGGAACATAAAGTCTAGAGTTGACTCAAAATATTCCTTCTTCATCAATTCTTGCCTCTGGAATAGCACTATCTTGCACCTCCTTCTTCATCTTCATCAGCTCCGGGTCTTTAGCTTGAGTAGCTTTAACTTTATCCATTAAAGTTAGTTCTACGCGTATATTTGACCTCATTACGTGGGTCCCCGGAGTATTGAACTCTATCTCCATCCTTTGTAAGTCATAAAAAACGGGCCTTTGTGTTGGCAGCATCGAACTCGTTCCCGCATATGATCTTTTACTTAACGCATCAACTATCACGTTCGCTTTTCTAGGATGGTATTGGATGGTATAGTCGTAATCTTTCAACAGCTCCAACCAACGTCGTTGTCTCATATTGAGTTCGTTCTATTTAAAGAAATATTTGAGCTTTTGGAGTATATTAGGATGTCATCAATAATGACGACCACGAAATGATTCAAATATTTCTCAAATATTCAGTTCATCATGTCCATGAACATAGCATGGGCATTGGTCAATCCGAAAGATATAACTAAAAATTCATAATGCGCGTATCGAGTTCTAAAGGCAGTCTTTGGAATGTCATCAGTTTTAATTTTTAACTGATGATATCCAGAACGAAGATCGATCTTTAAGAAGAATTGCGCACCTTGCAACTAGTCGAACATGTCATCAATGCGAGGTAACGGATACCTATTCTTGATGGTGACATGGTTCAACTCCCGATAATCAATACAAAGTCGCATACTCCCGTCTTTCTTCTTTACGAATAAAACAAAAACACCCCAAGGCGATGAACTAGAACGTATAAAGCTGATGTCTAACAACTCCTGTAGTTGGACCTTTAACTCCTGAATTTCAATAGGAGCCATTCGATATGGGGTTTTAGAAATGGGTTTTGTACCAGGTTCAAGGTCAATAAAGAATTCAACTTCACGTTCTGGGGGTAGACTAGGAAGTTCTTCGGGAAATACATCAGGAAACTCATTAACAACAGAAATATCATTCAAATATGATGTATTCTGATTTAAATCAGTGGCATAGCTAAGAAAGTTTGACATCCGTTTTTCAATAAACGAATAGCTTTATGACTTGAAATGACATTGATTGATTTTAGTGATTTGGTTGTTTGAATAAAAGATAACAACCTTACGAAACAATTAATTTTGGTATGATGAGTGGTTAACCAGTCGATTCAAAAAAATCACATTTAATGCAAGTATTTTCAAAGATATAAAATCTACAGGTAGGGTGAGGGTATCAATTTGAAATCAAGCAAGATTTATAAACTGTAGATATAACGAAAGTTTCTCCTAACGGAGTTTCAACTGATAAGTCAAAGTCTAATTTCTCAGAAGTCAAGTTCAAACGTTGAGCACAAGCAGGTGAAATAAAAGAATGGGTAGCACCGGTATCTAATAAGGTATAGACTTCACAAGAGTTTATGATTAACTAACCCGTGATAAATTCATTTGGGTTCCTCGTATTTTGGGCAGTCACGACAAACGCTCTTCTAGGAACCACCGACTTTGACTTGTTCGGGACAGCCTTCGGAATCACCACCCTTGCTGAACTTGGTTTCGCTACAGGACAATCTTGAACTATATGACCATCCTTTCCACAGTTATAGCATACCTTGAATTATTGTGGACAGTTTGGACTGATGTGTCCCTCTTGTCCACATTTATAGCATACGACCGGTGGTCGTTCTCCTCCCCTAGAAACGGTTGTTGTTGCTGGTGTTGCTGTCGACGTCTTCACGTTGTCATTGTTGTACCAATATTTTGGTGTAATGATATTGAAAGAAATAACATCATTTACGAAAAAAATAACATCCCTTACCTCAAAAGAATAGTACTCCTGACTAGAACATCGGATATAATGCTGAAGGAAACTTGCACTGTATAGCAATACTCAAAGTATCGAAATACTCACAAAAATATGCTCGATATTATAGAGAGAAATTCTGATTCTGGTGTGATTTTCAATTCTAACTAAGCACCCTATTTATAGGAAAATGCTTAGAACACCAAAGCAAAAAATTTAATAAGAAATTATTATAATTATGTTCACGCACCACCACTTTGAAATTCAATTCTCAGCTCATTTCACACACAAAAGACAAGAGTGGGGCCTGCACCTTCTAGAACCTCCTCCACCAAAAATTAATTCAGACCCAATATTTCGAAACTTCAATAATTCATAATAAATAGCCCTTTTATCAGAAAAATACGAATTTTCTGTCCATTTCATATGAAATTTAATTCTTTACAACTTTGTATAATAAAGTTTTTCTAAATTCTGAACGAAAAATGATCCAACTTTACATACGGATGATTTTTCCACACCTTCATTCTGACAATTCTTTTTCTGATAAAAATTTTCTTCTGCATCAATCTGAAAAGCCAACTTCCGCATTCCTCACACACAAAAGGACAAGAGTGGGGCCCACCATTTAGATTTTTTTTTAAATAAATACAAAACACATTTTTTGTTACAAAAATAATTCTGATCCCAATTTGCTCTCTTCCACCTCATTTTATTCATATATCGTGAATTTATTATAAAAATATCATAATTATTATATTATCACATTATACACTTATAAAATAATATTATAATAATATATTCGAATAAATTATTTTATCAGAAAAGATAAAATATCATTTTATAACAATTCTCTTTTGCTAAAAATTCCTCCATTTATATCCTTATCGAATAAATATTTCCTTATCATTTTTATCAATAATTAATTATTCACAAATAATATTACAGAACCACAATATTAGCAACCAGGTCGTTCCCAGGAAAGAGGGATTTTTCGATAAAGATTTCTCCTTACGCCGTTACCTCGTTATTTTTAGAAAACTCATTCTTGTCGTTTTCTTCATTCGACAGTTTTTCGTTATGGGGCCCACAAATGGCTACGCCGTCGTACGAATATTTCCCGACAACAAGAATATTCCACGACTAAACGAATATTCCCCGACAACAATGAATATTTTATAACCACTTGCTTATTTTGAAGTATCTGCGCATATTACCCATAACTTTCCACATTCATCAAATCATCCCTTTACTATTTCAAAATAATATATAGAGGAAATTCAATTTTATTCATAAAAATTGGGATCTTACATGATCTGTTTATTCACCACAATCATACACTTTCTCTCTCTCATAACTAAGTTGTTGCTTGCAAGAATAACCAAAAGTAGTAGACGAATAAGAGGATGACACCTAAGCGAAGTTGTTTACTTACTAAAGTTATATAATAATCACATTCTCCCCCCTTCTTCCTTTCTCTCAAATTCGACCATAAGGCCTTCTTATCCTTTCTATTTTTTTGTTTTCTTTTTATTCTTTATTTACTTTATTCAATGACCAAAATACCCCTCTTCAAGTGGGTCAAGATTGGACTTTTTAAATAAGTTCTTTTGGGTTTGCAATTAATTATTTTGGGCTACTAATGAGCTTGGGCCTCCATAACAAGTTAATTGGGCTACTAATATACTTGCCATATACATATAATATTGGGCCAGTTTAATAGTTTAGTTACTCTTAAACCAAATTATTTACAAGTCCAATGCTTAAATAAATAATTGGGCTTGTTTAAATTACTTATCCTTCTTAGTCCATTAAATATATTATCACTTGAACTAATACTCATTATTATTCATATTCTCATCAACCAATAATGTTAATTCATTTACATAACCCAATTAGACTTCTTATATTCAAGTATATTAAGTATATAATTAGGGTTCAATACCTTAATTAATTTTTTGGATTATTAAAATACTTTGGTTAGTCCACTAATTTAATTAACTCATTAGTGAGACTTCTTTTAAATACTCGTAGCACACTAGTCATATAATTACTTAATCCCTAGTCATCACAATATATCACATATTCGTCAATATCATTAATAATTAGTAAATATATTTAACTACAATGTGACACAAAAATTCTTGGTTATTACACTAACAAAGGTTCTTATTTATAGGTTTTGCAAGGCTGAGGGAAATTTGGTCATTAAGACAAAAACTCCTTTGCCATGTGAAGCGCATGTGCTAGCACATGCACCCCCACATGTCCACATATGTCCTCCTATGTGCTCATTGGGTTGCCCCATGAATTTAACCCACATGTTTACCCATCGCTTCGACCCATGGGTTTGGTTATTAAATTTAATTCAAATTGAACTTATTTACTTCGTATAAAATTTGTATTATACGTCGTATTAATTCTCGTATCCACTTTGTATTATACTTGTATAATATCTAGTATTATACGAGTATTCATTCCGTATAATAATTATTTATTATTATACTTAACCAATTATCATTAGGTTTTACTTTATCTAAAGTGAGCCAAAATTGGAATATTATTAGATATTTTATCCCGTCTTTAAATCCTATCATTATGTGTTTCTCGGAAATTCAAATATAATTCCCGAGCACAAATGGATGAATAGTGATTTTATAAAAATTTCTCGAAAAACTTTTATTTTCGTATTGGAAATTCATATGATTTATTTCTAGCACGTAGCCAGAATACTAACCATATTCACATCTTCTAGGTTATAGAACGACCTTGAAATAGCTTACTCACTTTAACAAACATTTATTATAATTTATTTCAATAAAATCAAATAAAGTTTATTTACATAAACGTCTGATTTTCTCGGGCGTTACATTTCCCCCCCCCCCCCTTATAAGAATGTTATCCCCAAAATTACAATACAAATTAGTCAAATAATTGGGGATATGCCCTCTTCATCTTGTCTTCGAGTTCCCACGTTGCTTCTTCGGCATTGTGGTTCCTCTATATCACCTTCACCAAAGGTTTTACTTTACTTATCAATCTTTCTTATCAATAATTTGAATAGGAATTTTTTCATACGTTAAGTTCTTCTCAACCTGGATAGGTTCATACTCGATTACGTGCTTGTAATCGGGCTTATAGGGACGCAATATCGACACGTGAAACACGTTATGGATATGTCCCAACTATGGAGGTAATGCTATCGCATATGCTACCTCTCCTACCCTTCTCAAAATCTGAAAAGGTTCTATAAACCTAGGACTTAACTTTACCTTCTTCCCGAAGTATATCTTCCCTTTCCAAGGTGATACCTTCAGGAATGCGTACGAACCGACTTCGAACTCTCTATTCTTTCGATGTGAATCTGCAAACTTTTTCTGTCTGTCTTATGCTGCTATTAGCCGCGTTCATATCAACTTAACCACCTCTGCCATTTGTTGTACCATTTCTGGTCCCAACATTTGATGTTCTCCAACTTCATCCCAGCACAGTGGAGTTCTACACTTCCGTCCATATAACGCGTATAGACACTCAAAATTTCTTGTCCCTATTACTAATACTGTAGGAGGGCAAGATTGTCTTTTCCAATCAACCCCGGTCTCAATATCGTGCCATCAAATCAACCGCGGTCTCAGTACCGGACATTCAACTCAATCCCGATCTCAATACCGGGCCATCAAATTAATTTCGGTCTCAATACCAGGCCAGTAAATCAACCCCGGTCTCAATACCGGGCCATCAAATCAACTCCGGTCTCAATACCGGGCATTCAACTCAATCCCGATCTCAATATAGGGAAGTCCAGGTCAACCCTGGTCTCAACCCGATAGGTACAGGTCAGCCCCGGTCTCAATCCGAGAGGTACAGGTCAGCCCCGGTCTCAACCCGAGAGGTACAGGTCAGCCCCGGTCTCAACCCGAGAGGTACAGGTCAGCCCCGGTCTTAACTTGGGAGGTTTAGGTCAGCCTCGGTCTCAACCCGAGAAGTAAAGGTCAGCCCCGATCTCAACCCGGGGGGTACAGGTCAGCCCTGGTCTCAACCTGGGAAGTACAGGTCAGCCCCGGTCTCAACCCGGGGGGTACAGGTCAGCTCCAATTTTAACCCAAGAGGTATAGATCAGCCCCGGTCTCAACTCAGGAGGTACAGGTTAGCCCTGGTTTCAACCCGGGAGGTACAGATCAGGCCCGATCTCAACCCGGGAGGTACAGGTCAGCCCCGGTCTCAACCCGGGAGGTATAGGTCATCCGCAATCTCAACTCGGGAAGTCAGGTCAACTTTAGGAACAAACCTGAAGAATCACAACATCTCTAGAGGAAAACCTGAAGAGACTAAGTCAACATCAGAGACAACACTGAGGACAAATAGACTCAAATGGGATCCAAACCTTGGAAACAACCCCAGGAAGTCAATCGAAGGCCATGCCGACACTAAGGGCAACCCCGGGAGGGGAAAAAAGGTCATTTTACCAAATCTAAGCTGATTCGGTCAAACTCAAGCTGAATTGATGCCACCAAGGTCAGAATGAACCATAATAATGATCCCGAGTGCAAGCAGCGCAAGACAGCTCAACGGATAAACTACGGGAAATTAAAGACCTGGTTATGAACCCGTCTTCTTGGACCCAAAAAATGTTTTATCCCATGTGATTGTGACACTCTCGGTGAGGGCTTTTCAAAAGGTATAGCACGCCTCAAACGGACGCTTCGATCAAAAGTTAGAAAGTTTTGAATCAGACCTCGCGTTGCTCGGAGTGCACGTACTTTGAGATGACAGGACCAGCCACGTGGTCCTCACCACGTGGAGCCGCACCTCTACCTACGGTAGTAACAGGTAGAGTGGAGGCTCCCTGGCCTATATATAGAGGTGCACCGCCTCTCATTTTAAGATTTTTAGAAATGCTCCGAACCCATGCCTGTTTTGTTTTCTATCTATTTTCTTATCTTTCAAACCCAAATTTTTTCACTCTAACACGTAGATATACCCACATACTACCACATATCAAAAAATAACCGGTAGATTTGGACGTTTAAAGCTTACAATTTGGCAAAAGCCCGTGTAGAAGTCTATTGTGAGTATTTTTACGATCAGAAAGTTATTATTACTTCTTCGCACTTTTATACACTTGCATATCAAGTTTTGTTTTCTAAATATGCCCGGAACTCAGTTTTGTGGCCGTTTTCTTCAATTTTTGTACATAAAAAGCATTTTCTGGCATTTCTACAACTCGGATTGACGATCCGCCTCTTCCGACAGGTTGCATATACTTGCATCTTCATACTGAGCGACTTCGCCTGACTGGGTTATCTTCCAAGTCCGTGTTTGGTTTTTTTTTTTGTATATATTTAACTGTATATATACTAACTTTTCAATTCTTTCAAGCCCGAAAGTCAAATTCGCGGTAGTTTACTACTTTTATATATAAATATGCATATATAAGCAGCCTTCACCACCACTGGGTTATCTTCCCAGTCTTGGTTGACTACTTTTCTGTCTATATATATATATATTTATATTTCAGTTTGGCCTGAATTATTCTGTGGCCTTTTTACTGCTTTTATATATAAATATGCATATATAATCAACTTTCACCACCACTGGGTTATCTTCCCAGTCTTGGTTGACTACTTTTCTGCAAATTTATATTTCAATTCAGCCTAGATTATTTTGTGGCCTTTTTATTGCTTTTATATATATTTATGCATATATAACCAGCCTTCACCACACCGGATTATCGTCTCAGTCTTGGTTTACTATATTTCTGTACATTTATATTTCAGTCCGGGCACAGGCATGAAAATCCATCGCCCTTTCTACGATTTTTCTATATATATATTTCAATTTTGTCCTGCCTGGATCATTCCGTGGCTTTTATATAACTTTTATCAATATATATATATATATATATATATATATATTTCAATTCAAGTCCGGGCACCGGTGTGAAAACCCATCACCCTTTACAACTTTCGTATATATAATTGTATATATATTGCTTTACTCACTATTATTAAATTGTTGATTTAAATATTCATTTTATATGAATCGGCACTGACATTTCTGCGGGCGAACTAGATTTGTTTAAATCTCGCCAACGCTAGCTTTCAAATGGTTCAAAATAGGTACTGACGGAACTAGGAAGCTAGAATGACTGAGATTTATTTAAATCAAGTAGTTTTTTTAGCTTCAATCATAAAAGCTACCTCGCGGCTCTTAGAGCGCTATCTAGTGGGAACGAGATGCTTCAGCCATGTGCGAGCCAGGATTTACTGATGAATCCTTGGTTCTAGCGATATTTGGATATCTTTTCTGTACAAATTTGAGCTGTGCAGGTTTATTGGCCTCCCTATGTGAGCCTAGAAATCGTGGGATTCGTGATCAAACTGATCAAAATTTAATTCCCACGATGGACAAACTCCCCTTTATAGATGTACCCTGCTAGTTTTCCTGTAAAAATGTACAAAAAGACCTTAAAACGGTTATCCGAATTTAAGGTCTCAGTATAATGAAAAATATGGGTTGTCGTGTCATAGTCCCTCCGATGGCTATCATGCCCATGAGGAGACCGACATTTGTATATATGTTGTGGTCAAGGATGCTTTGCAGTCCGACAATCACCATTCAAATTGAGCCTTAAGGCTGAAAAGATAAAACTAAAGTATCGATATGCTTCAATTCCTATGTTAGCGTAAGGGTTTGAAAACCTTCTTTCAAAACATCATTCAATAATATTTTTGAAAAGAGAAGCTTTTGCAAAATCAAATCAAACACTTTTTGTAAATCCAATCAAAGACTTTTGCAAATCAAATCAAACCCTTCGTATATAGGTTCAACGATGCATAAAACATACTTTCAATCAAACATAGGCCCAATTTTCAAACAGCATTCACACACACATTGCAGTTTTTTAAGGGAAATATTGAAAAGATGCGGTACCGTGTTTACACGGGAGTTGTGGGGTGCCTAACACCTTCCCCACACTTAACCAAGCCCCCGAGCTCAAAACTTTCTTTTCAAAGATCAAGTTTCGATAGTGTCCAACAATTGGACCTCTTTTAAACAAAACTCGATTGAGTTGGTACAACTATTTCAAAACTACCAACTGACGACTCTGTAAAACGTTCAAATCGTCGACATGTTACATGTTGGCCTTTTTCTAAAAAACCCCTTCAAAACCTTTTTCGCAATAAAAAGAGTAAGGGTAGAGATAACTTAGGAAGAGAGAAAGACCAGGGTTGTACCCCGACCCGCGGATTTTTTCCCGACGTCGACAACGCTTCGTAAGGCGGCATGCCTATACTTGCGTGATAACTGTTGTTGTAGGCAAACTCTACCAACGGTAGATGATCGCCCCAACTCCCCTTGAAATCCATAACACAAGAACTTAACATATCTTCTAGCGTTTGAATTGTCCTCTTACTTTGTCCATCCATCTGTGAATGATATGCCTTGCTCAACCTCAGTTGCGTTCCCATCTGTTCTTGCAAGCTCTTCCAGAAATTTGAGGTGAATTGTCCTCTTACTCCATGTCTTGAGACAATCTCCTTGACATAAAGCTTAGCTAACTGGTCTAAGTTGTACTTGACTCTTATCAGCAACAAATGAGCCGACTTCGTCAAACGATCAACTATTACACAAATAGCACTGTATCCTTTCTGCGTCGTTGGAAGTCCTACCACATAGTCCATCGTGATATGCTCCCACTTCCATTCCAGAATTTCCAATGATTGTAGCAAACCATTAGGTCGTTTATGTTCGACCTTAACTTTCTGACAAGTTAAGCACCTATTCACATACTCTGCTATCTCTCTCTTCATGTTTGCCCACCAAAAATTTTGTCAAAGGTTTTGATACATCTTGGTACTACCAGGATGAATCAATTACCTTGAGTGATGAGCTTCATCCATTATCTCCTCTTTCAATTCTGGCTCACACTGAACCCAAATTCGTCCTTTAAATCTTAATAACCCTTTGTTATCAGGACTACACTTATCTTTCGTATTGTACGCAATCTTCTTCTTAATCTGTTCGCACTCCTCATTTTTGAGTTGTACTTCCTTCACCTTTTCCCCAATTAAAGGTTGAATCTCCATTGTAAACAGCTTCTCCCCTTCCTCACTTGGACATCTTACTTCTATCTCTATCCTTGCCATCTTAGTTATCAACTCATCCTGAGTTGTTAACTTTAACAGCTTTGTTGGGAATTACATATTCAAATTTAATGTTGAAAGTAAATATACATGCCTTTGTGTAAAGTCCTTCAATAGAACATATGTACAAGGACTTAGATGGTTGATCAAAATTGTTAGGTTGATCTGAGCTAAATGTTTATCATTTTGTAAATGAATGTATAGAAGAAAGATCAAATCTGTTAGGTTGATCTCTTAAAATGTAATAGATAGGCCTCAACAGAATCGTAGTTTGTCGAGCTAGCCAAGAGATTGCAGAGGCCAAGGCAGAATCTTGAATTATCAAGGAAGTTGCTCCAGAATCGTAGTCTGTCTTGGAAGCCACACTCAGAATCATGGAGACAGTCCGAGCGCCTGTCGAGCCAAGTCAAGAATCGTAGTCAACTCTCGAAAATGTGGAGTCTACTAGACAAACAAGTAGAAATCGTAGTCTATCAGAGCTTAAGAGAAATCATAGTGTTCTCTACAATCAAGACTGAATCATGCATGAGCACAACAACACAACGATCATGATACGAAGACAACGATCGTGGTGTCTCTTCAGTTAGCATCAGAGTATCAAGATTCGCTCATCTGATGAAAGAAGATGTCTAACCAATGAAGAATATCTTATAAACATTGACATTTCTGGAGTCCCAATGATCGAACACTCATCGTTAGTTGCATCAAAGAAGCGTATAGAAGAAGCTAAGGAAAATGCTTTCTGTCTGTTAAAAACACCTTTTCAGGTGTTAGGTGAGAAAGAAGTCTGCTGTGTCAGGTGGGCCAGACAGCAGAACTCCATATTCCCAGGATGTCAACATCAGTGCTCAAAAATGTCTAGAGCATTAAATGCTACAATGGATGCCTTCAACGGGAAGAATTCAAAGGCTCCTTCATAAGCAAAACAGATTGCAGATTCAGATAAAGCAAGCAAGAACAAAAAAGCTCAAGAACACTCAATGTCCAAACACTACGATCCAGTTAGAAAGCTTTCTCAGCTACTCAGTTCTTTAGAATGTATGCTTAACTGCAACTGAGTAGCACACCCAAGAACTCAACTCTTATCAAGTGTATTCCAAGTCTGCTGGACTTGAAGAGTTTTAAGTGAACTAAGAAGTTCCAAGACTGCAGGTCTTGAAGGAATCTAAGTGATTCAAATATTGTAAAGATATCCTTAGTGGATTTTTAACTCGTGGAGTAGAAGAGTGGACTAGGAGCCTTGAGTGCTCTGAACAACTTAAAATCACTGTGTCTGATATCTACTATACTTCTATATCTGTTATAACTGCTATTACTTCTTATCACCTATAAATATAGTTTATCTTAGGGGAACAAACAAATCATATATTCCGCTGTGGTTAATTTATTAACAAATCTGATAAGTATTTTGAAAAGGAAAAAGTTTTAAAATATCTATTCAACCCCCCTTATAGATAACTATTGTGCCTCTGGGAACTAACAATTAGTATCAGAGCAGGTTCTCTCAACTAGCCTACAAAGCTTGAGTAGATCTGATGGCACACCTGATAAGCGAGTCCAAGACCGTTGGAGGCAGCAAGCTACCAATGTGCAACAAAGACAAATTTGCCAACTGGAAAGTTCGTATGGAAGCCTACATGGATTCAATAGATGACGAGCTATTTGAAACCGTTATGAATAGGCCCTATGTTCCAACAAATCTTACACCAACTCCAAAAGATCCATACAAAGTTCAGATCAAGATCAAATAAGAATGGACTGACAACGACAAGAAAGCTGTCCAGCTAAACAAAAAGGCCGAGAACATTTTGTTCCAGTCTTTAGAGGATGAACTGTTCGAAAATGTGGTCAACAGAAATACTGCCAAAGAAGTCTGGGAAGCATTGCTTATTATACACGACAGAACAGAAGAAGTCAGAGAAAACAAGCAATCTATTCTGAATCAACAGTATGAGATGTTCGCCCATGTTCCAGGAGAAAACGTCACTTCTATATACGAGAGATTCAATGTGCTACTCAACTCTCTTCGAGCTTTTGGAAAGATCTATCCAAACAAAGATCTAATCATCAAGTTCATAAGGTCTTTACAGAGCAAGTGGGGTGCTAAACCCACTGCCATCAGAGAATCAAAGAACCTCCATAAAATGACAGTTCAACAACTCTATGGCAACCTTCTTACCTACGAACTAGAGCTGACCCAACGAGCAAAGAGTCTATCTGAAGGAAGAAAGAAGGACAAAGGAGTTGCTCTCAAGGCAACAGAAGCTACCTCCAAAGCTCATGCTGAAAATGAATATGACTCTGAGGAAGATGATGATAAGGACATTGCAATGATGGTCAGAAGACTCAAAAGGTTCATGCGCAAAGTTAGAAGCAGCAAACCTAAGAGATTAAACAACAACAACAGTCAGGAGCAGATCAACGACTTATGCTACAACTGCAGGAAGCCTGGCAATTTCATTGAAAACTGCAACAAACCTCTTAGAGAGGAGTTGAAGAGGAAAACAAATCTAAAGAAGGAGTTCAAAGGCTACAAAAAGCTTTAGAAGAAAGACAAAGGTCTTGTAGCCGGAGGATCGTGGAGTGACTCGGACAACGACACAAACCCTTAGTCAAGAGATGATGAAGAACCTTAGGTGACCAATCTATGTCTAATGGCCAAAGATGCGAAGGACAAAAAGAGCACTGACCATCATGAAGTAAGTATAGATGAGGTATTCGACTTTAACTCTCTTAATGTAGACATTGATGATCTAAGAACTGCACTACATGGCATAACATCTGATATGCATCAATACATGAAGTGGTTCAGAGTTCTGTCTAAAGATTATTCTCTTCTTCAAAAAGAGAAAGAGAAAGTTCAAGTAGAACTGGAGACAACTCTACTCAGTACTACTGCTCTCTCTAAACTTGAGGCTGAAAATAAACTCTTAAGACAGACCAATGAACTCATCACACAAAGAGAGTTAAAACTAACCTCTAAGATTGAGGAGTTAGAAAAGCCAGTCTTAATGTGGAATAGGACTTCTTCATCCATGGACTCCCTGATCTCCAGTCAGAGAAGTGAATCTAACAGAATAGGTTTAGGTTTTGGGGAATCTACCTCAGAACCATGTGTGGAAAAGCTCAAGGAAACTAACATTAGTAGTGCTTAAAATTTTAATAGAGGCATTACATTTGTTAAATCCACAAAGAAGGAAGAACCAATGCATCCTTGCTCTTCTAATCCAAGTCATATCCCAAGACATCACGGATCCCATGCTGGCATGAGATTCATAAAGGTGAAGAGTAACTCAGTCACTACTCTCCAACCTCGAAGAGTCGTGGAGTCAAGTAAAATCGGTTCCACGAACCAACCAGGAAGGAATTGTAGAGTTGAGATTCTATAACAAATGAGAATTTTATATATTAATTTTAATATTTATTGAATTAAATAAATATTTTAATTAATTTATTTATTGAGTTAAATAAATAATTTATGTGATTGTTGTTGAGTAATTTAATTAAGTGCAATATATTAATTAAATGAATATTTAATTTAATTGATGTGTAATGATTTTATGGTATAGTTCTAATTTAATTGAGATAATTAAATTAGATGAAGTTTATGTGGTAATTGTTACATGAGATTATGATTAGAGAGTAATTATAATTATTATGTGACAAATTTTATTTAGTTAGCTTTAATTTAATTAAATTAGAATGTTAAGATTTAATTAATTAAAGTGTAACATTGAAGATATGTGTTAAAAGAATTAAAATGATTTTTAAATTAGTTTTACCAAACAAGGCCCTTAAAATTGTTTTTAAAGAATTTGGCCAAACAAGGCCCTTGCACCTATTTTAAAGAGTTTTTTTTTTTTTTTTATCAAATATAGCCTTAACTACTAAAAAGCTAGTTTTTAAAAATAATGGGTTTTTGCCAAACAAGCCTTATGGCTTTTAAATTCAAAATATTATAACTGATATATTAATTGTTAGTTATTATATAATTATATGTATTAAATATTATAAAAGTTATATTTTCTGAACTACGTTAAGTTAGAATTAGAAAAAAAACACAAGTTAGTCAGTGTTAAAAGAAGAGAAAAATACAGAGAAAAGTTAGAGAGAAAGGAGAGAAGAATAAGAATAAGAAGAAGGAGGAAGAGGAATCCTTGCTTAGCCAAAACAACCATCATCATCTTATTCTTCATTTCAATTAGCAAAGGGTATAATTTCTAAACTTATAGTTATAAAAATTGTGTTTTATGTTCTTCAAGTTTTATTCTCTGTAAATATGAGTTTTCATGAAAGTATATATAAACATGAATTATATGTATAAATTGTATTCATATATGCTTATAATTGAATTGTATGCATAATTTAGTTGTTTAAATCATGTAAGCATGATGAACATGAAGAATTCATGTTCATCAAAAGTTACAGTGAATTAGTTTTGATAATTGGCTTCTTGAAAAATCAAAATTTCATGTTTGATTGTATATTATTGTGTAAATTGATTATCGATTATGTTAATATGTCAAGAAACGAATTCAATATGCTTTGAATGGTATATTTTGATTGAGTAACAAATTCACAATGTTCAATTTCATCAAGAACACTGAAAAATGGTTTTTCTCCAAAATTTACAAAATTGAGAGTTTTGATTATGTGTTATGATGATTATATATGTTAAAACCTGTTAGAAGCTTAGAATTATGTTATCTATAAAGTGTTATATGCAATATGTTGGTTAAATACGAAATTTGGTGTGGAGAAATAAGTCAAATTGGCTTTTTCTCTGTAAAGTTCGCGACACTGTCAGACCTGTCTTCATAGTGGCGCGATCGCGCCCCTCCCAAGGCTAATTAGAGCGCGGCTGCGCTGGTCCTGCAGATTGGGCAGAAAGCTATTTTTAAAATGTGAAATTTTATGAGATTAATGATATAATAATTTATAAAGCATGTTAATAAAAGTAAAATACTAAATGGATAGTAATGAATTATATTGTCAATATATAATATGTAATTATAATTTGATAAATTATAATTAAAGTAAATATTTAATTTAAATTATAATTTAATTAATATAAATGCATAATGTAGTTTGATTAATTATAATCACAGTAAATATTTAATTTAAATTATAATTTATTTAATTATAATTTAATTAATATAAAATAAAATTATAATTTGATTAATTATAATTAAAGTGAATGTTTAATTTAAATTATAATTTATTTAGTCATAATTTAATTAATATGGGTATATAATAATTATTTGATTAATTATGTGAAAATATAATATGATCATGTGATGTGATAATTAATTGTTAAACTTAATAATTTAAGAAAAATGAGTTAACCTAGATGGGTTAACTAAGTTATGTGAATTAGTTATATGATAACTAATTATATTTTTATTGTTAATTACATATACGTAGGGTTAATTAAGGAACGTGATTTGTAATTGTAGTTTCTGCTTGAGGCAAGTTCTCTATCTCTAAACTTGTAATTTATATGCAATTGTTTTAAATTTAAATCTTAATTATATTTACACCTGTCCTTTTATTTCTGCAATGGACAAATAATTATTTAAAGTTCATGATTTAATTAAAGTGACCTTGACTTAATTGTTCAAGTAAGGTATATTGTATCTTTAGAATGCTTTAAGTTAATTCTAAAGCATAAGTTATTTCATAATTCTTTATTGTTGAATTATTCTAGTTTATTGGAAGTCGATTCAACTACTTCTTAGTTGATGGTAGTTGAACTCCAAATTTCCTTTTAAGCTTATCCAAACCAAACTTTCTTTGGTGCGGACTTGTATCAAATACTGAGATGAACAACCCTACTTAATAGAGGATTACTATGCGAAAGCGTTAAGATGTTTGTGCACAATACATGGTACGAAGGGCTGATCCCCCAAAGTACGAGTTAAAAGTCCATATAGTCTAAAAGACTGTTAAAGGTTTTAAATAGAAATGTTTATAACCTAGGACAAAGTTCATGGTCTTATGACTCTCAGATGATTTCTACATTCGAAATTCTAAATGTTGATGAAAGAATTTTTATTCAATTCTTTATTATTGATGAGAGAAAAGTATTCTAATCTTTCGAAGTTATTCAGTTTATATCATCACTATTATTGTTATTATTCCAAGTGAGCTTTTGTTTGCTCACTCTTGCAATTAAATAACCATTGCAGCTAAAGTCGAGAATGTTGATGCACCGTCAACAAGTAAAGGAAAAAGCAAGATGAATAAGTGAAGACTTGTTTATGTTTATGTTTACTATGATTGTAATAAGACTTGATTATGTTATATTTTATTTTCCGCACTTATTTGTTTATGTTAAGGTTAGATTAAACCTAGGATATTTTGATTAAGGTTGTAATCCTTTTATAAGGAAGATTTTTATTTAATTATAAGTTTGTAATTTATTTTGCATTCTTTATTATTGGGCAGTAGTTGTATTTTATTTAGATAGTGAGCACCAAATCCCATGGAATTGAAGTACCCGAATTTGTGGGTGTCACAGGTTGGTATCAACGCCTTAGGTTATGAACCTTAGGTGGGGGAAAACCTTAGATACTAGCCTTGTAGGAGATCGAAAAGATAGTAATGATAGTAAAGATAATATACTACCTTATGTGCTATGTGTTTTATTTATGTACGCGAAGAGTATCGATCGATATCACGTAATAATTAAACTTTAAAAATTTTATCGTCAGGATAACGAATGTTGGAGAGTCCAGTCAGGCTAGGGAGGAGTTACCCCAGATGCATAGAGACGAGGAGCCCCGAGACATCCATGTTGTCTGGGAGCAGTTGGTTCAGAGAGAGCCGTCTCCATTGATCACCGTAGTTGGTCAGGAGCATGAGTCGGTATCTGACCAAGATGACGAGGATGAGTCAAAGGAGGCGGAGAAGGATCCTGAAGAGGAATTCCCACCTCACTCGACTAGTGCTGAGATGTACGAAGAGATCTACGACAACAACGTGGAGCTTCATGGGAGAGTTGGCGAGCTTGAGGAACTGGTGGACGAGGGTCGAACTACCTTACAACAGCGAGACGACACCATTGAAGAGCTGGACAGTGAGCTTGAAAACGCAAAGTGGGATCTAGTCCAGGTGGAAAGTGAAAGAGATGATGCACTGGCTGAGCTAGCGAAACTGAGCAAAGGAAACAAACTTGAGGGCTACTCAACATGCAGATCGAGCTGAGGATGAGGTTAAAGTGAAGAAGGCCAAGCTGAGGGAGACAGACTATGCTTTCCATACAGCTATAGATAGGGTCCAGGATCGTGTATTCTATTACCCAGATCAATTCAAAGATTTACCGTGGTACATGGTGGATCGCAGAACGGTGTTTCGGGTGATGGAAGAAGAACGTAGAGAGGCTGTACAACCTCTTAACAAGCCTAGATAGTAGAGTCTTTAATTATGTGTTTGTTTATATATAAATAAATATAAATCCCAGAATTTGAGATAATAATGGGATAAGATAATAATGTGATCATATAACTTTTTCAGTTTAGAAAAGATGATGTAAATAGCAGAGATGCTATCTATTCTGTGTTTTTAAAACAAAGAATGAATGAATAAAGAAGTGATTTGGCGTGCTATGTGTTCAAGTGTGAATTGAGTTAATTTAAATATTTAAATTGAACTTGAATATTTAAGAAATGAGTAAAGGATCTAATAAAAAGTATTTTTTAACAGAAAGATGCCTCTTAAAAGAAGACCTACACGTCTACACCCAGAGGGTTTGACTAATAACGACAACGACAACAATGATGGGACGGATCCCAATTCGATTCAGCAATTGGTGAATCTGCTGACAGGAGCGCTTGCAAAGCAGCCGCAAGTGCAGGGTACAATGTTTAAAGAGTTTAAGACAGTAGGACCGCCGAAATTCCAAGGATCGGTGAACCCAATAGAGGTGCAGACGTGGATAATGGAAATGGAAAAGGTCTTCGATTTGGTTAGAGTTAGTGAAGACCAGAAGAAAGCTTTTGGGACATTCATGCTGAAGTCGGAAGCTAGCTTTTGGTGGCAGGCCAACAAGACGAGGGAAAGAGAAGGAGTGATAGCATGGGAACGTTTCAAAGAGATGTTCTTTAAAATGTACTTCCCCATTAGCTCTCAGAACCAAATTAATGTTCAATTGCTATAGCTGAAATAGGGAGGGATGTCAGTGCTGGAATACGCCGCAAAATTTAACGAGCTGGCCAGGTTTGCAACATACCAGGTCAGTACTGATGAGAGGAAGGCGAGAAGATTTGAGCAAGGACTGAAGCCTTGGATCTATAGCAAGGTCTCTATGTTCCAGCTGAGAACATTTGCAGCTGTGCTAAAAAAGGCCATCCTCACTAAAGGTGGAAGCGACGCGGTGACCAAGTATAATTAGGACCTGAAGAAGAAGAAGAATGAGACAGAAACCAAGGCTAGTGGTATAGGGGCTATCAACCAGAAAAGGAAGTGGAATGATAACACTTCTGTTGGGAGTCAACAGGGAAACCAGCAGAAGAGAAGGATTGAAGCATATGCAATATGCGGGAAGAATCACACGGGAGTGTGCTTGAGTGAAAGGCGAGTGTGCTTCAACTGTGGTCAGGAAGGCCACATTGCGCCGAATTGCCAGAACCCGAAGAAGGGAGCTTGCTACACATGTGGATCTAAGGATCACATGGCTCAAAGTTTCCCTAAGAAGCCAGCTGGAGGGTCGGCAGGAGGGAGAGGAAGTCACAGCAGCAGCACCTTGGATATCGTTGGGCCATTGCAGGCGATTCAACCCACTGCTAGGACATTCAACATGACGGTGCAGGATGCTGTGCATGATAGTAATGTGTATACAAGCCAATCATGTATGATAATAAAGCATATATTTTGTAAACAATCTTATTTATTTATTAATAAAAGTATTCATTAAAGGCATTTAATTATCTATATGATGCTGTTTTTATAATATGTAAATAACCCATAGTTTTAAGCAATGCTTTTAGAATCATGATGTTGATTATGCTAATGAGATTTAAATTCTTAGAAAGCTTAAAACTAAAATAATTTCCAATCGTGGGATTGCTAAAAAGGGGATTAGTAAATCCGAAAAGATTAAAAAATATATTGCTTGCTTATTAGATGAGGATGATTGATCTTATGATTATTTGTACGGAGACACTAAAGAAAGTATGTAGATGCTTATTGGAGAATAAGTTTACTTAACGTGACTCGCTATGGAATACCTAATGGAGTTTTGCTCGCCTGTCAATAGAAATTCCTAATGTGATAGTAGTACAAGTGATCCTTGGACTTGAGATCATCATAGTATCTTGTATGTAATGAATTATACTTTGACTTATTCCGTAAGGCTATTTAGGGTATATAAAAGGTATGCTTGGGTATAATGAGTTACATATGGAGATAATGAATGATCAATAAAGAATTTACCACCTCTAGTAAAAGAGGAGATATGTTCTATGTGATTTGTTAAATGACAACTCAAGAATCATTGGCCAAGGTGGAATGAAATTAGAAATGAGTTTCTAATTTGCATTATATGGAGTTGTGCATTTTTTAATCGAAATACATATAATTAAATAAAATAAGACTTGACAGTAAATCCATTTTTTATATTTAATTGGGACATTGTATGGTGGAAGAATTGAATTGTACGGCAACTATTAACTCACAGGTTCTTTTATGATTAATGTTGAAATCTATATTATCTGAAAAGTCGTTGATCGCTAGAGAGACTTATCCATATTATAGAATAAATATTATTTATTTAAATAGATTATTAGTTTTATTTATTTATTTAAATAAGATTAGAATTATTCTAATTGATTTATTCACAACCGGTTTAATATGGAGAACCTAAAGGGTCACACCATAAAAGGAAGAAGAATTATTTAAGAAGATAATGGACATAATCGTAATAATACATTAAGTGCATTTAATTTAATCTATGGTTATGGAATAAATTAAATAGCTTAATGTTTATTATTTAATATTTTAGAAATATTAAATATAAACTAATAAGAGAAGTCTTTTTAATATTATTACAATTATTATTATTTTAATTCTAAAGGAGTTTAGGAATTAATTTATTATTAGTACTCTCAATTATTCCTAATGAGATTAGGAGGCAAATTAATTAAAGAGTTTAATTAATTCTAATTTGTTGGGAAGCCCAATTAATTAAAAGAGTTTAATTAATTGATTTAATAAATCCCAATACTAATTAGATTAGTAGGGTTAATTGGTAGCTGTCGTCTAGCACTACAAAATTTACCTTACTAAGGTTCTACTAATTCAAGAATCAGTATAGCAATAAGCAAGGATCGATCCCACAGAGAGTGAATTGTATTTTAATTATCCAATGAATCCAATGATTTGGGGGTTTTGTTGAAAACAGTTTAATTTAACTAAAGTGAATTACTGAGAAAATATCAATAAGTAAAAGAGTTCAATTCTTCAATTCAGTGTCCTCTTTTCACAATTATGATATAATCAAGTCATTATACTATTTATCTTCCACTGAGATTAATAACCCTAGATAACCGCGATCGCAAATTACCCAAAATTCTCCTTAAGTGTAGATCTAATGCAACGATCGCCAACAAGAGATTCTAACTAACATACAACCTAGAACTATCATCCTAGATTTAATATGATAGAAGTAGTAAGCATGAGAATTAGATTATTCCAAGCAATAATTGCACAATCAAGAATTATTTAACTTGTCTTCTGAATATTTTAACAATATTTCAAAGCTTGTCCACAATAAAATACTGTTAATCGCTACTTAGATTAGACACACTTCGTTTGCTTAAAATATATCTTAATCTAGCAGATGTAATCAGTTTATTAATTTAATCCTGCAGAAACCAAACCAATCAATTGAATAACATATATGAAAGTTTATGTAAATAATCAGAATAAATCTCAAATGAAAGAATAAATGTGACGCCCCCAAATTCTTTACCTTTTCTGTAGCAGATTTGGTGCTCATGTAAATATTCTATAAGAAAATAACTTCTATAAATCCAAAATTCACAGTATCCCAATCAGTTAAGAGTTCTCGTCAGAACAATTACCATATCTGGATACCCTCACTTGGATGTATAAATTTATGATCTTACATATCAATAATTTCTATCTATATGACATTCATAGTACAAATGATAAGATTGTTCTTGAAACTGAGGGGCGACCTCAGTGTTTACAGAACTCCCAAGATCATTCCATACCCTCATTCAGATGTATAGTTCATATAGATACTGTGCTTGATACTATTCACTATTAATAATGTAAAACCATTTAACATAATAATATCTGGTTACATATTGTTCAACCATTACATCAGAGAAATACCAAATTACAGTCTTAATCTTAATACAATACCATCCGTACTCATAAATTTACTTCTACCCACATGTATGATTTCCTAAACTTCCTGGGGTGTTAGATGCAGCCGCAAAGAGAAAGAATAATTGCAAGGATGAGCTTTACAAGGCTCAGCAAGTTTTAAAGATTTATAGTTTATACTCACACAATATCTGAGTTGAAGGAACATATAGTTCAGACTATTTTTTACATATATATACTAAGGTTTGATCTGCCAAACCCCACATATTACGAGGTTCTGTCAGTCATAAAGACTTAGCAACCCTGGTTGATTTGGCCAACCACACCATCTAGGAGTATGCATATCATCCTACCACAACCGGTAAGTGTAAAACTGCCGATCATTAATAACTATCCGGTTAATGTAAAACTGCCGGTTATTGATAGTATCAGAATATATATTTGTACCATACAATATTGGTTTCACCACAGTCTATGCTTTGATATCAAATCAAAAATAATTTACGCAAGTAACAGTTCTTATGTCTTGGTTATGCTTGAACAATAAGTCATAACCTTTTTCAAATCACAGATATCACGAATAATGTTCATAGCAACTTCGTATATCAATTTACAAGACTTACATTTAATATTGAAAGTAAATGAAGTTAGAAAAACTTGCCTTTATCAAGATCGACTACTTATGTTATTTGAAAGTATAATCGCAACTTATATATGTTATAACAGTCATTAGAAATGATAACGATTAATTTCTAATTAAACTATTAGTGTCTGGGTTGATTTTGGAATCCGTTCGGTATTTTATAGCTTCATTGAATAACTATCGAATTAGTTTTTTAATAACTTTATTTAAAAGTTTTAATATTTTATTTAGATATTTTAGTTATTATTTATAATAATTTCTAAATGCTCAAAATAATTTTTAAATGATTTAATATCATTTAAAATGATTTTTAAATAATTAATATTATTTTTAAATATCTAATAACCATTTAAAATGATTTTTAAATCATCAATATTATTTTTTAAATAATTTATTTTTATTAATAATGATTTTTAAATCATTAAAATCATTTTAAAATCATTTATTATTATTTAAAATAATTTTTAAATCATTTATATTATTTTTAAGTAATTTATTATTAATTACTTTTATTATTATTAATATTTAAACAAATTAAATATTAATAAAATTTTACATTAAAATATTAAAAATTACTTATTATAATTAAAAATGATTTTTCAAATTTTTTTATTGATTATTTAGTATTTATTTCTATGTATTTTAATTATTTTAATTAATTTTATTTTTTTCAAATTTTAACCCGTCGCTAATGGTCTATAGCGACGGATCTATTGCCTTAGCTGTTCTTGGCCAACTTAAGAACAGGTCGATCAACGCCTTGGATCCTTGTTTGACCTGATTTTGCTGGCAATCCATTTGGTTTCTGGGCAATTTAGTGTAATGAAGTTGTAGTGCTTGTGTAACACTACACACCAATGTTCATTTCACTACCTAATAACATTTCTACAGGTTCCCATGGCCGGTCAAACCACCCCACCAACGCTATTCTTCATTTCTAGGCTGCCCAGAATTGAATGGTCAACGCTGGTCAACGTACTTTGTAGCCTTATATTGAGCAGTCGGTTCATGATTTAGGTGTTTTAATCGTCGGGCTCTGTAGACTAACTACCAAGGTACAATGTTTGAGCAGTCACAGATTCCATAGAACAACAAGCAGCAAGATCTAAAGCCTTCAAACAACATGTCAGGCCGCTGCTCGCAATTTCTAGGTTACCCAGAAATCGGATCTGAACGGTCAACGAGTTTTGACCGTTTATATTTTCCGGCCAGTGACTTTCTAGGGCTCGAGAGTGCTCTAGTTATGTAGTACTCATGTCAAGGTACAACTTTACTAATCATCTAACATCCAACCAGACTGACAGGCGAGAGATCTAAGCGGTCAAACCCCCTGTCAGACGGTGTTCTTAAGCTTTTTGGGTTGCCCGGAAAACTGGCGGTCAAACTCAGTCAACGGGTTTCGACCACCTATAACTCTCAATCTGTTATTCCGATTATTGTTCCATCACTTCTAGGTTACTAACAACACTGCAAGCTATGACTACCAACCCTTAAAACATCAAAACAATAACCAGGTAGCGATCTACAAGCCTTGACATTCACTGTCAGACCTTATTTTTCAACTTCGACAGTTTTGCTTAAAACTCTATTTTGATGCTTTTAAATGTTATATATTAATGTTTTAGCAACCCAGAACACTAAACAACAACCTAATGAACATATTTAAACAACAATAACAACAATCAAATTTTCAGAATTCAAAAATTAAGTAGGGTTAGGTTTTTACCCCTTTTCGAGCTCTTTTGGTTCTTTCTCTTTCTGATTCTGTTCTGGCTTGATAAGTGATGTTTCTGAGTTGTTTAGTGGTCTATACTAAGTCTAAATTTTGTGGCTTTTAGTCCTTATAACCTAGCCTTATATCACAAGCTCAAGTTGGGGTTAAACTTAAGTTCTTCTACACTCTTGACAACTAAGCCTAAACTATTAAGTGTTATAGGTTGAGTTGTCAAGACTCTATGGTAAAAATCTGCTGGGCAAATCTTTTGCTTTCAAGCCAAAAGATTTGTTCCTATCTTATTTTGAAAGAAAACAAACTAAGGGTATTTTGGTCATTTTACATGTACTAAGGGTATTTTGGTAATTTTTACACAAGGGTAATTTAGTCATTTTATATTCTCTTTAGAAAATTTAAAAATAATAATGAACAATTAGGTTTTGTTAGTTTAGAATTAGGATTTATAATTTAAATTAGGGTTTTATAATTAGGGTTAGGGTTTCCTAATCCCTAATTAGGGTTTTCTAGAAATCTTTTGCAATTAATTCCTTAATTCCTCATATATTAATATATATATATATATATATATATATATATATATTCATAATCTTATATAACATTATCAATGATTTATGTTATAATTCTCATTTATTATAATAATTAGGGTTAAGATTCCTTTATTAAATAAAATCTTCAATTAGGGTTTACTTATAAAACCTTCCATATATAATTATATGGTTATATCTTATGTGTGAATATATAATTATATATACTAATAATATAGTTAAATACACATCACACAAGATATAAAACATATTAATATTTACTGTTTATATTAATATTCCTGTTCAAAGTTTGGAATAATACAATCACCCCCTCTTATAAGAATTTCGTCTCTAAATTGAACATACACCCTATAAAAACAATTGTGGAAAATCTTCTCGCATCTTATCCTCTAGCTCCCATGTAGCTTCTTCAATATCATGATTCTTCCAGATTACCTTAACCGAAGATATAACCTTATTTCTCAACACCTGTTCTTTCCGATCAACTATATGTACCAGAACTTCTACATAAGATAAATCTTTCTTTATCTGAACAGGTTCATAGTTTATCACGTGCTTATAATCAGGTTTATACAGACGTAGCACAGACACATAAAACACATTATGGATGTGTCCTAACTCTGGGGGTAAGGCTACCTCATAGGCTACCTCACCTATTCTCCTTGAGTATCAACAATTCTCAAGTCAACTCCTTGGAATATGAAACGATAGTTCACTATAGATCAATAGATATATATGAATTCAAAGGCTATCAACGTATCCAACTGGATAAAATAATGTATACTGAGCAGTCAGTAAGGACTATTGAACATCTACTATAATTATTAATATTAAACTGATAACCCAAAAATAAGTATGATAGATGGTCAATCTACAATACTCTATGTTATGTAAAACACCATAATAATTTTCACACGTGTGTTGAGCTTCCAACAATATATACACTCCTTTTACCATAAGGGTTGTTCAACTCAGTTTTCAAAGATTCCGCATCAGTCAATTGGTTTGGATCGTTTTCTAAATATGCATATAGTCTAGCCGAATCAAATAGCATAGACACTTTCACGATATTTAAGAACAGTACTAAGTTCAACATGAATAATAGCTTTCATAAGACTCAAATGAAACAAAAGTTTATTCTATAAGCATACTAACTCAATTTAAACGAGTAAGTAAGAAAAACTGGCTTTCTCAAGGATCCATTTCAAAGGTTAGGATACTTGCCGTTAACAATACAAGAACGGTTTTAAGGAAACTTGCACAATAAAAGTGTGTAAGTCAGAGAAACTTGCTTACAATATCCGTTGACTAAAGTAATGCAAGGGTTTAAGATACTTGCCTTAAGCGTAGTCTATCCACGTAAAGTTAATCAACACTTTTGAATCCTATTTATCATATATTTACATGTATAGGATATTCATTAGCTATATAGTTTAACATCATACTTTTTTAATCAACACATAAGTTAAGTCTTAACGTATCTACACAGTTTATATCATGCATAGTATCATACCAATTCACGATTCTCGATAGATATAACTTTCATCGTCTTTTATCTTTAAAGTTACTCTTTTCAAGTTAAACATCATCATATATCGTCACTAACACATAAGACCACAACCAATACCAATCATATTCTATTTAATAAGTTATAGCATTATTATAAGTTAAATATCAAAATCAGATTCAAGCATAAACATATGATATCACAAAGCCTACATACATGTTAAAAGGTCCTTCCATGCTTGTCCAACCTTTCCAAGTTCAATCATACATGATATAGTTCTAAATCACGGTTTCTAACGACTTAGGGTCATACAACGCCATGAATTCACATAAGATATCATGATTATCATTTAAACATATAAGGTAGTCATATATTTTGTTGATAAGCATGCTCACATGTTTCTATGTCATATATGCATAACTAGTATCGTTATTGGTTTGAAAATATGTTTAACTCAAGTTTCATTCGTACTTAACTAACTTTCATGGTATCTACATAGTGTGTGCACATGCATGATATATTAGTGATGTTTTTAAAGCACCCTCATGTATGCTCAAAATATCATAACACTATGACTTTGGTTCATGCACTTTAGTTTTCCAAAACTTTCAAGTTTAGCCTTTGAAATCATTTTAAACTCAACCCATGTATGTTAGTGTGTACTTAACACTTTAGACCAACATTTCATGCCTAATTAGACCATATGATCATTCTTACAAAGTCAAAATACCCATATGATACGTATATATCAAAGTTCGTTTATGAAATCCTAAGTTCATTTCAAAACTATAAGTTTTCTTAACAAGGTATATTAATGAAGTCAAACAACTCATGTTACCTCAAGAAACATGTATACACATGTTATCATGTCCTTCATGCATTGTTAAAGTGATACCCACATGTTAGCATATAGCAGAAATTTAATAGAGTCAAAAAACTGATACAAGGGACTGGCGCAGCTGCGCTGCACCCCAGTATAACCAGGGCGCAGCTGCGCCGTGTCTGGTCTGCACCAGAAAGCTTCCTGCTTGGGCAGGACTTAGGCCAAATACCAAATTTCATTCACAATTTTGATTCTACACAACTACATTGCTTCACTAATATACTTATAAGTTTGTATAGCAACTAAGAAACATGTTCTAATTCAATTTAGCATGAATTGCAACCAAAATCAAGAATTAGAACTTTGACAGAAAATAAGAAATGAAGAACATGAAATGTTATATACCTCTATTGATATGAATTGGACTTACTGTTAACTAAAATCTCTCAAATTCTCAGAATGTTATCACTAATGTATATATTAGCTCTCAATGCAACACTTAGGAAAATCTCAGTATTTGATTTGTGAAGAGGAGGAACTATATTTATAGAAGAATTATTATATAGACAAAGCTTTTGCATTCCAAAATAAACCAACAAAATTATGAATTGTATGAAGGTTAAGGAGAAGTTGGTGAGTAGTTGTTGGGTTCATCATGATTCCCACTCCCCCTTTGATCATAGCTATGATTTTGTTGAAATTGAGAAGAAGTAATAGGCTTAGGCCTTGCAAGCTACACACGTGAGGATGAAATGTGACTCTCATTGTGGGACAAAGAAATAAGAACTCAGCATTGGGCCATGTACTACAACACTTACATATACATCATATATATACCTAGGTATATATGTATACTTAGATATTAAATAGAGTCACCATGTAAGTTTAGTAAATATATAATATTACAATGTAGTAAAATTAATTTGCACATATATAATCCATGTACATTTTTTTTAACACCAGATATAATTCAAATGGGCATTATCTTATTACGTTATCCCAACTCTGTTATTCAATTATATTAAATATGGAAATAATTATCAATTTATAATTGTTTATAATATATTCAAGAGGTACTAATTTAAAGTTCACACACTCACATTGTCACATAAACATTAATCATGTAACTCATATAATTTAATTAGTCATAACATATAGTTTTCATATATTGTATAATCACACATAAGTGTCACATTGCACGTTACACTTCATATAATATATATGTAACTACTACATATTATACATTTATTTATCGCATGCTTTGCACATAACAATTAATCGAGTAAATATAATCTTATTATATTTATAAAGCATTTACTCGTTAATATTCTATTTATTCTCCATAACAATTAATCAATATTAATTAATCACTCATCTCATCAATTAATTAACAATAATATTAATTAATCCATCACTCATTAATATTCTATTACTCACGAGAACAGTTAATTAATAATATAATATTAATTAATAAATTGCTTATCCATTAATCCTCTAAAACAAATCATCAGTTGTTTTCATTCTCGTGCCACACAAGGCATTCAACGAGCTTATCATAAACTCTACATTTTTCTCAATTATTATATATTCAATTTAAAATAATTGAGTTAACTCATTTCATAGTACATAAATATTTATATTCGAATAAATATTCATTAATATATTCATTTAATAATATTCAAAAATTCTCGGGTATTACATCCTCCCCCCCTTATAAAAATTTCGTCCTCAGAATTGCTACAAGGTTACACAAATAGATGGGGATAGTCCCTCATCATCCTATCTTTTACTTCCCACGTAGCCTCCTCGACATCGTGGTTACGCCAAAGTACTTTTACAGATGAAATAACTTTATTTCTTAAGGTCTGTTCTTTCCTATCTAATATTTGGACATGAATTTCTTCATACGCTAAATTATTCTCCACTTGAATGGGCTCGTAAGAAATCACGTGCTTGTAGTCGGCCTTGTACGGACGTAACACAGAGATGTGAAACACGTTGTTGATGTGCTCCAATTCAGGTGGTAATGCAACTTTGTATGCCACTTCGCCCACTCGCTTCAATATCTCGAACGGTCCTATGAATCTTGGACTCAACTTTCCCTCCTTACCGAATCATATTTTTCTCTTCCAATGAGATACCTTCAAGAATACGAAACTACCGACTTTAAAGTCTCGGTCCTGCCGATGCAAGTCTGCGTACTTTTTCTGGCGATCTTGAGCTGCTACCAATCTGGCTCTTATAACTTTCACCACGTCCGTGGTTTGTTGTACTAACTCTGGTCCGAGTATTTGTAGTTCTCCGACTTCGTCCCAACATAACGACGTTCTACATTTTCTTCCGTAAAGAGCTTCGTACGGTGGCATGCCGATACTCGCATAATAATAATTGTTATACGCAAATTCCACTAAGGGTAGGTGGTCGTCCCAATTTCCATTGAAGTCCATCATGCAAGTCCTAAGCATGTCCTCCAGCATTTGTATAGTTCGCTCACTCTGTCCGTCTGTTTAAGGATGATAAGCGGTACTCAACCTCAACTGTGTTTCCATTCTTTCTTACAAGCTTTTCCAAAAGTTGGACGTGAAGTGCGGACCTCGATCAGAGACAATTGACATCGGCACTCCATGTCGTGAAATAATCTCTTTCACGTAAAGATTCGCTAACTAATTCAAACTATATCGGGTCTTGAAAGGTAGAAAATGTGCGGTCTTCATTAGTCGATCTACGATAACCTAAATGGCATCATATCCTTTCTGCGTGACTGGAAGTCCCACCACAAAGTCCATCGTAATGTGCTCCCATTTCTATTCTGGTATTTCCAACAGTTGTAGTAAACCACTCGGTCGCTGATGCTCTTCTTTAACTCATTGGCAAGTCAGATATCTACTAACGCACTATGCGACTTCCCATTTCAAATTTGGCAACCAAAAGTGTTGCCTCAAATCTGGGTACATCTTCGTGCCTCCCGGATGAACGAAATACGTTGTATTGTGTGCTTCATGCAAAATTTCTTCTCTCAATTCAGTTACTGCTGATACCTACACTCTTCCTTCGAATCTTAAGATACTGTCTTTATCCATTCAGAATCTTTCTCCTTCATTTTCTGCGATCCTCTTTCTGATTTTCTCGCACTCTTCATCCTTCCCTTATGATTCCTTCACTCTATCCAACAATGTCAGACGAGCTTCCATTACAAATAACTTTTCCTTAGAACTCTCCGGTCCTTTTACCTCTATTTCCAACTTCTCCATCTCTCTTATCAACTCTTCCTGAGTCGTCAAGTGAAACAATTTCTCCCTTCCTTTTCTGCTCAGAGCGTCGGCAACTACGTTTGCCTTACCTGGGTGATAAAGAATATCGCAGTCGTAGTCTTTGATTCATTCTAACCACCTTCTCTGACGCATATTCAACTCCTTCTGTGTGAAGATATATTTCAGACTCTTGTAGTCCGTGTATATCTCACAGTTTCTCTCTGTACAAATAATGCCTCCATATTTTCAACGTAAAAACTACTGCCGCTAACTCTAAGTCATGAGTAGTGTATCATTTTTTGTAGTCCTTTAATTGTCATGATGCATACGCAATAACTTTGCCATGTTTCATGAGCACACATCCAAGTCCCTTGTGCGATGCATCACTATACACCACAAAACCTCCCACATTGTTTGCTAGTGACAACACAGGTGCCTCGCTTAATCTCTTCTTCAACTCTTGAAAACTTTCCTCGCATTTGTCCGTCCAGACAAATTTTACCGTCGTCCTCGTTAGATTGATTAACGGGGTCGCTATCTTAGAAAAATCTTGGATAAATCTTTGATAGTACCCAACTAACCCTAAGAAACTTCTCACCTCCATTGGTGTTCTCGGCTACTCCCAATTACTTACTACTTCTACCTTCGTAGGGTCTACTAAGATTCCATTCTTATCCACCACGTGTCCTAAGAATTGAACCTTCTTCATCCAAAATTCACACTTAGAAAATTTTGCATACATCTTTTCCTTCCTTAGCGCCTCCAAAATAATTTTCAGATGTTCGGCTTACTCTTCCTCTGTCTTCGAGTAGATTAAGATGTCGTCGATGAAAACCACCACAAACTTATCCAAGTAGGGCTTGAAAAATCAGTTCATCAAGTCCATGAATGCTGCCGCAGCATTAGTCAATCCAAATGACATTACCAAAAACTCGTAATGTCTATAACGACCTCGAAACGCAGTCTTTGGTATGTCTTCCTCCCCTACCTTCAGTTGGTGATAACCTGTCCGTAGGTCTATCTTTGAGAAATACTTCGCTCCCTATAGTTGGTCAAAAAGGTAGTCTATCCTCGATAACGGATATTTGTTCTTGATTGTTACTCTGTTCAATTCTCGATAATCGATACAGAGCCTCATCGATCCGTCTTTTTTCTTAACAAACAACACTGGTGCTCCCCAAGGAGACACACTTGGTCGTACGTAACCTTTATCTAATAACTCTTGCAGTTGTATCATCAATTCTTTCATTTTTACTGGCGCCATACTGTATAGAGCTTTCGAAATCGGTGCTGTTCCCGGTGCTAAGTCTATTACAAATTTGATTTCTCAGTCTGGCGGAAGACCAGGCAGATCATTAGAAAATACATCTTAGAATTCATTCACTATGGATATATCCTTAATTTCTACTCCCTTTTTCTGAGTATCTACAATGTAAGATAAATAACATACACATCCTTTCCTTAACAATTTCTTGGCCTGCATCATCGTAAGACAACACGAATGCTTAAGCGATGAGCTACCATAAAACACTACCTTAGACTTACTCAGAGTCTGAAGGTTGACACTTTTATTCTGACAGTTAATTACTGCAGCATGGTTATAAAACCAATCCATTCCCAGTATTATGTCAAACTCCCCCAATCTAATTCGAATCAAGTCTACGCTCAGTTCGTGATCTCTAAAGTTTGCGCAATAATTTTGGTAAACGAATTCTACAAGGATTATTTCCTTATTCGCAACTTCTATGTTCAAGGGATCTTCTAATCATTCTCGGGGTGTATTAAGTCTACTAGTAAATTCTTCAGATACAAAAGAACATGTGGCACCCGAATCAAATAATACATATGCATTTATATCATTGATTGGGATTATACCTGACACCACGTCCTTCGCAGCTACTACGCCCTGGACGGTCATGTTAAGGTCCTAGCGGTTGGGCGGTTGGATTATGCCAGTCCGCTGATCATCAGTTTTGTTTCCCCCTTATTGGCTGCTACCTCCGCCACTTCCCTTCTTCGGGCAATCCTTGATCCGGTGCTCGGTCGAGCCACAAGCAAAAGCATCATTGGATCTTCTTTGGTTTTGGGCAATTCGGCGATATGTGCCCCTCCTGGCCGGAGTTATAGCACGTGCTCATTCCTTTCCAGCACTCCCCCTGATGACTCCTCCTACACTTATTACAAGCTTCGCTCCTTTTCTTAAATCCTCCACAAAAGTTTCCCGAATTATTGTTGTTGTTTTTATTGTTGTTGTTGTTATTGTTCTCCCACTTTCTCTTTCCCAAATTACTTCCTCCACTGCTACTACCTCCAGCACGGTTTTCTCCTCCGGTATTCTTTCCTTTCTTTTCCTTGTTATAAAGACTTAAGGCCTCACTGCCACCTTCCGCAATGATCACCTTCTTCAGCAATGTCGCAAAGGAATCAATTTGAAGAACTGACACCTTATTAAACAGCTAAGTCTTTAGTCCTTGTTCAAAGCGTCTCGCCTTTCTTTCTTCATCTCCCACTTGGTGTTCTGTAAATCGCGCTAGTTCATTGAACTTAGCCGCGTACTGCGCCACCGTCATGTCACCTTGTTTTAGTTCTAAAAACTTCACCTCCATTCGGTTCTTCATGCTCTTCGGGAAGTAGTTCTCGAAGAACAGCGTCTTAAATCTTTCCCACGCTATCGTTCCTTCTCCAACTCTCACTGATTCGCCTCCCACCAGTAGTTTGCTTCGCATCTCATCATATATATAGAAAATACCATCTTCTGGTCTTCACCCACACGTGCGATAGTGAAAGCCTTTTCTATTTCTTTTATCTAGGTCTGCGTAATTATTGGGTCGGTAGTACCCTCGAACTCTAGGGGTCTTACACTCCTAAAATCTTTAAAGTTTGTCACTGGAACAGCTTGATGGTTGGGGCAAACGGGTTCGTTGTTCCTTCCCCTATAAGCCTCTCCTAGCCAATCTACTAACTTCTGGATTGGGTCTACTTGTTCCCTCTCATTATTAACCGACTCCTCAGGTGCAGTTAATCTACATCTGGGCGGCATTTTTTGCATCACAAAATTTTCACTTTATTAGTACTCAATTTATATTACTTAAGTATTTCTAAAGGCATAAAATCTTATAACACGTTTCTAAAATAAGCTTCATTTATATTCATATGCCAAATCGTTTCATTACATAATTTTCCCTAGCATACTGCTATAAATGTCTTCACATATATCCCCTAATATCACAAAAGATGGGGAATATACCAACCTACTACCCCTCTAATATAAGCCTACTCGGGGTTTACATCATTGTCCCATATCTTACACAAAAGATTGGGATTACAACACAGTATATATATTACAAAAAAAAACACTAAGCTACTACTAGTCTAGCTAAGGGTCTCATCCCATCATCCCACGCTCCACAGCGCTCTTGTACTCGATCTGTGCTATGTATGCTATCAGCTCTAGGCTCAAAGTATGTAGGGTCTGTCCCTACTCCGCTGGGTAGTGGTATACACCATCGATCACCCTTTCGAAAGCTGAGCGGAACATATACCCCATCTTGTTCATCTTCCTCTTCTTGCATCTGACCTCATCCTCTAGGTCGTCAGCTCTCTCGTTAGCCGCTTCCCACTTCTCCTCGAAGTGAATCCTATCCATCACCTCCAACTCTAGTTGAGTACGGAGTGCCTCTTTCTCTCTCCTCTCACATAGTTCTCTCTCCTCTACCTCTTGTAGCTTTCCTACCAGATCCACATTCCTAGCCACCGATTTGTGAAATAAGGTCCTCATCTGGATCCCTACCTCCCTATGGTATGCAATCTCCACCTCTAACTCATGCAGTGTTAGCTTCCTTTGATAGTCCTCATCCCTCAGCTTTTGGAACTCAGACTTTATCTCCTGGGCATCGGCCTCCAGCTCCTAAACTCTGCCGTCCAATTCTAGAATACGCTCCTCATACTCTCACAACATATGCTCCTCCAAGTTAGGCTCGTAAGAGTCCTCCATGGGCTCGCTCTCTGTAGGCTCGTCCTCAGGGTCAAACTCTACCTCGATCTCATCCTCGTCGTCAGACTCAGATGGTGCAACAGCCTGCACAGGCACAACCTTTAGAGGTGCCTCATATACCACATGTATATCTCTAGGCTCCTCTTCTGCCACTCTACTAGGTACTCCCATGTCTGTCATCCTATAATCACAAACACAAGACAAACAAACAACAACTCTATTAGAATGTTAAATAAAATATAAGTTCATTGTATAGAATGAAGTTACATTTCATAGCACACTAAGTCTCTCTCTAGGAAAACTCTACATGAGTTTTATCTCCTTATAACTTTCTAAGTTCTCCTAAGTTATAATCTAAGGACACTCGCTCCTAAGGTTTATAACTACAACTCTAATACCAACCTGTGACGCCCCCAAATTTGGGCCCTAATGCCTCAAATTCGGTTCATCACGTTCTAACAATAATAACTAAAATCATACAGTCACAGCCGATAATCTAGAATAATATACAACGATTTGTTATATTTATTCCCCCAAGTCTCGCAACCTACAGTACTTAATAGATTACATAATAATATCAAATAAAGACGTATTACATAACCCTACTTAAGTTTAAATATAGTTCTGAATCATTATCACAGTTGTCATAATACAACACCAGAATCTCTAAAACATAAGTGACTAGCTAGTTGGTAGCCTTAACCTTGCCCTTGTCGGTGCCCGAAGGCCCACCCTGCTCTGCCTTAACTGAAATATTTTAAGGAAAGTAATAATAAGAAAAAATTACCCAGCAAGTAATATACGATAAGGGTAAAGAGTTTTATAACACGAGTTTGAAATATCAAGGTATAATCTCAATGATAATCAAGAGTTTAAAGAATAATATCATGAATAACGAGTATCAACAATTCTCAAATCAACTCCTTGGAATATGAAACGATAGCTCACTATAGATCAACAGATATATATGAATTCAAAGGCTATAAATGTATCCAACTGGATAAAATAATTTATACTGAGCAGTCACTAAGGATTATTGAACATCTACTAGAATTATCAATATTAAACTGATAACCCAAAAATAAGTATAATAGATGATCAGTCTACAATACTCTATGCTATGCATAACACCACAATAATTTTCATGCGTGTGTTGGGCTTCCAACAATATATACACTCCCCTTACCATAAGGGTTGTTCAACCCAGTTTTTAAAGATTTCGCACCAGTCAATTGGTTTGGATCGTTTTCTAAATATGCATATAGTCTAGCCGAATCAAATGGCATAGACACTTTCACGATATTTAAGAACAATACTAAGTTCAACATTAATAATAGCTTTAATAAGACTCAAATAAAACAAGAGTTTATTCTATAAGCATACTAACTCAATTTAAACGAGTAAGTAAGAAAAACTTGCTTTCACAATGATCCATTTCAAAGGTTAGGATACTTGCCGTTAATAATACAAGAACGGTTTCAAGGAAACTTGCACAATAAAAGCGTGTCAGTCAGAGAAACTTGCTTACAATATCCGTTGAATAAAGTAATGCAAGGGTTTAAGATACTTGCCTTAAGCGTAGTCTATCCACGTAAAGTTAATCAACACTTTCGAATCCTATTTATCATATATTTACATGTATAGGATATTCATTAGCTACATAGTTTAACATCATACTTTATTAATCAACACATAAGTTAAGTCTTAACCTAGCTACACAGTTTATATCATGCATAGTATCATACCAATTCACAATTCTCGATAGATATAACTTTCATCGTCTTTTATCTTTAATGTTACTTTTTTCAAGTTAAACATCTTCATCTATCGTCACTAACACATAAGACCACAACCAATACCAATCATATTCTATTTAGTAAGTTATAGCATTGTTGTAACGCCCTCAAAATTCTTACAATATAATTCTCATTTTCGATCGTTAACAATACAATTTTAATCTATCTTTATATCATTATTCGATATTAAAATCTCTAAAAAAAATGTGGAATATTTAAAACTTTTATAAAATCTTTCTTTATTGCCCTGAATCCCAACCTTTACATTACAAATATTTGATTCAATTCTATTACATGAATCGCTTCCTCTAAGTTACTATACAAAGTATTACATCACAAGCAATATCCACTATGCATCGGATAACTCAACCTTACAACTTTAACAAGTATAATACATCCAAAACAAACACACTACTCATCTAGAATAAATAATTTTTTGCATCGCTATTGATCTTAACATTCAATTAGCACGCATCATTACCTTGCATCCTTAACCTGTAAAAGTGGTTATTTGCAAGAGTGAGCTCGACAGCTCAGCAAGACCTAACAGTTTTCATGCATCACTTAGCACATAATAGCATGCTCAACGTAAATCTCATAATCATCAAAGTAATATGGCATACATGCTTTAATTCACATAACAAATATAAAGATTGAGTTCCTTACTCAATCAATATTCTTTAATCAATCAATGTAGTCATAAATTGACATTAACATTTCATGCTTGCAACATATATAACATATCATGCTCTTTGCAAAATAATTTAAAATAGTTCATCATCAAGCTCACCTAGAAAATAGGAACTGAAAGACTTGCCTTGATCGTTGTTTACCAATAACAGATTAACAGCTTACAGCTATCTGCACTTCACGTGCCCTACACAATTATATAAGCATGCACATCAACTATTAGTCACATAGCAACACATAGTAGTTGTAATATAAACTCTACTCCACATCTCATAATCCTTCCTGTTAATTAATACACAATGTTCAATTAGATTGTGTTAACTTTCAATTTATATCTCACTATATTTATTTTTAGTAATATTCGAAATTCATTCAAGTGTTTAAGTCTTGCTAGGACTACTTATGGGTTTTATATTAACCCCATTTCATATCTTATAATGTTCATTTCATTTGACTTAAAAAACTTTTAATGTTCGTTAACACTTGTCACAGTGTTTTGATGTTCATTCGTCACACGTCCGAATCATCTCTCTTGTGTATGCTTAGTGTGCTTACATAACTTATCTAATACATCATTTATTAATGTTAAGCATCATTATATTTACTAGCATTCATTTTTTATAACTTAGAATAACATCTATCATTGTCGACGGCACTATACTTGCGTATGTGCATGTCTGACGCCCTCCGATTGCCTCTGAATACGCATCAGTCACAAATATAACCATTTTAACCCCTGCTAACAGCATCAAATCGAAAAAGTTAAAGAACAAAATTTTTAGGTCTACTCGTGCTCGTTCCGGATCATCTTGAATCTCCTCAATCGGAGTTCGTATGAAAACGTTATGGCTGTTTTACTACAGGAGGTCAAAGTAGTTTTGCATTACACTACTTAAACAACTCCGGACAGCTTCTAGCCATGCTGGGGCGGGGCCCACTACTGGTGGGTTCCCGGCTCGAGAACTGTGCAGAGAAATAAGCCAATTTGGCTTATTTCTTCGCATCAAAGTCCGATTTTAACTAACACAATGTACATGAAACTTTATACAAAAAAAATCTTAAACTTCTAACATGATTTTAACATACAATAACACCACAACACATAATCAAAGCACAAAATTTTCATGATTTTGAAGAAATCACCATTATTAAGTGTTCTTGACGAAAATTAACACTGTGAGTTCGTTTTTAACCCAAATCACATGATTCAAATCATGATTTGTTCATTTCTTGATATATTATTATAATCTATGATCAATTTACATAATAATTAACTATCAAACATTAATTTAGATTTCAAAGGACCAATTGTTTTCAAAACGAGTTCACTGTAACTCGTAATGAACATGATTTCTTCATGGTCATCATGTTTACATGAATTAAATCACTGAAATCATTATACTAATCACATATAAGCATGTTATAACATAATTTGCCTATAAAAGTCATGCTTTATCAATTTCATAATAAGTTCATATATACAGAGAACTACAAATACGAAAAACACAAAAATAAAATTTCTATAGTACAAGGATTATGATTATACCCTTAAGCTTAGTGAGGAAGAAGATGAATATGCTGCTTCGATTAACAAATTCCTCCTTCTTCTTCTTCCTTCTTCTTATCTCTTCTCTATTTTCTTTCTCTACTCTTTCTTCTTTGTTTTGTTCTAACTTCTAACATTGACTAACTTGTTTTATTTTAACTAACATATATTGTAATATACATATATCTATATACATATAATACAATCATAAATATAAACATAATAACCCTTATTAATTATAATAATTATAATTAATATATATGTGACAAATTTAAATTTTAAAAGTCTTAAGGCTTGTTTGGCAAAACAAGTTATTTTAAAAACAGATTTTAATAGTTAAGGCCCCGTTTGGCAAAACGGATTTAAAACAAAAGTAAGGGCCTTATTTGAGAAAACTGTTTTAAAAACTCTTTTAATAAATTCTTTAACATATATTCTTAATGTTATCATTTAATTAATTAAATCTTAACATTAATTTAATTAATTAAAAGTTTAACATCAATTAATCACATAAAATTGTCACATTATAATTACTCGCTAATTATAACTTCATGTAAAAATTACCACATCACTACATCTAATTTAATTATCTCAATTAAATTAGAACTATAATATAAAATTATTACATATTAATTAAATTAAATATTAAATAATTATTTAATTAATATAATACACTTAATTACATTACTCCATATTAATCGCAGAATTATTTATTTAACTCAATAAATATTTTAATTAAAATATTTATTTTAATTCAATAAATATTAAAATTAATATCTAAAATCCTCTTCACATCAAATCACATATTTCACAATATATGACACGTATACACATACTCAAAATCAAAACATCAGATAATAAGAATTTTATTTATTAAATTCTCATTTATAACTTCTTAAAAATCTGGGATGTCACAATTGTTATAAGTTAACTGTCAAAATCAGATTCAAGCATCAACATATGATATCACATAGCATACATACATGTTAAAGGGTCCTTTCATGCTTGTTCAACCTTTCCAAGTTCAATCATACATAATATAGTTCTAAATCACGGTTTCTAAAGACTTAGGGTCATACAACGCCATGAATTCACATAAGCTATCATGCTTGTTATTTAAACATATAAGGTAGTCATATATTTTGTTGATAAGCATGCTCACATGTTTCTATGGCATATATGCATAACTAGTATCGTTATTGGTTTGAAAACATGTTTATATCATGTTTCATTCGTACTTAACTAACTTTCATGGTATCTACATAGTATGTGCACATGCATGATATATTAGTGATGTTTTTAAAGCACCCTCATGCATGCTCAAAATATCATAACACTATGACTTTGGTTCATGCACTTTAGTTTTCCAAAACTTTCAAGTTTAGCCTTTGAAATCATTTTAAACTCAACCCATGTATGTTAGTGTGCACTTAACACTTTAGACCAACATTTCATGTCTAATTAGACCATACGATCATTCTTATAAAGTCAAAATACCCATATGATACGTATATATATAAATTCGTTTATGAAATCCTAAGTTTATTTCAAAACTATAAGTTTTCTTAGCAAGGTATATTAATGAAGTCAAACAACTCATGCTACCTCAAGAAAGATGTATACACATGTTATCATGTCCTTCATGCATTGTTAAAGTGATACCCACATGTTAGCATATAGCAGAAATTTAACAGAGTCAAAAAACTGATACAAGGGACTGGCGCAGCAGCGCTTCACCCCAGTATAACCAGGGCGCAGCTGCGCCGTGTCTGGTCTGCACCAGAAAGCTTCCTGCTTGGGCAGGACTTAGGCCAAATACCAAATTTCATTCACAATTTTGATTCTACACAACTACATTGCTTCACTAATATACTTATAAGTTTGTATAGCAACTAAGAAACATGTTCTAATTCAATTTAGCATGAATTGCAACCAAAATCAAGAATTAGAACTTTGACAGAAAACAAGAAATGAAGAACATGAAATGTTATATACCTCTATTGATATGAATTGGACTTACTGTTAACTAAAATCTCTCAAATTCTCATAATGTTATCACTAATGTATATATTAGCTCTCAATGCAACACTTAGGAAAATCTCAGTATTTGATTTGTGAAGAGGAGGAACTATATTTATAGAAGAATTATTATATAGACAAAGCTTTTGCATTCCAAAATAAACCAACGGAATTATGAATTGTATGAGGGTTAAGGAGAAGTTGGTGAGTAGTTGTTGGGTTCATCATTATTCCCACTCCCCCTTTGATCATTGCTATGATTTTGTTGAAATTGAGAAGAAGTAATAGGCTTAGGCCTTGCAAGCTACACACGTGAGGATGAAATGTGACTCTCATTGTGGGACAAAGAAATAAGAACTCATCATTGGGCCATGTACTACAACACTTACATATACATCATATATATACCTAGGTATATATGTATACTTAGATATTAAATAGAGTCACCATGTAAGTTTAGTAAATATATAATATTACAATGTAGTAAAATTAATTTGCACATATATAATCCATGTACATTTTTTTTAACACCAGATATAATTCAAATGGGCATTATCTTATTACGTTATCCCAACTCTGTTATTCAATTATATTAAATATTGAAATAATCATCAATTTACAATTATTTATAATATATTCAAGAGGTACTAATTTAAAGTTCACACACTCACATTGTCACATAAACATTAATCATGTAACTCATATAATTTAATTAGTCATAACATATAGTTTCCATATATTGTATAGTCACACATAAGTGTCACATTGCACGTTACACTTCATATAATATATATGTAACTACTACATATTATACATTTATTTATCGCATGCTTTGCACATAACAATTAATCAAGTAAATATAATCTTATTATATTTATAAATCATTTACTTGTTAATATTCTATTTATTCTCCATAACAATTAATCAATATTAATTAATCACTCATCTCATCAATTAATTAACAATAATATTAATTAATCCATCACTCATTAATATTCTATTACTCACGATAACAATTAATTACTAATATAATATTAATTAAAAAAATTCTTATCCATTCATCCTTTAAAACAAATCATCGTTGTTTTCAGTCTCGTGCCACACAAGGCATTCAACGAGCTTATCATAAACTCCACATTTTCCTCAATTATTATATATTCAATTTGAAGTAATTGAGTTAACTTATCTCATAGCACATAAATATTTATATTCGAATAAATATTCATTAATATATTCATTTGATAATATTCAAAAATTCTCGGGTATTACATGAACACGGGAGAGGACATATGGGTTTAGATCTGATCATAGTAGCATGTGATTGTGTTTTCTGCATAGCGTTGGAATTCATGATTTGTGTTTAGGATATAGATATACCTTTACACCATATGTAATCTTATAAATAACTTATGCTTAAACTCTTTTTAATTGTAATTCACATAGAGATATAGTGATATGAGTTATGTTTTTCAAAAGATAGAAAATCAAATTTTTCTTAGCTTTGGTTGTGTTTGATTTTGTGCTTGGTGATTATTTGGTGAATTAGATCATGGATCATGTTAGATCCATGAGTATTTGAAGTTCAAGTAAGTATTATGATGAGCTATGTTGATTTTATGTGAAAATATAAAAATTTTCTTAGAAATCACAAAGGTTAAGAAATCAGAAATTTGGGAAAACGATACATGAAATTAAAACAAGCATATCTCTCAATATATTTTGAATTTTTGAGTGTGGTTAATTTCTGGACTTAGATCTATAAGTATTCTAACTTTTTCAAGTGGAATCATGTAAAAAGGAGTTGTAGATTTTCGTGTGGACTGATTTTAGTAAAGTAGGAAAAATCTAAAAAATGACAAAAGTAGGCTGTCCGAATTTTTGAAAGGCAGTTTCATCAACTTAAACTATGTAATAAATTCCGGCCTTTTTGGACATGAAAATATATGTTTTAAAGTAGCTTGTGTCCAAAAATGACCTCATTCCGACTTAAAATGAGCAAGTTATGACTATTTCAATATTTGAATTTTCCCGACGAAAAATGCTATAACCGGAGTTGTACAACTCCGATGACCACGAAAATTTAAACTGTAGGCTCACGATAACATGCGTAAGATCCCGCCAAGAGTTGGGAATTTTTGGAGTTAAGCAGTGATGTAGCAAATTTCTTAATAAATTAACTAGAAATGGATTTTTGGAAAATACTTAAGGAAGTTGAAAAATTCGTGAAAAATTATTTTTGTATTTGAAATAAATGTATTTATGTGTGGACAAAAGATAAAAAAAAATAATAAAATAATTTGGTTAAAAAGGGAGAATCCAGCTTGTTGGATTGCAATCTAATTTGCTGGATTGGCCATCAAGTTGCTTGATTTGAGGTTAGTTAAATCCAGGCTTGCTGGAATGGATGTCAGTTTGAATCCAAGTTGCTGGATTAGGTATTCAGCTTACTTAATTGTAAAGAATTTATAAAATGAAATACTAAGTGTTAATTCACAAATTGTATGATATATTAGTGTTAAGTTTAAGGTAGTATAGTTATACTCTTTAATGATTGATTATGTGTTTGCATGCGATGAGTAAGATATGTGATGCTAATTAAGAGATTGATCTTATTAATGATAGGTCTTACAAAAGATGTTAACTTAAATTACGTAGCAGTAGTCAACGAATCAGGCAAGTTTTCTTAACTCAATCTCGAGTTATTACTTTTCAAATATAGTGGTGGTTAATTATTGCTGATTATACCACGTCTGAGAATTATTGTTGATTATTCGCAGTTAGTGCATGTTTATTAATTCAAATTTAATTATTGATTTTGAGAATATGCTTGGAGAATAACTGTTGTTGGTTATTCACATCCGTAGAAGTTATTATTGATTGTAAATAGTATAATTAATTTCTGTCTATTATTGAATCGTTTTGAGATATGTCGTAGCTAATTATTTTGGCTAGACGAACATTTGTTGGAACTTGATAGGTTCAAGAAGAGAACTCAATTATTGTTGACAGGTCAATACCAATTATTCCAGCTAGATCGAGAAAGCGATTAGATATTGAAATCATTGTATTTCGTTGTTGTGATTCTAATTCTGGTTATAAGACTGAGAAGAACAACCTTTTTATATAAAAAGGGGCTTTGTGGTCGTATATTCGGCCATTGCGCACGTGTAAGTATTATGCATAATATAGGGTATAATGAAGCTGATTCACTTTATATACTTGCGGAGGGGTATGATTTAATCTTTATGGTTATCTGATACACTTGGGTACTTCAAAAGTAAAACCTTTGATAGTTACTCAAGAAGTTCAAGATCCTATGGGGTCGCTCAGCTTAAAAAAAATCTGGATAATATTCCACTTTGTTATTGCGTAGAATTGATTCTTGTTATTCAATTGAGAAATTTCAAAAGCGTTTTACTCTTTCACTATCGAATTATTGTTTTGCATAAAATGCGAGAAAGTCTTGTTATTGATTAACGCTTTATTCAGCTAATTCAAAGTCCTTTGAACTTTGGTGATATTCTATCGAATTGATAGTCTTATATTCTTGATTCTTATACTTTATTGTATGATTTAACTTTCGGAGAAAATTTGTTGCTCACCCTTGCTTAAATACAATATTTCAGCTAGGAACGAGGTAGCCGGAGGGGCAGAGAAAGACAAAGGCAAAGGTGTATTGCTGGAGTAGTTATAATGCACATATTTATTATGTTGTTCTGTATAACTCTTTTTGTATATCTAAGGGTATATTTGTAATATTAAGGTTAGAAAACCTGGGACAATGTATTATAAATATCAGTTAATGATATGTATATTTATATTCATAAATAAATGGGTAGTTAGATGATATTCAAATGTTGGATCGTGAGCACCAAACTCGGGGGTTAGGTAACCCGGATTTGGGGGTGTCACAGGGGCTGTCTGAGTAGGGATTGGGGCAGCGCACACAAGGTGTTCGTCAAATTGCAAAGTGAGGTTTTGGGTTTTTTGGGCTCAGTTTGACTTGGATTTTGTAGGGAAATACTTGGCCATTGTTGGGTAAAATCTAATTACGCACGACACGTAAGTATACGTAGTCAATAAGTAAAAAGTGAAAGTAATGTATCGTTCCCACGAGAAATTATTTAATAAGAATCACCAAGTACTAACCCGTAACCAACTCAATCTTATTTAAACATATGTTAATTAATGATATATAATTAAACTACTACTAAATGCCACTAGTTAAATTAAGATTATTGAGATTTAAGATCACAACTTCACTTATTGCTTCATTTAAGTTAACACACTTCTTATCAATTATTCTCACTATTCCAAATTTTTAATCAAGAACACTACAATAAAATATGACCATCTCTCGATGCACCATACCCATATCAACTTAAATTCACAGATGATAGAATAAAATGAACACCCTAATAAACTAATCCACTATATCTATATGTGAATTATAATTAAAAAGAGTTTAAGCACAAGTTCTTTATAAGATTACATATGGTGTAAAGGTATATCTCTATCCTAAACACAAATCATGAATTCCAACGCTATGCAGAAAACACAATCACATGCTACTATGATCAGATCTAAACCTATATGTCCTCTCCCGAGTTCATACGGATTATCACAGTAATTGTTAGCTAAGCGATTAAGCAATTATTCCAAATCACAATAGACAATATCAACGATAGATCATAACAATTGATAGAGAAGCATATTAAAATAAATCACACAATAAGATCCATTGTAATCTTAAACAAAAGATTTAGTTCATTATTATTGAATCAAACCCAAGAATCCACAATTGAATAAACATTAAAAGATAAGAATAAGAATGAGAAAAAGAATAGAATCTATGGTCAGTCAGCTAATCATCAAGCTCCCTCTTGCTCCTACTCTTGATCTTCAATGTTACTTCAATTTGCTTCAATCTCCAATCCCTTTTCAACTAGGGTTTATTATTTAATTAAAACTAAACTAAAACTAATCTAATTATTAATTATTAAAACTATATTATCTAATATATTATAATAACTAAGCTATGGCATCCCCTTTTAGTAGGTTAACTCCCCTCTATATATAATATATTTGCAGCCCACTTATCATTGCAATTGATAGCCCCACAATTCGAGACAGCAAAGGAAAATATGCCAGCTGCTTTTTCTCCAAGACCCACTCCATGATATTCCAAGACCCGCTGCTTTTTCTTCATTTAACTTGCTGATTCCATGGCTAGTATCAAAGTTGAGTCTGCACCCCATGTGCTGCTTACATCCCCTTTTATATCATATACATAGCAGTCTTAATTTCTTATTGCACCAATATCCGAATAGAAAAAGGAGAACATGCCAGCTGCTTCCGTGCACCTCCCCGCCCCAACAGAGGTTCCTTTCTTCCAAGCCCCGCCCCAGCGGGGCCACCTAATGTTCAGCCAATTCTTTTGCATGGAGCTTGCTTGCATGGGTTACTAGTTCACTAAATCACTAGCCCAAATTTATGCTGAATCAATTGCCATTTATATCCGTGACCTGCTTGGGTTTTGCCGAATATATATATGCTGAATATAATTTAGTTCACTTGGTCCATTGCCGAATTGGGTCAGTCCAATTGGTCCCATTGAATTTGTCCTGATTCAATATTTTAGCTCAAAATTTCCCTAGCATGCATAGCTTGTTTAATTCCGTTGGTCCAATAATGCTCAATTTGTCTCTAAATTATTTCCAAAGTCACGGAACCCTTCAATTGTGCCTAAAATAAAAATATAAGAATAATGAGTATATTTAGGCACACAATAGAAAGATTAAGCATTAAGGAATAAAAATATAACATATTTCATTTGTCATTTAAAGCTACTTTCGCCTCCATTTCATTCCCTGCACATAAACGTATAAACCCAGTAGAAATGATAGAAAAATTACTCGAAAACATTCAGAATCAAGCTATATAACGACTACCGATTCGTAGGTATAAAACCCACTCATCAAATACCCCCAAACTTGAGACTTTGCTTGTCCTCAAGCAAAGACACAAATTAGACAAATTCATTCTCTAGCAATGATCCACTCAAGCAATGAATCAATATGAATTTAAACAGTGGCCTCAAAGGTTACAACAAATGATAACCTGAAGAAAATTTCAAAACAATGCCATGTCTAAAAATTTCAACAACATTCATTAGCTCCACATCTACTCATGATCCTTTAAGTGCGTGTGTGCATCCAACTGTTCAAACTAGACATGATTTGGATAAGATCAACCAATACTCATAAAAGATTTTCAAAAATAACTCTCAAAACTTCCTATCACATCAATCACCGCTAATATAGACAAAGCACAAATTTTTCTTGAGGATCCAACGGATATTTAGACATTTAAGCACATATGAATCCTTCCTAAGTACTTCAAAAATATTTTCTTTTCTATCTGTTTAGTGAGTGCATTTTACGCTCCATCTTACTTTCCATTTCCATTGAACGAGTGCGTTTTACGCTCCATCTCGTGCCTTGTGTTTATGGGCGAGTGCGTTTCATGCTCCATCTCGATCCACCACAGGATTCGATTATTCAACTCGGGAAGGTTTCAATTTTTTTCAAAAATACCCCAAGATTTCTCCCAAACTTATATAAGTGCCTAATTTTCACTTTGAATGATGCTTAAATAAGATTCCTCAAGTTGCAAAGATATCTTTCATAAGCATTTAGTAAAAAACAAAATTCAACCCCAACTAGCTAAACAAATGGATATGTGTATAAAAGTGTATAGATTCGCAAGTAGTGTATAGAAGTGTATAGATTCGCAAGTAGTGTGAGGACCAACTAATGAGTCAAAATATAGACTAAGCATGCTCATCAATTCTCCAAGAGTTAAAAACTCATTAACCACCCACTTACCATTGGCCAAAATCAATTTCCATCAAAACATTGCCCAAGTAAATACCAAACATAATAAATATTCCCGCTTGTCACGCGGGTGACCCGGGTTCGATCCTCAGCAACGGCACCAAAAACTTGTTGGGTAAAATCTAATTACGCACAACACGCAAGTATACATGGTCAACAAGTAATAAAGTGAAAGTAAAGTATCGTTCCCATGAGGAATTATTTAATAAAAATCACTAAGTACTAACCCGTAACCATGTTAATCTTATTTAAACAGATTTTAATTAACGATATATAATTAAACTACTACTAAATACCACTAGTTAAATTAACATTACGGAGGTTTAAGATCACAACGTCACTTATTGCTTTATTTAATTTAACACACTTCTTATCAATTATACTCACTATTCTAAATTGTTAATCAAGAACACTACAATAAAATATGACTATCTCTCAATGTACCATACCCATATCTGTTGGGTTTGTACGTAACGCAATCATGCAATCAAATCACATAAATAGGGCGGAAGCGCAAAAACTAGGTTTTCAAAAATTTATACAAACCCATAACCATGATCATTCTTGTGCATCAATTATCAGTGAATATAGAAGGAGAAAAACACAATTATACCTTTGAAGATCCAAGCTTCCTCAGGTACAAGTTCTACTCCTTTGATTCCTTTGATTCCTCGGTAGTGGCTCCTTCCCTTGATCAATGTCAACCACCCAAATGTTTGGCCTCTAACAGTGATCCACCAAGGAAGATGAAGAACTCAAGAAGATGGGTTATTGGCTTAACCCTTGTTTCTATCTCTATAGAATATGTGTACTCCCAACTCTTGGAAAAATTCACGTCCCTTATTTCTGATATAAGACTCTCTTATATAGATATTAGGTTAACCCTCCTAATCTAATTAGAATAGGGTTTTATTTAATTAATTAATTAAACACTTTTAATTAATTTATATCCTAATCTTATTAGGATTGAGCTAGAGTACTGATATTATATTAATTCCTAAACTCCTTTAGAATTAAAATAATAATAATAATAATAATAATATTAATAAGACTCCTCTTATTTATTTATATTTAATATTTCTAAAATATTAAATAATAAATATTAAGCTATTTAATTTATTCTATCACCATAGATTAAATTAATTATACTTAATGCATTATTACTATCATACCATTTTCTTCTTAAATAATTCTTCTTCCTTTTATAGTGTGACCTTTTAGGTTCTCCATATTAAACCGGTTATGAATAAATCAATTAGAACAATTCTAATCTTATTTAAATAAATAAATTAAACTAATAATCTATTTAAATAAATAACATTTATTCTATAATAGGGATAAGCCTCCCTAGCGATCAACGACTTTCCAGATAATATAGATTTCAACATTAATCATAAAAGAACCTGTGAGTTAATAGTTACCGTACAATTCAATCATTCCACCATACAATGTCCCAATTGAATATAAGACATGGATTTACTGTCAAGTCTTAATTTATTTAATCATATGTATTTCGATTAGAAAATGCACAACTCCAAATAATGCAAATTAGAAACCTCTTTCTAATTTCATTCTACCTTGGCCAAGGATTCCTGGGTTGTCATTTAACGAATCATATAGGACATATCTCCTCTTTTACTAGAGGTGGTAGATTCTTTATTGATCATTCATTATCTCCATATGTAACTCATTATACCCAAGCATACCCTATATATGCCTTAAAAGGCCTTAAGGAATTAGTCAAAGTATAATTTGTTACATACAAGATACTATGATGATCTCAAGTCCAAGGATCACTTGTACTACTATCACATTAGGAATTCCTATTGACAGGCGAGTAAAAATCCATTAGGTATTCCATAGCGAGTCACGTTCAGTGAACTTATTCTCCAATAAGCACCTACATACTTGCTTTAGTGTCTCCACACAAATGACCATGAGATCAGTCATCCTCATCCAATGAGCAAGCAACATATGTACCAATCTATCCGGATTTACTAATCCCCATTTTAGTAATCCCACAATTGGGAACTATTTTAGTTTTTAAGCTTTCTAAGAATTTAGATCTCATTATCATGATCTCATCATGATTCTAAAAGCATTGCTTAAAACTATGGGTTATTTACATATTATAAAAACAGCACCATGTAGATAATTATATGCCTTAAATAAATATTTTATTAATAAATAAATAAGATTGTTTACAAAGTATGTGCTTTATCATCATACATGATTGGCTTGTATGCACACTACTATCAATCTCCCACTTGCACTAAAGCTAATCGCCATGGTATCTCATACCCATCTTCTCTAAGTGACGATCAAACTGCTGTTATGTTAGAGCTTTAGTAAATGGATCTGCAATGTTGTCTTGAGAGTCCACACGCTCCAAGGTGACGTCTCCTCTTTCAATGATCTCCCTGATCAAGTGAAATTGCCGCAACACGTGTTTAGATTTCTGATGAGACCTGGGTTCCTTAGCCTGTGCAACCGCTCCTGGTGTTGTCACAGTATACGAGAACTACTTCTCCGATGCTAGGAACCACACCAAGTTCAGTTATGAACTTCTTCATCCAAACAGCTTCCTTTGCAGCTTCACTTGCAGCTATATACTCTGCCTCTGTCACTTAATCAGCAACTGTTTGCTGCTTGGAACTCTTCCAACTCACTGCACCTCCGTTCAAGGTAAACACATACCCTCAAACAGATTTATTGTCATCTTGGTCTGTTTGAAAACTTGAGTCCGTGAATCCCTCGAGTTTTAATTAAAACACCGTAGACAAGAAAAATATCTTTAGTCCTTCTCAAGTACTTTACGATATTTTTCACTGCCTTCCAGTGCTCTTCTCCTGGATTCGACTGGTATCTGCTTGTTACACTAAGTGCGTGAGCAACATCCGATCTAGTACATATCATACCGTACATGATAGATCCTATTGCAGAAGCATAAGGGATCTTACTCATACGGTCTCTTTCCTCAGGTGTCTTTGGGGCCTGTTTCTTGGAGAGATTTATTCCATGGCTCATCGGCATGTGACCTCTTTTGGAATCTTCTATGCTAAACCTCTTTAGCATCGTATCAATGTACGTTCCTTGGGATAAGCCGAGCATCCTTTTAGATCTATCTCTATAGATCTTTATCCCCAAAATATAGGATGCTTCACCCAAGTCCTTCATGGAGAAGTTTTTAGATAACCAGATTTTAATGGATTGTAACATAGGAATGTCATTCCCTATCAGTAATATATCATCAACATATAATACAAGGAATGATACTGCGCTCCCACTAACCTTCTTGTACACACATGGTTCATCGTCAGTTTTTGATAAAATCAAACTCTTTGATTGTCTCATCAAAACGAATGTTCCATCTACGAGAAGCTTGCTTCAACCCATAAATGGATCGTTGTAGCTTACAAACTTGATTTGTTCCAACTTTTGAGATAAATCCCTCTGGCTGTGTCATATACACATCCTCCTCAAGTTTCCCATTGAGGAAGGCCGTTTTCACGTCCATCTGCCAGATCTCATAGTCGTTGTAAGCTGCAATCGCAAGCAAAATCCGAATGGACTTGAGCATGGCTACTGGTGAGAAGGTTTCATCATAGTCAACTCCTTGTCTTTGTTTGAAACCTTTTGCAACCAGTCGGGCCTTATAGGTCTCTACCTTTCCGTCTGCTCCAGTCTTTTTCTTAAAAACCCATTTATACCCAATAGGTTTAATACCTTCAGGTGGTGAAACCAAAGTCCATACTTTGTTTTCATGCATGGAGTCCATTTCAGATTTCATGGCTTCAAGCCATTTCCCTGAGTCTTTATTACTCATAGCCTGTTCGTAATTCAATGGATCATCATTCATGATGTGTACCTATCCTCTATAACGAATCCATACCTCTCAGGTATCTGCGGTACTCTTCCAGATTTACGAACAGGGTGTGGTACAGTAGGTTCTTCTACTTGGTTAGGTACTTAACTTTGGTCCGTGGTAACTTGTTGTTCTTGAACTTCTTCAAGATATATCTTACTCCCACTGACCCCTTCATGGATAAACTCTTTCTCTAAGAAGGTAGCATGTTTCGCAACAAACACCTTTTGATCAGTTGGATGATAGAAATAATACGCTACGGTTTCTTTAGGGTATCCCACAAATCTACACTTATCGGATTTAATCTGTAGCTTATCATTTTCAAATTTTTTGACATAAGCTAGGACAACCCCAAGTCTTAACATGCTTAAAATTTGGTTTCCTCCCTTTCCACATCTCATATGGAGTCTTTGGGGCGGATTTGGTAGGTACCTTGTTAAGTAGGTATGCAGCTGTTTCTAGGGCATATCCCCAGAAGGAAATTGGAAGGTTGGTAAAACTCATCATGGATCGAACCATGTCCAACAGTGTTCGATTTCTCCTTTCAGATACTCCATTTAACTGTGGTGTACCTAGAGGAGTCCATTGTGAGATTATACCATTTTCTCTAAGACAATTGAGAAACTCACTGCTTAAGTATTCTCCACCTCGATCTGATCGAAGTATCTTAATACTCTTGCCCGTTTGTTTCTCTACTTCACTTTTGAACTCTTTGAACTTTTCAAATGATTCTGATTTGTATTTCATTAAATACACATATCCAAATCTTGAGTGATCATCAGTGAAAGTAATAAAATAAGAATACCCACCCCGTGCACTTGTTGTCATAGGTCCACAAACGTCTATGTGAATCAATGCCCACAACTCTGTAACTCTCTCTCCTTTTCCACTAAAAGGAGATTTAGTCATTTTACCCATGAGACAAGATTCACAAGTTGGATATGATTCATAATCAGATAGCTCGAGGAGCCCATCTTTATGCAACTTAGATAATCTTGTTTCATTGATATGACCGAGTCTACAGTGCCACATATAGGTATAATTAATATCATCTCTTTTCCTTTTCTTAATTTGTTCAATTTGAAATATATTTTCTTGTAAGTCAAGTGTATAAAGTCCATTTCGCAAATTTCCAATACCATATAAAACATCGTCTTTATAAATAGAACAACCATTGTTCTTTATAATAACGTCAAAACCTTCCATATCCAATACAGAAATTGAAATAATATTTTTAATAATATTCGGAACATAATAACAGTTATTAAGATAAATGGATTTGCCCAAAGGCATTGCTAAACAATAAGTTCCTACAGCTAATGCAGCAACTTTTACTCCATTTCCCACTCGTAGGATCACCTCATTTTTGTTCAGCTTTCTACTTCTGACCAGTCCCTGCACAGTATTACATATGTGAGAACCACAGCCGGTATCTAATACCCAAGTAGAATTATGACTTTCAGAAAAATTAATTTCAATCATAAACAAACCTTGATTGGAAGTCGAAGCTTCTCAAAGCTTCTTCTCTGCTAGAAACTTCTTGCAGTTCCTCTTCCAATGTCCCGGCTCATTGCAATGAAAGCACATTCCTTTAGCTGGTTCAGGTTTCTTTTGCTCCTTTTCTTTCCCTTTTCCCTTAGCCTTCTTAGATTTTTTCTTTTCAGAAGACACCTTGGGCCTCTTCCTTTTATTGGAAGAATCCACCATCAAGACATGGTTCTTCTTGGATGAGAAGTGACCTTCTACAGTTTTCAGCATGTTAAGCAGCTCAGGCAAGCTGACATCTAGCTTATTCATGTGAAAATTAACCACAAACTGCGAGAAGGTCTCAAGGAGTGACTGCAAGACCAAGTCTTGACTTAACTCCCCATCCATGACGAACCCAAGCTGTCCAAGGCGTTCAATCAAATTGATTACCTTCAGAACATGAGTCTCGACGGCAGTGCCCTCGGTTATCCTAAATCATAAGAGCTCCTTAGATATCTCATATCTAGCAGCCCTACTCTGTTCACCATACAACTCCTTGAGGTGAAGCAGCATAGCAGGAGCATCCATTTTTTCGTGCTGACGCTGAAGCTCGTTATTCATGGATGCGAGCATGATGCATTGAGCCACAGATGCATCATCTTGCCATTTATTGAAAGTGGCAATCTCTTCCTCAGAGGCTGTTACTGAAACAGATTCAGGGATAGTGGAATTTAGGACATAAGAAATCTTTTCAGCAGTGAGAACAATTCTCATATTTCTTAGCCAGTCCTCATAATTCGGGCCGGTAAGCTTATTTGCATCAAGTATGCTTCGTAGTGAGATTAGTGATTTTGACATTTTTAAAATTCTGCATGTGAAAAGACAACATTTTAGCAAACATTCATTTTATTAATTTTGCATACCAAAATAAATTTAGGTCTTTATTTTAAATTGGTATCTCCCACTATTTTTATCAAACTATATTACCCTCACTTATATAGTTCGGCAATATCTAATTAAAGATTTGCTAGTGAGATTAAGGATCCCATTTCAAATGTATATAACCTTGTGGATAGCACAACAAGCGATATACAAATAAATAGGTAGACAACTCTTGTCAATTACATCACCATGTAACTCCTTTTATTTTGCCTCTTAAATCATAATGGTCATGTGTGTGCACATCCGAACTAAAATGATTTAAGTTAAGTCCAGCCTAACACTTCCATAAATTCAAAAAGAAAAATTTTCGTCCTTGTGGATAGCACAACAAGACTAGATCGTTCAATTTTCTTGATAAGCATCAAATGTGATTAATTAACATCTTAAATATTCAATACTCGCCTTGTGGATAGCACAACAAACTCATATTAAATATTTAATACTCTATTAATTAATCATGCTAGAAGGCGACGTTCGATATTCCAAATATCATTTGAACGCTTCAGACTTAATATTATTTCTTTGAGGGGTTTGTTATTATTTGTCTCATCTTGTTTAGCGCGCATGCACACACACACACACACACACACACACATATACATATATATATATATATATATATATATATATATATATAAAACACGCGTCATTTTATTAAACATGCGAAGCATGTTTGCATAAAATATAATATATATAATATTTAGCATTCAATATAGAATACTATATTCTACCTGGATTGATTATGGACTTTTATTCTAGTTTGGTTCACTAGAGCCACCAAGTGAAACAAAAGGTCAAACCTAGGAGTGCAAGAATTTAAATTTTAAATGTAACTATTACATTTAAACCCGGGCTCCATACAAACAGGTCTTCACGCGCTCCTTGCTCCTTGCTCCTTGGTCTCCAATTTCTTCAAAATAATTCTAACTATCTCTATTACATTAACTATTTAAAATTAAATAGAAACCTTGATCAGCAGTCAAGGGGAAGTACATAGAAAGGAGATAGAATTTACATCGAGAATAAAACTAGAGAAGACGAGGTACGCAGACCCCATTTTATAAAACCTATTCATTCAAGCATTCAACCAAAATAAAATCCAATCACATTGGTCATAGTCCATAATCAATCCCTTTTATTACCATACATATCATCATACGTATCAATAAAACTTATTCATCTCATGAAAATAAATTCATTCCATATATGTATTAATATCAGTTAATGGGCAAAAGTTTGCTAAACTTTGTTTTTGGAAAAATAAACTCCTTTATTTCATTCAAAAACAATTCCAAATTAAACTCTTTAATTTTAGCAATTCTGAAATCTCATTTCATATAAAATAAACATCTTTATTTTAAACCTTTATTAATTAAATAAACCATTTATTTAATTAAATAAAAAAAAATTCAGTTCCTGTCCAGTGGCGTAGCTGCGCCAAGAATGTAAAGGGAACCGGCGCAGCTGCGCAGCATGAAAACCAAGAACATTAACCGGCGCAGCTGCGCAGCAATATTGCCTTGTACCGGCGCAGCTGCGCAGCTTCGCAGAATTTGAAAAATTTTTGTTGCCCAGAACTCGATCCAATCGCATATCATACATGTATGGAATCACATAGACTGATAATTAGCACAAGATTGGCTCTGATACCACTGTTGGGTTTGTACGTAACGCAATCATGCAATCAAATCACATAAATAGGGCGGAAGCGCAAAAACTAGGTTTTTAAAAATTTATACAAACCCATAACCATGATCATTCTTGTGCATCAATTATCAGTGAATATAGAAGGAGAAAAACACAATTATACCTTTGAAGATCCAAGCTTCCTCAGGTACAAGTTCTACTCCTTTGATTCCTTTAATTCCTCTATAGTGGCTCCTTCCCTTGATCAATGTCAGCCACCCAAATGTTTGGCCTCTAACGGTGATCCACCAAGGAAGATGAAGAACTCAAGAAGATGGGTTATTGGCTTAACACTTGTTTCTATCTCTATAGAATATGTGTACTCCCAACTCTTGGAAAAATTCACGTCCCTTATTTCTGATATAAGACTCTCTTATATAGATATTAGGTTAACCCTCCTAATCTAATTAGAATAGGGTTTTATTTAATTAATTAATTAAACACTTTTAATTAATTTATATCCTAATCTTATTAGGATTGAGCGAGAGTACTGATATTATATTAATTCCTAAACTCCTTTAGAATTAAAATAATAATAATAATATTAATATTAATAAGACTCCACTTATTAATTTATATTTAATATTTCTAAAATATTAAATAATAAATATTAAGCTATTTAATTTATTCTATCACCATAGATTAAATTAATTATACTTAATGCATTATTATTATCATGCCATTTTCTTCTTAAATAATTCTTCTTCCTTTTATGGTGTGACCCTTTAGGTTCTCCATATTAAACCGGTTATGAATAAATCAATTAGAATAATTCTAATCTTATTTAAATAAATAAATTAAACTAATAATCTATTTAAATAAATAACATTTATTCTATAATAGGGATAAGCCTCCCTAGCGATCAACGACTTTCCAGATAATATAGATTTCAACATTAATCATAAAAGAACCTGTGAGTTAATAGTTACCGTACAATTCAATCATTCCACCATACAATGTCCCAATTGAATATAAGACATGGATTTACTGTCAAGTCTTAATTTATTTAATCATATGTATTTCGATTAGAAAATGCACAACTCCAAATAATGCAAATTAGAAACCTCTTTCTAATTTCATTCTACCTTGGCCAAGGATTCCTGGGTTGTCATTTAACGAATCACATAGGACATATCTCCTCTTTTACTAGAGGTGGTAGATTCTTTATTGATCATTCATTATCTCCATATGTAACTCATTATACCCAAGCATACCCTATATATGCCTTAAAAGGCCTTAAGGAATTAGTCAAAGTATAATTTGTTACATACAAGATACTATGATGATCTCAAGTCCAAGGATCACTTGTACTACTATCACATTAGGAATTCCTATTGACAGGCGAGTAAAACTCCATTAGGTATTCCATAGCGAGTCACGTTCAGTGAACTTATTCTCCAATAAGCACCTACATACTTGCTTTAGTGTCTCCACACAAATGACCATGAGATCAGTCATCCTCATCCAATGAGTAAGCAACATATGTACCAATCTATCCGGATTTACTAATCCCCATTTTAGTAATCCCACAATTGGGAACTATTTTAGTTTTTAAGCTTTCTAAGAATTTAGATCTCATTATCATGATCTCATCATGATTCTAAAAGCATTGCTTAAAACTATGGGTTATTTACATATTATAAAAACAGCACCATGTAGATAATTATATGCCTTAAATGAATATTTTATTAATAAATAAATAAGATTGTTTACAAAGTATGTGCTTTATCATCATACATGATTGGCCTGTATGCACACTACTATCAATATCAACTTAAATCTACAGATGATATAATTAAGATGAAAACCCTAATAAACTAATCCACTATATCTCTATGTAAATTACAATTAAAAATAGTTTAAGCACAAGTTCTTTATAAGATTACGTATGGTGTAAAGGTATATCTATATCCTAAACACAAATTATGAATTCTAACGCTATTCAGAAAACACAATCACATGCTACTATGATCAGATCTAAACCCATATGTCCTCTCCCGAGTTCATAGGGATTATCACAGTAATTGTTAGCTAAGCAATTAAGCAATTATTCTAAATCACAATAGAAAATATCAACGATAGATCATAACAATTGATAGAGAAGCATATTAAAATAAATCACAAAATTTGATCCATTGTAATCTTAAACCAAAGATTTAGTTCATTATTATTGAATCAAACCCAAGAATCCACAATTGAATAAATATTAAAAGATAAGAATAAGAATGAGAAAAAGAATAGAATCTGTGGCAGTTAGCAAATCTTCAAGCTCCCTCTTGCTCCTACTCTTGATCTTCAATGTTACTTCAATTTGCTTCAATCTCCAATCCCCTTTCAACTAGGGTTTATTATTTAATTGAAACTATACTAAAACTAATCTAATTATTAATTATTAAAACTATACTATCTAATATATTATAATAACTAAGCTATGGCATCCACTTTTAGTAGGTTAAGTCCCCTCTATATATAATATATCTGCAGCCCACTTATCATTGCAATTGATAGCCCCACAATCCGAGAAGGCAAAGGAAAACATTACAGCTGCTTTTTCTCCATGACCCGCTCCATGATATTCCAAAACCAGCTGCTTTTTCTTCATTTAACTTGGTGATTCCGTGGCTAGTATCCAGGTTGAGTATGCCCCCGATATGCTGCTTACGCCCCCTTTTATATTATATACATAGCAGCCTTAATTTCTTGTTGCACCAATATCTAAATAGAAAAAGGAGAACATGCCAGTTGCTTCTGTGCGCCTCCCCGCCCAGCGGGGGTTCCCTTCGGCCAAGCCCCGCCCTAGCGGGGCCCTTTACTGTCGAGCCAATTATTTTGCATGGAGCTTGCTTGTATGGGCTGCTAGTTCACTAAATCACTGGCCCACATTTATGTTGAATCAATTACCTTTTGAGTCCGTGAGCAGCTTGGGCTTTGCCGAATATATATATGCTGAATATAATTTAGTTCACTTAGTCCATTGCCGAATTGGGTCAGTCCAATTGGTCCCATTGAATTTCTCCTAATTCAATATTTTAGCTCCAAATCCCCCTAGCATGCATAGCTTGTTTAATTCCGCTGGTCCAATAATGCTCAATTTGTCTCTAAATTATTTCCAAAGTCACGGAACCCTTCAATTGTACCTAAAATAAAAATATAAGAATAATGAGTATATTTAGGCACACAATAAAAAGATTAAACATTAAGGAATAAAAATATAACATATTTCATTTGTCATTTAAAGCTACTTTCGCCTCCATTTCATTCTCTGCACATAAACGTATAAACCCAGTAGAAATGATAGGTAAATTATTCGAAAACATTTAGAATCAAGCTATAATGACTATTGATTCGTAGGTATAAAACCCACTCATCAAATATCTCCAAACTTATGTGAGTGCCTAATTTTCACTTTGAATGATGCTCAAATAAGATTCCTCAAGTTGCAATGATATCTTTTATAAGCATTTAGTCAAAAAATAAAATTCAACCCCAACTAGCTAAACAAATGGATATGTGTATAGAAGTGTATAGATTCGCAAGTAGTGTATAGATTCACAAGTAGTGTGAAGACCAACTAATAAGTCAAAATATAGACTAAGCATGCTCATTAATTCTCCAAGAGTTAAAAACTCATTAACCACCCACTTATCATTGGCCAAAATCAATTTCTATCAAAACATTGCCCAAGTAAATACCAAACATAATAAATACCCCCAAACTTTAAACAGACATTGTCCTCAATGGCTAAGATTGGAAAAAGTAAAGTAGAGAACTTCCCTGAAATTACAGCACTCATTGTCTGCTAAGTCCGAAGAATAGGCTAGGCACATTGGAATGATTCGGTCACCACACTTGAGTTGGACTTGACTAACCTGTGAATACAATAGAAGAAATTTTATTAAATCCTAATAAATGAAAATTTATTAAATAATATGGAACCTAAAAAAAACTAAAACTAATAGTTAAACTTGGGTTTCCTCCCAATAAGCGCTTGATTTATAGTCCTTTAGTCGAACTTTGTCTGGTCAACGCTATCCAATTCCTCTTCGGAAGTTGAGGAACCCTCCATCCATCAGTAGCAAATTATCCTTTGGCAGGTTCCCAAAATCAATGGACAGTGCATTGAAGTCACCTAGCATGCTCTGATTAGGTATGATCTCCATGAAGAACGTCTAACTGCTAGGTGTTTTCTCCATTGTGTATGAGATCACATTGGGACATGGAAACTTGTCAAATATAATGGGCTCTTTGACTATCTTCTCTTTCTCGTCACACCATGGCTCCAAAGTTGCACTCGCTCTTATGTCATAAAGAGCTTCGCCGACGATATAACTACAAAGTGGGCATGGTTTTGCAAATCTGACTGAATCCTTGATCTTTGGTGGAGAAGGCACTAGGGGAACTAGTAGAATTGGTTCGTCTTCTTTGGAATTTAGATCTTCGTCGACCACCATTTCATTATCCCCATTTGTCTCCTCTCTTTCGATATTTTGTGGCTCATCTAGCTGCAGATTTGGTTTGGGTTCTCCATCAGTTTCGTCATCCATGTCATAAATCCAAGTGTTTGGAGGATAATTATTTGAGTTGGTGGGTTGTTCCCTCTGATTATGAAGATTTTGGCTTGACAACTCCTGACTAATCCTATTCTCCTCTAGGTCTGCTATGACTTTCAACATTGCTTCCCTCATATTTGACTTTTCTTCTTGTGGCAATGGAGGTGAACATGAAAATTCCGGTGTGTATGATGGATTTGGAGCGTAGTATTGGTCTTCATAATTGTAGCTCCATGAAGAATCCGGGTGATACCCCTAATCTTGGTGATAGTTAGGATCAGCATAGTTGTTGAGGTAATCACCACTATATTGTACTGGTTCAACACTGATGGTGCATTGATGACTCAGATGATTGCCAGCACAATAATCACACGTAACTACTATCCTTCGACTACGTTGGGCTATAAGAACATCCAACTTCCTCGAAAGTGCCTCAATCTGTGCTGACAATGTAGAAAATGCATTAAGTCTATCAATCCCTGTATCCCTTGTTTGAGTCGTGTTCGAATAAGGCCACTGATAATTGAATCCAGCCATGGTACCTGAAAAGAGAGAAATATAGGAAGAGAATTAAAATTAAAAAAATGTTTAAATTAAGACTAATTTGATTGAAATTAATATTGGGAAATAATTATTAATCTAATTCCCCGGCAACGGCGCCAAAAACGTGTTAGGTAAATTCTTAATTACGCACAACACGCAAATATACGTGGTCAACAAGTAATAAAGTGAAAGTAAAGTATCATTCCCACGTTCACCAAGTACTAACCCGTAACCAACTCAATCTTATTTAAACATATGTTAATTAACGATATATAATTAAACAACTACTAAATACCACTAATTAAATTAAGATTACGGAGATTTAAGATCACAACTTCACATATTGCTTCATTTAAGTTAACACACTTCTTATCAATTATTCTCACTATTCCGAATTGTTAATCATGAACACTATAATAAAATATGACCATCTCTCGATGCACCATACCCATATCAACTTAAATCCATAGATGATAGAATTAAGATGAACACCTTAATCAACTAATCCATCACACTTTTAATCTAACTTTTGATCCACAAAAGGGTTCAATCTATACATGAAACACTTTTAAACATATAGATCTAAGGTTTTTAACCTTAAGATCATATGTTTACAAAAATCAAAACTTAAATCAAACAAGAAAAAATTAAACTACATAAGTAGGAATCCTTTATACCTTAGCTTGATTCCTTTCCTCCTTCCTCCTAGGACTTGATTAGAGATCTATGGAACTTCACAAAACTCTCCTCTTTCCTCTCCTAAAGTGACCGAACTCCCTACTCTCTCTCTCTCTCTTAGTTTCTCTTTTGTTCTTTCTTTCTCTTTCTTCGGAAATGAAATGAAATAAAACAAATGATATACTTAGATTTGTTTATTAGAAAAAGGTGTATAGATATAATGTATATCTAACCTTTTCTCCCCATCTCTTACTCTTTCTCTCTCCCAACAACTTAGTGGTTTCTTACAAACAACAATAAAAGTGTTGGTTCCTTTAAGTGGATGACACCTAAACAAAGTGGTTCATCCACTAAAGTAACTTTAATCATTACACTCCCTCCCTTATTCCTTCCTAGCACATCCGGCCACATTGCCTCTTATTCTCCCATATTTGGTTTTTATTATTTACTTCACGTAATGTCTATAATGCTCCTCCTTAAGTGGGTTTAAATTGGGCCAAGCTTGGGGTCCATTTTATTTCTTTTTGGGCTTGCACCCTTTAATTCTTTTAGCTACTAATTAAAATATACTTGGGCCTCCATCTCTAATTAATTGGGTCACTAGTATACTTGCCCTTTATATATAATATTGGGCTAGCCTAGTGACTTAATTGTTCTTAAATCAAATTAGCTACAAGTCCCATACTTAAATAAATAATTGGGCTACAAATTAATTCTTTTGACCCTAAAATCAACTTAGTCCCACACTTTTAAATTTTTTTTTTTACCCTAATCATTTAGTTAGGGTTTCCATTACACACCTTAGCAAGTTAATTCCTTACTCAAATATCTTTAATTTCATAACCCAATTAGACTTGCTTTACTTAGGTTATAAAATTAATTATCTAAGATGTATAAAATAATTCTCTTAGGGTTAGTATATATATTTTTAAATACTATCATTCTCTTATATTATAACCAAGTAGGTTATTTAATTATCATACCTAATATATGTATTAGGTTACATAACTTTATGATTAACTCTCTTTTTATGCTAAATAAACATATACAAATTAAATAATATATATTTATTTAGTCGCAAACATAATCCACAATACATTTATCATTATTGGTAAATCCTTGTTATATTTAAATATTCACATAATCATATCATCACTTCACATAATCTATATCGCTAATTAATTACTTAAAGATTATAAATCTTTTTAATTTACCATTAAAGGTTAAAATTCAAGCTATGTTAATTTCTTACATAACTTACATTACTCTTCCTTAAAAAAATTTATTTGTAAAAAAAATTACACATATGATCATGTGAAACTCTCGGTCCTTACATTATCCCCTCCTTATAAGGATTCCGTCATCGAAATTACCGCTTTCTTGTTCTCTACAATCTTTTAAAGTTGTATCATCTATTTATTCTTATCAACACAATATTAATTTGTGTCTTATGTACTAACTTGTGACTTGGGATCTGTAAAAGAAAATAATTCATAGCTATATCTACCCAATATTTCTCGCGTAATTTATTTACTCAACTAAATCGTTACCTGTCACCACCTCCTGGGCAGCTACTGCATCTTGCACTGTCATGTGAAATGTACGGGCCGTTGGTCTTCCTGGCTGTGCAGGTCCTCTAATCGTCAGGGTTCCGCCACCGGGGTCCCTTGTTGGTACTTCCCTTCTCCACATTCTTCTTCGGACAATTCTGAACCAGATGATCTGTCGATCCACACGCAAAACAACCTTGTATTTTCTTCGAACTGGGACAATTGGGCGACATGTGTCCCTCTTGACCACAATTATAACAGACTCCCTTCCTCTTCAGACAAATTCCTAGATGATTCTTCCACAAGTCGCACAAGGCTCACCTCCCTTCTTATTCTTTTTTGACTTATTACCTGATTGGGTATTCTCGCTCCATTTTCGCTTGTTCGGATTACTACCACCACTACTACCTCCTTCATTTGTTTTCTTCTTCTTCTCCTGATGATATCGGGATGCAGCTTCGCTTCCACCTTCAGCAATTATTGCTTTCTCCAACAAAGCCGCAAACGTATTTATCTGCAATATAGCTACCTTGTTGAATATCCCTGGCTTCAATCCATTCTCAAATCTTCTCGAATTTCTTGCCTCCGTGTCCACCTGATGAGGTGAAAATCTCGCTAACTCATTGAACTTAGCAGCATATTCTGATACTGACATATTCTATTGCTTTAGTTCTATAAACTTGACTTCATCCTGGCTTGCATACTTGATGAGAAATAGTTCTTAAAGAATAACTCTTTAAACATTGTCCAAGTCACTACAGCTGTCCCAACTCTAGCCTGATTTGTTTTCCACCAGTAATTGGCTTCTCCCTTCATCAAATAGGTGGCAAAAGCTGCCTTTTGCTCTTCTGCCACTCTCGTAATAATAAATGCTTTCTCTATTTCCTTTACCCAAGTTTGGGCTTCAATAGGATGCGTAGTTCCCTTGAATTCTGGCAGTCCTACTACTTTAAAATCTTTAAAGTTTGCCAATCTATTAGCTGGCTGTTCTCTTGCTCTTGCTCTTTCTGTTGGAGCCCTATTATGCATAGCTTGGGCTAACATATCCACAAAATTCTATATCGGGTCTGCTTGACCTCCTTCATTATTCACTGATTGCTCTTCTCTTTGATTTTGATTCTGTCGTCTAGGCGGCATTATCTGATTTAAATGAAAATCTTACATTAATCCTTTTTCTCTACACAAATTCTTATTGGTAACATAAGAATTTAACACAAATTTCTCATATAATCGCATATTTATTCAAATAGCACATAATACTTTTAGTACTTAACACCTACTGTTATAATCAGTCACCATCTCTTTTTGATAAATATTGGGATTAACAACACAACCTTACACAAAAAGTTGCAATTAGCACAACTTTACACAAAAAGTTGCAATTCTCCAAAATCATCTTAATATTCATGTTAAAAATAAAGATTACATTCATACAAACAGATATATTACATATGCTCACTCATTATTCTCGATATTATAATCTTTAGATTACACCTTGTTACCAAAAGGTACTACTGCTTATACTTAATTTGTCTACAGTCTACTCCCTTCTCCTGCCTTCTTACTGGGACACTTGTTAAATCCGTGACCCATTCCTCCACATGAAAAACATTTTCTCATATTCGGCTTAGGATAATTTGGAGAATATGTCCTTCCTGTTTACAATTGGAACACACGTTCTTCCACATCATACATTCTCCCAACTGAGTCTTTCCACACTTGCCACAGACTTTCTTCTTTTTCGGGTTTGAGTTCCCTGAGTTATTATCATTGTCGTTGTCCCTTTTCGGACTTATTGCTTTTTTTCTTCTGCTTCACTACTCCCTCAGATGATCCACCACCTTCAGCCTTCATTCTTTCTACTTGTGTCTTCAAGTTCGTTTCGTTCTTCGATCATCTCGTGTAATGCTCGCTCCGCCTTCCACAACTCCTCCAAGAGAACTACTTTACTCCAGAGTTCTTGAACTTCTGAAGATACTTGATCTTTTTCTCCCACTTTGGTCTTAATCTCTTTCTCCACCTTTACTTCTTCGGACTCTGCCTCCTCGTCTTCATTTAGATACATTTCGGGATACTCATCATGATCATTCCCCATATTCACCATGGGTTCATCTTTTCCAACTTCCTCAACTGACTTGCTCTGCGCTGGCACCTCGGCTACTATCATTGGTGCAACAGCTGCCAACACTTCTGTACTTATTTCATCTTCTCCTGACATCCTACAATCAGTTTAAAAACTTGATTAATACTTTACCAGTACGAATTTCATACTCATTATGTGTCCACACATCTTTCTGTTGATGTACTTCAGCAATCCCTCACTTAGTACTCTAAATGAGTTTTCTCTATCTTGCTTATGGTTATAATCCTAGGGTTTCCCCCCTCCCCCCACTTAAGGTTTATAACCTATAGCTCTGATACCAACTTGTGACGCCCCCAAATCCGGGTTACCTGACCCTCGAGTTTGGTGCTCATGATCCAACATTTGAATATCATCTAACTACTCATTTATTTATGAATAGAAATATACATATCATTAACTGATATTTATAATACATTGTCACAGGTTTTCTGACCTTAACATAACAAATAGACCCTTAGATATATACAAAAATGGTTATACAAAACAACATAATAAATATGTTCATTATAACTACTCTAGCAATACACCTTTGCATTTGTCTTTCTCTGCCCCTCCGGCTACCTCGTTCTTAGCTGAAATATTGTATTTAAGCAATGGTGAGCAACAAATTTGCTCCGCAAGTTAAATCATACAATAAAGTATAAGAATCAAGAATATAAGACTATCAATTCGATAGAATATCACCAAAGTTCAAAGGACGTTGAATTAGCTGAATAAAGCATTAATCAATAACAAGACTTTCTCGTATTTTATGCAAAATAATAATTCGATAGTGAAAGAGTAAAACGATTTCAAAATTTCTCAATTGAAATTCAAGTAAGTATTATGATGAGCTATGTTGGTTTTATGTGAAAATATGGAAATTTTCTTAGAAATCTCAAAGGTTAAGAAATCAGATTTTTAAGAAAACGATATATGAAATTAAAACAAGCATATCTCTCAATATATTTTGAATTTTTGAGTGTGGTAAATTTCTGGACTTAGATCTATAAGTCTTCTAACTTTTCTAAGTGGAATCACGTAAAAAGGAGATGTAGATTTTTGTGTGGATTGATTTTAGCAAAATAGGAAAAATCTAAAAAATGACAAAAGTAGGCTGTCCGGATTTTTGAAGGGCAGATTTGTCCACTTAAATTATGTAATAAATTCCGGCCTTTTAGGACATGAAAATATATGTTATAAAGTAGCTTGTGTCCAAAAATGAGCTCATACCGACTTGAAATGAGCAAGTTATGACTATTTCAATATTTGGATTTTCTCGACAAAAAACTCTATAATCGGAGTTGTATAACTCCGATGGCCACGAAATTTAAACTGTATGCTCACGATAACATGTGTAAGATCCCGCCAAGAGTTGGGAATTTTTGGAGTTAAGCGTGATATAGCAAAGTTCTTAAGGAATTAACTAGAAATGGATTTTTGAAAAATACTTAAGGAAGTTGAAAAATTCGTGAAAAATTATTTTTGTATATGAAATACATGTATTTATGTGTGGGCAAAAGATAAAAAAATAATAAGATGGTTTGGTTAAAAAGGGGGAATCCAGCTTGTTGGATTGCAATCTAGTTTGTTGGGTTGGCCATCAAGTTCCTGGATTGGCCATCAATTTGCTGGATTTGAGGTTAGTTGAATCCAGGCTTGCTGGATTGGATGTCAGTTTGAATCCAAGTTACTGGATTAGGTATTCAGCTTACTTAATTGTAAAGGACTTATAAAATAAAAGACCAAGTGTTAATTCATAAATTATATGATATAGTAGTGTTAAGTTTAAGGTAGTATAGTTGTATTCTTTAATGATTGATTATGTGATTACATGCGATGAGTAAGATACGTGATGCTAATTAAGAGATAGATCTTATTAATGATAGGTCTTACAAAAGAAGTTAACTTAAATTGTGTAGCAGTAGTCAACGAATCAGGCAAATTTTCTTAACTCAATCTCGAGTTATTACTTTTCAAATATAGTGATGGTTAATTATTGTTGATTATACCACGTCTGAGAATTATTGTTGATTATTCGCAGTTAGTGCATGTTTATTAATTCAAATTGATCTATTAATTTTGAGAATATGCTTGGGGAATAACTGTTGTTGGTTATTCACATCCGTAGAAGTTATTATTGATTGCAAATAGTACAATTAATTTCTATTTATTATTGAATCATTTTGAGATATGTCGTAGCTAATTGTTTTAGCTAGACGAACATTTGTTGAAACTTGATAGGTTCGAGAAGAGAACTCAAATATTGTTGACAGATCAATGCCAATTATTCCGGCTATATCTAGAAAGCGATTAGATATTGAAATCATTGTATTTCGTTGTTGTGATTCTAATTCTGGTTAGAAGACTGAGAAGAACAAACTTTTTATATAAAAAGGGGCTTTGTGGTCGTATATTCGGTCGTTGCATGCGTGTAAGTATTATGCATAATATAGGATATAATGAAGCTGATCAATTTATATACTTGCGGAGGGGTATGATTTAATCTTTATGGTTATCTGATACACATGGGTACTTCAAAGTAAAACCTTTGATAGTTACACAACCAAAGCTAAGAAAAATTTGATTTCCTAGCTTTTAAAAAACATAACTCATATTTCACACTTTAAATCTAACTTTTGATCCACAAAAGGGTTCAATCTATACATGAAACACTTTTAAGAATATGAATCTAAGGTTTTTAACCTCAAGATCTTATGTTTACAAAAATCAAACAAGAAAAAATTAAACTACATAAGTAGGAATCCTTTATACCTTAGCTTGATTCCTTTCCTCCTTCCTCCTAGGACTTGATTAGAGATCTATGGAACTTCACAAAACTCTCCCCTTCCCTCTCCTAAAGTTACCGAACTCCCTACTCTCTCTCTCTCTCTCTCTCTCTTAATTTCTCTTTTTTCTTTCTTTCTCTTTTTTAGGAAATGAAATGAAATAAAAACAAATGATATACTTAGATTTGTTTATTAGAAAAAGGTGTATAGATATAATGTATATCTAACCTTTTCTCCCCATCTCATACTCTTTCTCTCTCCCAACAAGTTAGTGGTTTCTTACAAGCAACAATAAAAGTGTTGGTCCCTTTAAGTGGATGACACCTAAACAAAGTGGTTCACCCACTAAAGTAACTTTAATCATTACACTCCCTCCCTTATTCCTTCCTAGCACATCCGGCCATATGCCCTCTTATTCTCCCATATTTGGCTTTTATTATTTACTTCACTTAATGTCTATAATGCCCCTCCTTAAGTTGGTTTAAATGGGCCAAGCTTGGAGTCCATTTTATTTCTTTTTGGGCTTGCACCCTTTAATTCTGTTAGCTACTAATTAAAATATACTTGGGCCTCCATCCCTAATTAATTGGGTCACTAGTATACTTGCCCTTTATATATAATATTGGGCTAGCCTAGTGATTTAATTATTCTTAAATCAAATTAGCTACAAGTCCCATACTTAAATAAATAATTGGGCTACAAATTAATTCTTTGGGCCCTAAAATCAACTTCGTCCCACACTTTTAATTTTTTTTATCTTACCCTAATTATTTAGTTAGGGTTTCCATTACACACCTTAGCAAGTTAATTCCTTACTCAAATATCTTTAATTTCATAACCCAATTAGACTTGCTTTACTTAGGTTATAAAATTAATTATCTAAGATATATAAAATAAATCTCTTAGGGTCAGTATATATATTTTTAAATACTATCATTCTCTTATATTATAACCCATTAGGTTATTTAATTATCATACCTAATATATGTATTATGTTACATAACTTTATGCTTAACTCTCTTTTTATGCTAAATAAAATTATACAAATTAAATAATATATATTTATTTAGTCGCAAACATAATCCACAATACATTTATCATTATTGATAAATCCTTGTTATATTTAAATATTTACATAATCATATAATCACTTCACATAATCTATATCACTAATTAATTACTTAAAGATTATAATTCTTTTAAATTTACCACTCAAGGTTAAAATTCAAGCTATGTTAATTTCTTACATAACTTACATTACTCTTCCTTAAAAAAATTTATTCGTAAAAAAAATTACACATATGATAATGTGAAACTCTCGGTCCTTACAGCCCCCCTGTTTGAAATTCTGTAACCAGATTTCCCTCAGTGGAAATCACCCAAAACAGATAAAAATAACTTCAAACCCAATATGAATCTCAAGAAAATCAAAACTCATAATTCAATTAAAGCTCGAGTTTCCATGGAGAAGAGTAGATATTCCAAATACTTTTAAATTAAAGAACCCTAATCTTGAAAATAATTTCTGAGATTAATCCTTGAGTTGAGCAATTGAAAAGAGGTTTAAATTGGATAAGTATTAGGATGAGTAAACTATTTGAGGCTTGGGGGCTATTTGTGCTAGTAGTGTCTGATATGGGTGAAGAAAAGGATATGTTTTGTGTGCAACTGTCTTGTTTTTGCCTGATTAACCCAACAAAAATTCGCTACTGGCGTTGCGGTGGCATCATTCCTTTGTTATTGGGCGTTGTAGTGCTTGATCTTAAAACTAGAATTTGCTGAGGCACTGCGGCGCGCGTTGAAGCATAAAGTGGGGCGCCGCGGCGCATTTTAACAGTGAGTGGGGGTCATTCCGGGCGATGCAGCGCGAAATACTAAGATTTTTGGGGCATTGCAACTTGGGATGTAGAATCTAGGCTTTAAAAGAGGTGCTGCAACGCCACTTCCAGAGCAAACTGAGGCGCTACGGCGCCAATCCTGCATCAGTGAATTTTTTTTAAGTCTATCTGCAGATCAGACCAAAGCTCATGGCCAACACTTAGCCTATAAAAAATTTTCTACCAAAAGCTGTACACAAACCAAACAAACTAAATAAAACTAAACTAAACTAAGAAAACTAAAAGCTATACATAGACTAACAATTTTATAAGACTAACTACAACTAATAACTCAAAACTTCTATATTAAGCACTTAAGAATCTCTTTGACATGCAATCACCAAAATAGAAATTCTACTGAACCTAGACATTTAACAAAAGCATTACTAAAATTTTAAACAAATAACTATATCAAAGTTGACACTTTGCTCAAAAACATACATTATACCAAAATGAACTATATTACTAAAATACTACCAAAACATGTTGACAAGTTATAATCTACACACTACTGGTGTAAACGTAACCTAATATGATGCAAAACTACGACGCTTATACTAAACTACTATAATATAGGAATATATACAATTAACCTACGGAAAGCACAAAAGTAGAAAAAGGATACTGAATTAAACTAGCACTTGGGTTGCGTCCCAAGAAGCGGTTGTTTAGAGTCATCGGCCCGACTACTTATTTTCTTTCAATCTGACTCATACAAAAAGATGACCATATCATGCCACCTATTTGTCTTTTCTTTAATTTGCATGGCAGACATGGATGATTGGCGATCCTCAAACTCCACTTCATCCATCGGCACGAAGAAACTTTCATTGTTCGAATTATCCACTAATTCTTCTTTCAAAATTTGAAACCGTTCTTCATGCTCTTTTGGGTCCTCTATAGTTTTAACAACCTTGAGCGTGGATTCAAGATTTTCATCATTCTTGTCATCACATCCACTCATGCTCCTATTTTCTCCAACCTCAAAATCCATAATTACATCAGGATGTATCTCTACATTGCTTTCGAGAATTTCGTGTAATTCCTTGCTATTTTTGTGACGCCCCCAAATCCGGGTACCTTCAAACCCAGGACATGGTGCTACACGGTGCTACAATCTACTCATACATTCAATTGAGGACATCAATATGAATGCATAAGTTTACTAAATATTACATTCTATTAATCCCTTCCCAAGTATTCATAACCAATAATTATTCTGTGTCATAATATTAGTAAATACAATACTAATGCTAATGCTATTATAAAGGTCACTACTTGTCCAGCTTGGACTTGCGTTTGTCTTTACCGGATCCTTCGGTCCTTTCGCTCTTAGCTGAAATCATTTAGTTTTAATCAAGAATGAGCATAAACAGCTCAGCAAGTTAAACATTATATCTTGAAACCACAAAATCAAGAATCATATATCTTAGTATTCAATAACTGTACAATAGTTATGAAGTACTTAAGAATAATCAAAATATTGTTTTGATTCCTTTAAAACCATTCCCAAGAACTTTATAGCCTTTTCGAAATCCATCTTGGTCAACGACCGTGAACCATATTTTAGTTTTCATTCATGAAAGGAACAACCCGGCATGAAGATCGTAAGTTCGATATAGCTTACAAGCACATCCAGGTGATCAGCCTGTAGTACTCTATATTGATCAACACTCATACATTAAACGTGTTTACGTTTAATTGGTGGCAACCTCATGTGGCTGTTAAATTAACAATGTTTAAAACCTTTGTTTTATTCATGCTCAGGTTTACCTGAGAATCCGTACCAAGCAATTGGCATAGGATCACCACATTATATATATTTTGGAAAAACCCACCAAAATATGCTAAGTCTAAGTCTAGCCGAATCAAATGGCATCGACTATTCAATAACAGTTCATGCATAAGAATTATGCACAATGACCACTTGTCCAACCATAACGTATAGACAAGAGTTTAGAAAACTTGCAATCATAATAAAGTATGAACGAAGTTGGGAAACTTGCATAACGCAATGTTAATACAAGAGTTAGAAAGCTTACCTTTGCGTCTCTTAAACCTTTACACGTAGTCTACTCAGTCTTTACAACGTCTACAAAGCATAATACAGAGTATACCAATGAGAGTTCATAATTGATATACAAAGTATTTGCCTAACTTCTCCTTCTTGTATAACTTAACTGAATTGTTAACTAATTAACATTCGTTCAAGTTATTTAATGCTTATTACGGCTTATTAACGTTCCTATGTTATACACCGAACCCTCATTGATCATCACTAAGCATGATGATAAATGAGACTTCATTTGTTCCTTAACTTAATCTTGGTTTATGGTTCCCAAAACTTAAGTTCAATTATGTTTAGTTAACGTTTAAATCTCATAAACCCTTGGTTAAACATGTTGTATAAAGGTTTACATTCATGTTCATTAATTACTTACTAACACTTTATTACTTATGAACAAAGGTTGAGTACATGACTAACTTAGCTAACAAACTTCCCTGCCTGGCGCGGCTCGCGCCCCATTTTCTTCATAAGTGGCGCGCCCTACACTGCCTATACAGCAACTCTGCCTGGCCTAACATGCCCCGCCCGACTTAGCCTAATGGGCGGGGCGCCTCGCGCCTGCCCTGTTCCTCAGAAAATTTTTCTATGTCTTTGAAAATTATGAAATTCCCGAGCTTGTAGCGTAAACGTTACAACTCAGAATTGGCTCATTCCAAAGCAATTGTTCCCAAATGATATGTTCTATCATCTTATCAAGTCAGAATTTATTTCTGAATCCGTCGGTGAGAAATTCACTGATTAGTCTATTTTTACGTTTTCGTTAAACGTTCGTAAACGTTCGACGCTCAATTCTTTGTTTTAAGTTAGAATTGGTTTGTTCTTGTTCTCGCAAGTCTTATTTATCTAATTACACGTGTTACAATCAAAAACCATCGTTTTCGAGTCACACGACGACTTTTAACTTCTAATTCGAGAAAAGTATATTTTCAACGATTATTGTCTAATTGCGTAACTTTCGCCGAATCTTCGTTCTTCGTTATTATTTCTTCAAACCAATGGGAATCAATCCCATAGTTGATTATTAATAATTCTAATCATTCAAAACATTTATGTTTTCATGGTTTAACAATTTCATTAGTTCATTTCGTATGAATTCACTAAGTTCTTTACTTGTTCTTAATGATTTCTTAGTGTCTTAACATGTATGGCTTATTAAGGTTCCTAATTCACCATTACACCATCCTTATAACTTCTCCATAATCATAACTCCTTCAATCACTTCTTTATCAAATTCTATTATTGAAGAAAAGAGATTTTTACATATTTGTTCTTATTGTTATACCTTTGTTGGTTCTTGCTTGAGTATGGAGACTCAAAGGTTTCCTAGCTTCTTGGTTGCTGAATTGGCTTAGCAAGGCACAAACTAGCTTCTACTTCTCTCTCCTTATTGGTGGAAATTGTCAAACAATAAAATAAAGAGGCAAGGCTCTCTATTTATAGAGATTGGCAAGCGTAGGGCAGTTTGGTCATTAGGACCAAACCTCCTTAGCCCACCTCCTTCCCTCATTTTGCCTATGTCCCCCCGTGTGCTAGCATGTGCTAGCACATGGCCCCCATTGTGCTCCCACATGAACCCATGTGGCCTTGGCTTACCCCATGGGTTGCCCCATGGGTTTAACCCACTCGTTTACCCAACGGTTCGACCCACGGGTTAAATTATTAATATTAACTCCAATGCAATTCATTTCAACGTATTTTCCTGTGTAAAATTTGTATTTTATGTCGTATTAATTCTTATATACTCTCCGTATTATTGTCGTACAATACCTCATATTATACGCGTATTCTTTCCGTATAATAATTATTTATTATTATACTTAATAAATAAATCTTTGATTTTCAATTTCCCTAACGCTTAGGATTTTAAGTCCCTACGCGAAAACTTCGTGTGCCATAAGTGAATTATTATTACATAATCCACCTCGCCTTGAAATCCTATAATTACCCGTTTCTCAAAATTTTAAAATAAATTTCTGAGCAGAAATGGATGAATAGTGATTTCCATATTTTTCCTCCCGAGAAAACTTTTCTCGGCTAACTTAACTTTTCACGGTATATTACCGTCAAATCTTTCGACAGAATGTCATTCTGATATTCCGAACTCTCAAAATGGCCTAGGGTCTCCAACCCTAACCTTTAATGTCAAACCCTAACCCTTAGGGTTTCATATATGAATAGTGCCTATTTCGTCTTTTCCTAAAAATATTTTTATTTTTGGAAATCTTTTATTTTCGTCTTATAAATTCATATCAATTATTTCTAGCACGTAGCCAGAATCCTCCTCATTTCTACATTCTCTAGGTTATATAACGGCCTAAGAGTAGCTTACTCAGTTTAATAAATAAATAAACAAAATTTTATTCAATAAATCAAATAAAATTCATTTACATAAATGCTCGATTTTCTCGGGCATTACAATTTCCTTGCGTATCCACCATACATTGTTCTTTACCCTCCTCTGTAGGATTCAATTTTGTGAGGCTCGATAACATGCTATGCGGTCGATTAAGGGCAATACTGACAAGTTATTCTAGTTGATTCTCGAGGTTCCGCAATAAGGCTTCTTGGTTCGTCATCCAAACCTCATTTTTCTCTATGAATTTGGAAAGGAGCTCCTCCAATCTTTTTTCTTCTTCATGCTTTAAGTATTGGTCAAGAGTCTTCTTCCAATCTTGATGTTTCCTCATATTGCGGTGGAGGTTAGTATGCATATTCTGACTGGTATGAAAACATTGGAACACAGGCTTGCTCTTGGTTGTCGTCCCATGAAAAGCTTGGATAGCTCTTCGGATGATAGTATGTTGAGCCATAGTCAGCTTGATCCTGACAGTAGGCATCCTGAGTAGATTAACACTCAAGATTGTCAGAGAATCTTGAGAGATTTGCGACTTGTTCTTGTAATCGCTCAAGTATTCCTTCTGAACATGGTTGTGTCGTCCTCTCACAAGACCATTGATAGTTATGCTCATTCATATCTGATAAAACTTAAAAACAAAACAAAACAAAAATAGATTAAATACAAATATACACGTTCAAATTAAGACAAAATTGATTGAAATCAATATTGGACAATATTAGAAGAAATAGTTCCCCGGCAACGGCGCCAAAAACTTGTTAATCGATTTTACAATGAATAAAACACGGTCAAGTGAAAGTTGTATGCACACAAGCTGTGACGCCCCCAAATCCGAGTACTTGAAACCCGTACTTGGTACTACACGATATCATTCATTCGATCTGCTTAATATATTATAAACTTAAAAATTATATCAAAGTTGACTAATCCCCAGGTACGACGACCCTTAAGTACTTTATTACATGATAGATAACATATTATCACAATAAAAAGTTCTAAATATTAAAACTAACACCTTAGAACTATTCCTTCAGCTTTCTCTTTCTTTTGTCCTTGCCAGAACCTTCTGGTCGATCACGCTTAGCTGAAAATATTTAATTTAAAGCAAGAATGAGCATTTAATTGCTCAGCAAGTAATATCAGATAATAAACTTCAGCTGAAAGAACAAATGTTTTCTTTGAAGTATACTTCTACAACGAATCAATAGTTGTGAAGCCATGTGAAACAATTCATAACAACATATCAAACCGTTTACAATTTTGAAATGACGTAGTGACTATAAATGCTGAGCGGTCAATAAACCTTGAACCATTATTTTCAAGTTTGAAAAGGTTTGTACATAAATTCATCTGGAAACCGTCATGACTTATGGACACGTTGGGTGATCAGCCCGTATGCCCTGTATTGATCAACACTACTTAATAGAACGATATTTACGTTCATCATAACCGCCTTCGGCGAATAAAAATTTCCCAATTTTGGGATGTTCATACTCAGTCTGGAGTCCGAACTAAAGTAATTCAGTTGGACAACTCTATCATAATCAATAATATTCAACGATACATTTTAAACTATATCTAGCCGAGTAAAATAGCTTAGACAACTTTTAAACTATGTATTCATACCAATATTGAATAGTATGCATCAAAACTTGTCATGTCAAAGAATTTCGAGTTCAAGAATACTTGTTCAAATACAACAGTTCATACAAGTGAGGACACTTGCACAACCAAACTTAGCTTACAAAGAACGGAATAATTTTTGATTATATATGAATCATATGGAGACCATAATGAAATACTGGTATTCAATGAATAAATTGAATACTGTTCAAGAACTAGCTTACACATAATTAAATGCTATATATAGAATATTTGCATAATAACAGAGTATAGAAACTTTCTTATAAGATCCATTGCATAAAGTAAATGCAAGTAGGATACTTGCCTAGATCACTGCTTATTGCTATGCAATATAGTTTTATCTTTCATACAAAGACCTATCATTAATAAGATTATTCTTGCAATCAGTATATCACATTATACTTCATAATACTACTACTTTATAAGTAAATTATCTAACATTTAACCACATAATCAAATATTAGATAATACCTTAACACCATACGTATTCCTAATTCTAAACCTAGCTCACATAGAGTCTTTAATAGTGTTCAACATAGTACGCTGAGTGGTTTCCCACAAACAACCAACAAACTAGTTTCCTGTCTCGTCTACACTGTTTTTCACAGCGAGTTAGATCGGTAGCTAGTTCGTATATACCTCCGCTTCCTGAAGGAATCGTTTAGCCCATATACTATACATCAACCATTAAAGAGTACGACTGTACTAATTTAGATTTAACACTTACTCATTCATTTTATAAGTTCTTATTTATGTTTCGGTAATCTGTTTACGAATCCAACAAACCAAATACATCAATTCAGCAGGTCGAATCCAAACTGTATTCCATTCCTAACATATTTAATTTCCAATCCAGCAACCTGGTAACAAATCCAGCAACCTTGATTGACCAATCCAACAACCTGGATTGACCAATCAACAACTTGGATTTGACCAATCCAGCAGCCTGGATTAACCAATCCAGCAATCTGGTAACGAATCCAGCAACCTGGATTGACCAATCCAGCAACCTGGATTACCCTTTTCAGCATATTGTATGTCCAATCATATTATATACATAATATAGTCCATGAAATGTCTAATTTAACAAACTATATTTAAATTAAATTTATTTTTTTATATAATTCATTTAAACATCAATAAACAATTTATTTTAATTATTTACACTTTACTAATTAACTCATTTAATCATTTTAAACAGCCATACACCTAATATCTTATCACAATTGAACAAAGCCCCCATCAAAAACATGCATAAATCATATTTAGGGTTTTCAAGTCATAACATCCTATTTTTCATATTTTTAACATTACATAACATATTTAATTCATATATTCATAACTAAATCATTTCCATGAAAAATACCAAATAATCTTATTATTTTTTTTATCTTTTAGCTACATATATATATATATATATATATATATATATATATATTTCATACACAAAAATAATTTTTCTAGAATTTTTTAATTTCCTTTAGTATTTTTCAAAAGTCTTTTTTTAGTTCGTAACTTAAGAAAATTAGCTATATCGTGCTCAAATCCAACAATTCCCAAATCTTGACAGAATCTTACACGTATTAACATGAACTTACAGTTTTAATTTCGTGGCCATCGGAGTTATAGAACTCCAGTTATAACAGTTTTTGTCAAAAAACCCAAAAATTAAAATAGCCATAACTCGATCGATTTTGATCAGAATAAGCTCATCTTTGGACAGAAGCTACTTTATATCATATATTTTCATGTCCCAAAAGTTTTTAATTTATTTCATTCACTAAGTTGCCGAAACTACCCCTGGAAATATTGGGCAGAATACTTTTTGGCTATTTCCAGATTTTGCCTACTTTGCTAAAAACAGTCCATACGAAAATCTACAACTTCTTTTTCAGTGATTCCACTTGGAGATGTTAAAAGACTCATAAATATAACTCAAGGACTTGACCACACTCAAAAATTTGAAATATAATGAGAGATATGATTGTTTTCATTTCATGTTTCTTTTTAAAAAAAATCTGATTTTCAAATCCTTGTGATTTCTAAGAAAATATCCATGATCTCTTGATTAATCAAACATTAAACAACATAAACCATCATAATACATACTAATACTCCTTAAGATCAAGGATCTACCATGATCCATCATCTATTTCATTAAACATTCACAACCACTAGGTCAAACACAATCAATGCTAAGAAAACTAAAGATTAGAGTTTTCTAACTTTTTGAAAACCTAGTTTCTATTTCTTGTTTTAGATCTAACTTTTGACATTCAAAAGGGTTAGGTCTAAACATGAAACACTTATTAACAAATAGATCTAAGGTTTTAGATCTCAAGATCATAAACTTTAGATGATCAAGCACAAAATCAAACAAAAAGAAAATAAACTATATTAAAGTAGAAATCTTTTATACATTTGCTTTGTATTCCTTCATTATTCTTCATAAGTTGATTTATGGAGCTAGATGGTTTACAAAACTATCCCTCTCTCTTCCCTAAGGGTTGCCGAAATCTCCTTTTCTTTATATGCTAAACAACTATGTACACATTTAAATAATATATATATTTAATTACATACATAATCCATAACACATTTATCATTGTTGATAAATTCTTATAATATTTAAATACTCACATAATCATATAATCACTATATATAATTCATATCAATAATTAATCACTTAACATTAATCACATAATGTACATACATATCATCTTAAATACAATAACAAATGTATTAATATTCAAATCCTTATTTGAAACTCAAATTAGGGTTTTGATCAGTTATTCATCTTTGCTTCCCTTCTTAGTCAACTCATAATCATTAAATTGACTAACTTGCTTAATTCGTATCGCATATGTTCAAAATATTACTGATAACAATAATGATAATAGTTAATAAAATAATAATATATATAGAAAAAATCATTCGTAAAATTACAGTCGTATAAAATTCTTGGTCCTTACACAAGCCAATCATGTATAATGATAAAGCATATACTCTGTAGCAATCTTATTCATTTATTAATAAAATAATTATTTATTTAAAGGCGTTTATATTATCTACATCATGTTGTTATATTTAAATGTGATAAACCCATAGTTTTAAATAATATTTTTAGAATTATGATGATGATCATGCTAATGAGATTTAAATTCTTAGATATCTTAAAACTAAAATAGCTCCCAATCGATGGATTACTAAATAGGGGATTAGTGAATCCGGATAGATTGGTACATGCGTTGCTTGCTTTTTGAAAGAGGATGATCGATCTCATGATTATTTATGTGGAGACACTAAAACAAGTATGTAGGTGCTTATTGGAGAATAAGTACATTGAACATGACTCGCTAAAGAATACCTAATGGAGTTTTACTTGCCTATCAATAAATTTTTTTTTAGTGATAGTAGTACAAGTAATTCTTAGACTTGAGATCATCATAGTATCTTATGTATGATGAGTTATACTTTGACATGTTCCTTAAGACCCTGAGGGTATATCAAAGGGTATGCTTAGGTATAATTAATTATACATGAAGATAATGAATGATCAATAAAGGATATACCACTTCTAGTAAAAGAAGTGAATGTCCTATGTGATTCGATAAATGACAACTCAGTAGTCCTTGGCCAATGCATAATGAAATTAGAAATTAGTTTATAATTTCCATTATCGGAGTGTGCATTTAGGATCAGAATACATATAATTAAATAAAATAAGACTTGATAGTAAATTCATGTCTTATATTTAATTGAGACATTGTATGGTAGAAGGAATAAATTATATGGTAACTATTTACTTAAAGTTTCTTTTATGATTAATGTTGAAATCTATATTATCTGAAAAGTCATTGAGCGCTAAGGGGGCTTACGGTTTTTTTTTCGCTAAATAAGGGGGCTTACGCTTATTGTAGAATAAATATTTATTTAAATGAAGTAATAGTTAATTTATTTATTTAAATAAAATTAGAATTGTTCTAATTAATTTATTCACAACCGGTTTAATATGGAGAACCTAAAGGGTCACACCATAAAAGGATGAATATTTATTTAAGAAGTAAATAACGTAATTGTAATAATAAGTTAAGTGTATTTAATTTAATCTATGGTGATAGAATAAATTAATTAGCTTAATATTTATTATTAAATATTTTAGAAATATTAAATATAAATTAATAAAAGGAGTCTTATTATTATTATTATTATTATTATTATTATTATTATTATTATTATTACTATTATTATTAATTTGAATTCCTAAAGAAGTTTGGAAATTAATTAATAAAAGTACTCTCCCATTTTCTTAATAAGATTATGAGGTAAATTAATTAAAGGAGTTTAATTAATTGCTCCTAATAAGATTAGGAAGCCTAATTTATTAAAAAAGTTTAATTAATTAATATGAAACCTAAATTCAAAAATAGTTATGAGGGTTGTCTACATCTATAAATAAGAGGAGTTTTATTTTGATTAAGAGTTAATGAAATTCCAATTGTTGGGAGAGCACACCTTTTCTAGAGAGAGAGAAAACTAGGGTTTTGCCAATAACCCACCTTCTTAATATTTGTTTATCCTTGGTGGATCACCTCTAGAGACCAAACACTTAGGTGGCTGACGTTGATCAAAGGACGGAATCACACCCGGTAGATTCAAGTTGAACAAGGAAAGGATTGGAGTTGAACTCGTACCTGAGGAAGTACGAATTTTCAAGGGTATGATTCGTTCTTCATTTTTTTAGATTGAATTAATAATTGCACATAAAAGATGATCCGAGTTCATGGTTTGTAAAATTTTAAAACTCTATTTTTACGCTTCCATTGTTATGTATGTAATTGCTACATGCTACTTTGATCTTACAAACCTTACAGTGGCATCAGAGTAAAACCTTTATGCGAGTTATTAATTATTTTTATTTGTTATATATATATATATATATATATATATTAATATGTGTTTTGAATAATTTAATTTAGCATAATTGTTAGCTTGGAATCAAGTTTTTTGGAAAAAAACAGCACAATTCGTGAACTGAAAAAACAGTTCCTGGCGACTAGCGTCGCAGCACCGGTCCGAGTCAGGAAACGGGCGACCCAACCCTGCAACGCCTGTTTACAGTGTAAACGGAGCGCCGTAGCACTAGGTCCGGATTTTTAAAAAAACGGGAGTCTACAGTATAAACTAGGCGCCGCAACGCCGGTTACCAGAATTGAATAAAAAAAATTTTTATTTAATTTTTGATTTCTAATTAAGATAAAAGGTTTATTTTAATTAAAATTATATGTTTTTCAGTAATTCCAGATTAATAAAGAAGTTTATTAGATTTCGAATTGGATTAAAATAAAAAAATTTATTTTAATTAGAATTGGATTTCATGCTAACTAATTAGAGTTAGAATTGGATTCCATGATAACTAATTAGAGTTGAAATTGAATTTCAAAACTAACTAGGATTGCCCATTAAACCGATATCAATGTATATATTAAATATTTTATTTATTGATGCATTTGATGATATGTATGATAATAAATGGGGTTGATTATGGACTATTGACCAATACAATTGAATTTTATTTTAGTTGAATGATTGAATGTATGAGTTTTATTAAATGGGGTATGCGTATCTCGTCTTCTCTAATTTTTCTTGATGTAAATTCTATCTCCCTCCTATGTACTTTCCCTTGATTGCTGGTCAAGGTTCCTATTTAATGTAAAAAGTTTATATAATAGGATTAACTAGAATTATCTTGAAGAATTGGAGACCAAGGAGCAAGGAACGTATGAAGATCCGTTTATAATGGAGCCCGGATTTAAATGTAATAGTTATGTTTAAATTTAATTCTTGCACTCCTAAGTTTGATTTATTAGTTCACTTGATGGCTCAAGTGAACCAAACTAGAATAAAAGTCCATAATCAATCTGGGGTAGAATATTGTATTCTATATGCATGCTTATACTATATATATATATATATATATATATATATATATATATATATATATATATATATACATATATATATTATGCAACATGCTTTACATGTCAATTAATATGATGCGTATTATATATATATATATATATATATATATATATATATATATATATATATATATATGTGTGTGTGTGTGTGTGTGTGTGTGTATGTGTGTGTGTTTGCGTGTGCGTGTGTGTGTATGTGTGACAACCCGGATTTTTAAAAAAATTAATAAATAAGAATTTAATAAATAAAATTCTTATTACGAGGTGTTTCAAATTTGAGTATGTGTATATGTGTTATATATTGTGAAATATGTGATTTGGTGTGAAGAGAATTTTACATATTAATTTTAATATTTATTGAATTAAATAAATATTTTAATTAATTTATCTATTGAGTTAAATAAATAAATAATATAATTGTTCTGAAGTAATTTAATTAAGTGTAATATATTAATTAAATGAATATTTAATATTTAATTTAATTAGTATGTAATGATTTTATGGTATAGTTCTAATTTAATTGGGATAATTAAATTAGATGAAGTTATGTAGTAATTGTTACATGAAATTATAATTAGCGAGTAATTATAATTGTTATGTGATAATTTTTATGTGATTAATTGATGTTAACTTTTAATTAATTAAATTAGAATATTAATATTTAATTAATTAAAGTATAACATTAAAAATATGTGTTAAATGATTTATTAAAATAATTAAAAGAGTTTTTAAAATCGTTTTCCCAAACAACGCTTTCCCAAACAATGCCCTTGCACCGTTTTAAATCCGTTTTGCCAAACGGGGCCTTAACTACAAAAAACTTATTTTTTAAAATAATGTTGTGTGGCCAAACAATCTTTAGGGCTTTTAAAATTCAAATTATAACTTATATATATTAATTGCAATTATGGTATTAATTGGGTGGTTTAAATATTTGGGAGTTATATATATATATTATATAATTATACATATAATATATATCATATTAGTTATATGTTAAAACTACGTTAGTTAGGATTAGCTAAGTGTTAGTCAGTTAGAAAAGAAGAACAAAACAGAGAAAGAAATATAGAGAAAGAAAAGAGAAGTGAGAGAGAAAAGAAGAGAGAAGAAGAAGAGGAAAGGAGGAAGGCTTTGAGAGAAAGTCCTTGTTAAACCTCATCATCATCTTCCTCACTAAGCAACAAGGGTATAATCTCAATTCCTTGTATTTAAATATATTTTTATGTTCTTCATGAGTATTAGTTCTCTGTGTATATGAATTAACGAGAAATTTATATAAACATGATGTATATGTATGAATTGTGTCAATATATACTTATAATTGAATTGTATGCATAATTGAGTTGTCTAATTCATGAAGACATGATGAACATGAAGAATTCATGTTCATCAAAAGTTACAGTGATATATTTTAAAAAAAATAATATATAATTTTCTTTGAAATCAAAAGAATTCATGTTTGATTATTAATTGTTGTTTAAATTAAGTATAGATAGTGATAGTATGTTTAGAAGCTAATTGATTATACTTTGAATTGTGTATTTTGAATTAGAAAACAAATTACAGTGTTCAATTTCATAAAGAACACTTATCAATGGCTTTTCTTTAAATATCATGAAATTAGTTATTTTAAATTGTGTGTTTTGATGATTCAATGTGTTAAAACATGATAGAAACTTTAAATTTTGGTTCTGTAATGTTTGATATGCAAATTATTGCCTGAATTCAGAACTCGATGTGGAGAAATAAGCCAATTTAGTTTTTTCTCTGTATTGTTCGCGAACCTGTCTGCGGCGGTTGCAAGAATTCCGCCTCGCGGGCCTTGCAAGGCCAAATAGTGCGCCCCGGCGAGACGCGCCCCGGCGCAGATTCTGCATGTAAAGCGCGCCCCGGCGCGAATTGCAGAAAGTAAATATTAATTATAAATTATAGTATGTTTAATTATGATTTAATAAATGCATGATATAGTTTGACTAATTAGGAATTATAATTTGTTTAATTATAATTCACTTAAAATAAGATGTAATTATAATTTGATTATTACAATTAAAGTAAATGTTTAACTTAAATTATAATTTCTTTAATTATAATTTAATATGTAATTATAATTTGAATAATTATAAGTAAGGCAAATGTGTAATTTAAATTATAATTTATTCAATGAGTGCTTAAATTGAAATTGATTAATTATAATCAAAGTAATTGTTTAATTTAATTTATAATTAGTTTAATTATAATTTAATTAATAAAAATGCATAAATTAGGTTTGATTAATTTTAATCAACATAATGTTTAATTTAAATTATAATTTAATTAATAGAAACTACAATTATAATTTGATTAATTATAATTGAGGAGAATGTGTAATTTAAATTTGTTTAATTAATATGAGTACATAATTATTAATTGATTAATTATGTAAAGATATAATATGATTATGTGATGTGATTAATTATGTGATCAGTAATTATGAACTTAGTAATTAAAGAGTAATGAGTTAACCTAAATGAGTTAACTAATTATGAGAAGTAGTTATGTGATAATTAATTTATATTAATTAATTATACATATAGTTTGACAGTGTGTGTTAAACAAATAAATGGGACAGAATTACGAAGAGTAAAGTAGAACTTACTTAAACGATTGCTAAGCGTTGCTGTGTGACTAATAGTTGATGTGTCTGGTAATACGTTGTGTATGATTTATGAAGCAGATTATTATAAGCTGTTTTTTCGTTAATTGGTAATCTACGAGCCATGCAAGTCTTTCAGTTCCTATTTTCTATGTGAACTTGATGATGAACTGTTTTAAATTGTATTGCAAAGAGTATGATATGTTATATATGTTGCAAGCATGAAATGTTAAAGTCAATTTCTGACTACATTGATTGATTAAAGAATGTTGATTAAGTAAGGAACTCAATCTTTATATTCGTTATGTGAATTAAAGCATGTATGCTATGTTACTCTAATGATTATGAGATGTATATCGAGTATGTTATTATTTGCTACGTGATGCATGAAAGCTGTTAGATCTTGCTGAGCTATCGAGCTCACTCTTGCAAATAACCACTTTTGCAGGTTAAGGATGCAAGGTAATGATACGTGCTAGTTGAACGTTAAGATCAATAGCGATGCAAGAAATTATTTATTGTAGATGAGTAATGTATTTGTTTCCTTAATTATAACATAATTTTTGAGTTGTAAGTTGGGCTATCTGATGTATAGTGGATATTGCTTTGAGATGTAAGACTTTGTATAGTAACTTCGATGAAGCGATTCATGTAATAAAGTTGAATCAAAGATATGTAATGATAAAGGTTGAGATTCAGGGCAATAAAGAAAGATTATATAAAAGTTTTAAAAATTCCGCATTTTAATGATTGTATCATCTAATAATGATGTAAAGTTAGAATAAAGTTGTATTGTAAACGATCAAGAATAGTAATTATATTGTATGAATTTTGGGGTCGTTACAGTATATGCGCTAAACAAGATGAGACAATTAATAACAAACCCTTCAAAGAAAATATATTAAGTTGTAACTTTCAAAGATATTTGGAATATCGAACGTCGCCTTCTAACATGATAAAATAATAGAGTATTAAATATTTAATATGGGTTTGTTGTGCACACAAGGCAAGTATTAAATATTTAAGATGTTGTTTTATTACATATTATGTTTATAAGGAATTGTACATTAACGCTTTGTTGTGCACACACAAGGGCTGTAATTTTCTCTTCACTTATATGGAAATGTTGAGTCGGACTTAACTAAGATCCTTTTGGTTCGGATGTGCACACACTTGACCATATTGATCTAAGAGGTAAAATACAAGGAGTTACATGGTGATGTAATTGAAAAAATTTGTCTACCTATTTATTTATATATAGTTTGTTGTGCACACACAAGGCTATCTATATTTTAAATAGGATCCTTATTCTCACTAGCAAATCTTTAAATAGATTTGCCAAACTATATATTATGAGGGTAATATAGTTTGATGAAAATAGTGGGAGATACCAATTTAAAATAAGACCTAATTTATTTTGGTAATTAATTAAATGAATGTATGCTAAAATGTTTTTTTTATTTCACATGCAGAATTTGAAAAATGTCACACTCACTATCACTGCGTAGTATACTTGGTGCTAACAAGTTTATCGGACAGAATTACACAAATTGGTTAAGAAATTTGAGAATTGTTCTCACTACTGAAAAACTTTCTTATATCCAAGAATAATTTGTCCCTGCAAAGGTTGCAGAAACAGCCTCTAAGGAAGAGATTGTTACTTTTAAAAAGTGGCAAGATGATGCATCCATTGCACAATCCATCATGCTCGCATCCATGAGTAACGAGCTACAACGTCAGCACGAGAAAATGGATGCCTATTTTCTTTTGTTTCACCTAAAAGAATTATATGGTGAGCAAAGCAGGACTGCTAGGTATCAGATATCTAGAGAGCTCTTCCGATCACACATGTCCGAGGGCACTACAGTTGAGGCTCATTGTCTAAAGTTGATTAATTTAATTGAACAACTAGAATAATTGGGGTTCACCAGGATGGGGAGTTAAGTCAAGATTTGATCTTGCAGTCACTCCCGGACACCTTCTCACAATTTGTTGTGAATTTCCACATGAATAAGTTGGACGTCAGCTTGCCTGAGTTACTTAACATGTTAAAAACTACTGAAGGTCACTTCCCATTCAAACGGGACCATGTCTTAATGGTAGTTGATTCTTCCAAGAAAAGGAAGAGGCCCAAGGTATCTTCTAAAAAAAAGAAAAGCGAGAAGGCTAAGGGCAATACGAAGAAAAAGGAAAATAAGAAATCCTGATCTAGAGAGCAAAGGAATATGCTTCCATTGCAACAAGCCCGATAACTGGAAGAAGAATTGTGATAAGTACCTTGCGGAACAAAAGTAGAAGAAGCTTGGAGAAGCTTCAAGTTTGTTTATGATTGAAATTAATTATTCTGAAAGTCATAATTCTACTTGGGTATTGGATACCGTCTGTGGTTCTCACATATGTAATACTGTGCAGGGACTAGTCAGAAGTAGAAAGATGAACAAGGATGAGGTCCTCTTACCAGTGGAAAATGGAGCAAAGGTTGCTGCATTAGCTGTAGGGACTTATTGTTTAGCACTGCCTACAGGCAAGTCCATTACTTTAAATAATTGTTATTTCGTTCCAACTCTTATAAGAAACATTATTTCAATGTCTTTATTGGATATGGATGGGTTTGAAATTATAATAAAGAATAATAGTTGTTCTATTTATAATAATAATATTTTATATTGTGCTAGTAAATTGTTGAATGGACTTTACATACTTGACTTGCATGAAAATATACTTCAAATTGAGCAAACTAAGAAACGGAAAAGAGATGATGTTAATTATACCTATATGTGGCACTGTAGACTCGATCATATCAATGAAACAAGATTATCCAAGTTGCATAAGGATGGGCTCTTCGAGCTATCTGATTATAAATCATATCCAACTTGTGAATCTTATCTCATGGGTACAATGACTAAATCTCCTTTTAGTGGAAAAGTAGAAAGAGTTACAAAGTTGTTAGCGTTGGTACACATAGACGTATGTGGGCCATTGACAACGAATGCACGAGAAGGGTATTCTTACTTTATTTCTTTCACTGATGATCATTTGAGATTTGGATATGTGTATTTAATGAAATATAAATTTGAATCATTTGAAAAGTTCAAAGAATTCAGAAGTGAAGTAGAGAAACAAACTAGTAAGAGTATTAAGATTCTTCGATCGGATCGAGGAGGAGAATACTTAAATGGTGAGTTTCTCAATTATCTCAAAAAAAATTGTATAATCTCACAATGGACTTCACCAGGAACACAACAGTTGAATGGTGTATCTGAAAGGAGAAATCAAATATTGTAGGACATGGTTCGATCTATGATGAGTTTTACCGATCTTTCAGTATCATTCTGGGGCTATGCTCTAGAAGCGGCTACATACCTACTAAATCAGGTACCCTCGAAATCCTGTCCCAAAGACTCCATATAAAATATGGACAGACAGGAAACCTAGTCTTAAGCATGTTAAGATTTGGGGATGTCCAGTTTATGTGAAAAAGTTTGAAAATGATAAGATTTGGACAAGGTTTGATAAGTGCACGTTTGTGGGATATCCTAAGGAAAGTTTAGGATACTATTTCTACAATCCTACTGAGCAAAAGGTGTTTGTTGCGAAAGACGCTGCCTTCTTGGAAAAATGAGTTTATCCTTTAAGGGGATAGTAGGAGGAAAATAGATCTTCAAGTAATTCAAGAACCGCAAACCACTACAGATCAAGTCGATGAACCTGTCCAAGGAGAAGAACCTACTGTACAACACTCTATTCATAAATATGGTAGGATACCGAAGATACCTGATAGGTATGGATTCGTCACAGAGGATGACGATGAGGTACGCATCATGAATGATAATGATCTATTGAATTACGAACAGGCTATGAGTAGTAAAGACTCAGAGAAATGGCAAGAAGCCATGAAATCCGAGATGGACTTCACGTATGAAAACCAAGTATGGACTTTTGTTTCAGCACATGAGGGAATTACGCCTATTGGGTGCAAATGGGTCTTTAAGAGAAAGATTGGAGTGGATGGAAAGGTAGAGACCTATAAGGCCAGACTGGTTGCAAAAGATTTCAAACAAAGGCAAGGAATTGACTATGATGAAACCTTTTTACCAGTAGCTATGCTCCAGTCCATTCGAATTTTTCTTGCGATTACAGTTTATAATGACTACAAGATCTGGCAAATTAACGTGAAAACGGCCTTCCTCAATGGAAAACTTGAGGAGGATGTGTATATGACACAACCAGAGGGTTTTGTTTCAACGGTTGGAACAAATCAAGTCTGCAAGCTACAACGATGCATTTATGGATTGAAGCAAGTTTCTCAAAGGTGGAAAATTCATTTTGATGAGACAATCAAAGAGTTTGATTTTATCCAAAACGAGAATGAACCATGTGTATACAAGAATGTTAGTGAGAGCGCTGTATCATTCCTTGTATTATATGTTGATGATATATTACTGATAAGGAATGATATTCTGATGCTACAATCAATTAAAATCTAGTTATCTAAACACTTCTTCATAAAGGACTTGGGAGAAGCATCCTATATTTTGGGGATAAAGATCTATAGAGATAGCTCTAAAAGGATGATTGGCTTGTCCCAAGGAACGTACATTGACACTGTGACGCCCTCAAATTTAGACACTCGTATCTCGAATTCGGTGCATCACGATCTAATTCTAATAATATACTAAAATCTCATGCAATGAAATAAGAGAATAATTTACATTGATTTAATATAAATATTTGCGTCCCACGGTTTCGCAACTATGACTAACTTAAACATATCTTAAACCATAACATAACTTAATACACACTATGAAATAAGTCTTATTACAATATCATAATAATTCTAAAGAAGAACAAAGCTACGTCGTAGCCTTGCCTTTGTCCTTGTCCGTGCCAGAGGGTCAGCACTGTTCTGCCTTAACTGAAATATTTAAAGGAAGCAAGAATGAGCAACATATTTGCTCAGTAAGTGATATAGCAATAAGGGTAAGCATAATTATAAAGCTTAATAATATCCAAGATATAATATCAAAGGATAACTCAAGAGTTTAAGGAATAATATTGTGAATAAAGAAATATCAATAGTTCCAAAATTGTCCTTTAAATTGTAAACAGAAGGTCATTATAGACCGAAGCATTATCAAGAAGATTCAAAGGTTTTAACATTTTCCAAAAATAAATTTTAATACTGAGCAATCACTAAGGACCAAAAACTCCTACTAGAATTAATAGTGTTTAACTAAAAATTCGATGTAAACAAGTACAACAGGTGATTAGGCTAAAGTACCCTACATTATACATAATATTCACATATTATTTGTGAGCACGTCGATTTCCCTAAAGTTATATAGTTTCCCCTTCAATGAGGGTTGTTCATCTCAGTCGATTTATAAGATTCCTCACCAAAGCAATTGGTTTAGATCGCTTGCAAATTCATGAAATTGGTCTAGCCGAATCAAATGGCGTAGACAACTTCTACAATGTATATGAGAACAATTTATAAGTTCAATACTCGCAACGTGGTTCGAAGAATGTAGTCGTGATTTAAATCAAGCTATGAAATATTAATTTATAAGACAAGAATCATACTATCAATTATTTACTTGTACGATCAATAATAGTATAAGCTTAAGTACGTGCTCAATAAAGAGTACAGTTTGGATACTTGCATTCAATATACAATCAATTGAAGTTAGGAAACTTGCTTACAAGATCTATTGTATAAATTAAATGCAAACGTTAGAATACTTGCTTGAGTCGTTGACTAATTTCGACTTCGACTTCTTATCCCTTGATTAACCTATTGTTATCAAAACGGTTAATCTCTATCCACTCATAAACATATAAATCTTAATTGGCCTGACACACTAGCCTTAGATATCTAAAACTTTTTAAAACAGTTATTCATTTGTTTCTTTTTAATCATTATATCTGTCATTCTATTTTTAATCTAGTACTTTATTATTATTCTTTGAATAATTCTCTTAATCATAATTAGGGATATTCATATTATTGTCTCATTGGTTCACAATTAAATAACCCTTGAAAAAAATTAATTGTTTAAAAATTATTATTCACAATTAAAGTGTTTATTAATGTTACTTTAATTGTTCACATTTGATTAATCACACAATAATCTTTACTATTATCAATTGGTTTAAGTCTTGTTGTTTTACAATTAAGTATTACCTTAATTGTTTATTCAGTTCACAATTAAAACATTATTTAGTTTTAATTGTTTATAATTTAGGAATATTAGATTAATTATCACTTATTGGTTTACAATTAAAATTATTTTAATTGTTTAATCTTCTTTAAGTCAAATAAGTCTTAAACTTCTAAATTCCAAATTTTTTTAATTAATTCACAATTAAATTACTTTAATTGTTTAATTATATTTGATTAATAAAATCTCTTAATATTAATCAAATTAAGTATTATTATTAATTAATTAATTATTATTTTAATTTTAGAAAAATTAATTTTATGATCCGGTTTGACCCGACTCAACCCGGTTTGACTCGGATTCGGGCTAACTGTGAAACTGATCTGGCGCTGCAGCGCCGGGTTTAGTACTACAGATGGCGCAGCAGCGCCGTACTTGTAGAAACCCTATCCGGTTGTGGCGCTGCGGCCCGGTGATTAATATTGAGGATGGTGCTGCAGCGCCGGTCCTGCAGAATTGAAAAGGTAGTGGTATTGTAGTGCTAGTTATAGCTCTCTAGGCGGCGTAGTAGCGCCGGCTCGACAGATTGCTTAGACATGTGATTTCTCAAAATGTTCTTTTACCTCATTTGATTCAAACTTGCATAACTTCTTCATTTTACATCCAAATGAGTTGAAACCATTTTCTTTATCTCATATACTTACATATTTTCAATATGTGATGTATTGAACAATTTTCTAAATTATTTATTTAATTAAGTTTAGTGCTTTTCCAAGATAGGGTTTATATTTTGACATACTTTACAAAAAGTTCCGTTATGGGTTCGTTTTATATCCGATTACTATGATTCCACTTGGGTTATATCCGTATTTCATAGATGTTCAACATAACATTATTAGATCATATATAAGGCTTATACATTTTATTACCTTTAACAACATATCTCATGCTTAGAAGTATACTAACTAGGTTTCAAGCTTAACTTGTATTTCTTCCTAACTAACATACACTAACTCTTCCATGACAAGTACATAATGAAGTTAGTTAGTGATCCTACCTTTTGATGGCTTTCTTCCTCTTAGCTAAGAACCTTGAGTAGGCCTCCACTTTGTTTCCTTCTTCTAGTGCTCCACCAACAAAGCAAGAGCTTCTCTAGGTTTCTTCTTTTTCTCTCAACTCTCTCTAGCTTTCTATATCTCCCAACACTTAGGATTTGAAATGGAAAACTTCCACCAACACTTGGGGCTCTCTATTTATAGGCAATCCATTGTCCAACACTAGGTTATTACACAATGGACAAAGGGGAGTTGGTGACTAGCTCCACCAACTACTACTATTTATAGTACCACTAGCCATTGGGCTACACCATCATTGCCATCGTATGGGCTTGCTTGTGAGCTTAACTTAGCTATAAAATCAGCATTCTAAGGTCTTTGAGGAGGGGGGTTCGATTTGGAGGGGGTGCTATTGCCTTATGTCACAATTTTTATTTCCTTTTGCACACTATGCTAGCATACAAGACTCTTATATACACACCTATATATATATATATATATATATATATATACCCCTATTATACTCCCACATACATATATATCCACATATATATATATATATATATGTATACATATATCCATCATCATATATTACACATTGGGCTAAATCAAGCTAAATTATATTGGGCTAGGCATAACACTAATGCATATGGTCTAACATTAACCTAGCACATATATTGATTGGGCCACATGTCCTAACTCTTACAAGCATGTTACATAATGATGTTGGGCTTGGATATAACCTAAGTCCAATACTTTATTAAATCATGACCCAACTAGTTTAATTAGGAATTTAATTATGCCACACAAGGCTTAACACTTAAGCTTAATTAAGCTTATCATTATCATCAACATACTTCTTAATCATTTCATACTTGATTCAATTAATACTGAATTATTAATCATATGGCACACACATTTATATATATATATATATATATATATATATATATATATATTTGCACACAAATAATTTTAATTACCTTTGTTTTAAATTCTAAAATTATTTATAAAATTCTCGGGTATTACATTCTCCCTTCCTTATAAAAATTCCGTCTTCGGTATTGGTACAAGGATACATAAAAAGATAGGGATAGTCTCTCCTTATCTTATTCTCTAATTCCCACTTAGCCTCCTTGGCGTTATAGTTTTGCCAAACTACTTTTACAGAAGATATAACTTTATTCTTCAAAGTCTATTCTTTCCTATCAATTATTTGGATATGAATCTTTTCGTAAGTCAGATTCTTCTCTACTTGAATAGGCTCGTATGATATCACATGATTATAGTCGGGCTTGTACAGATATAACAATGAAATGTGAAACACGTTGTGGATGTGTTCCAGTTCGGGTGGTAAAGCTACTTTGTACACCACTTCACCCACTCGCTTCAATATCTCAAATGGTCCTATGAACCTTGGGCTCAATTTCTTATTCTTGCCGAATCGTATCCTGCTGAATCGTATCTTGAAGACTTCAAAGTCTCGGTTTTGACCATGCAAATCCGCGTACTTCTTCTGGCGATCTTAAGCTGCTACCAATCTGGCTCTTATCATTGTTACTACGTTGGCTGTTTGTTGGACTAGTTTTGGTCCCAAAATTCATCGTTCTCCGACTTCGTACCAACACAACTGTGTTCTGTACTTTCTCCCATAAAGAGCTTCGTACGGTGGTATACCGATACTCGTGTGATAACTATTATTGTAAGCAAATTCTACTAAGGTTAGGTGGTCGTCCCAATTCCTTTAGAAGTCCATCACGCAAGCTCTAACCATGTCCTCTAGCATTTGTATAGTCCGCTCACTCTGTCCGTATGTCTAAGGATGATAAGCAGTACTCAACCTTAACTGGGTTCCCATCCTCTCTTGCAAGCTTTTCTAGAAATTTAACGTAAAGCGCTGATCTCGATCGGAGACAATTGACATCGACACTCCATGTCATGAAACGATTTCCTTTACGTATAAACTTGCTAACTGATTTAAACTGAATTAAATTTTGATCTGTAGAAAATGAGCCGTCTTCGTTAGTCGATCCACGATAACCCAAATAGCATCATAACCTTTTTGAGTGACTAGAAGTCCTACCACGAAGTCCATCGTAATATGGTCCCACTTCCACTCCAGTATTTCTAATACTTGAAGTAAACCACTAGGCCTCTTGTGTTCTGCTTTGACTCGTTGACAAGTAAGACATCTACCGACGCACTCTGCAACCTCTCGTTTCAGATTGGGCCACAAAAAATATTGTCTAAGATCTCAGTACATCTTCGTGCTTCCTGGATGAACAGAATACGTTGTATTGCGTGCTTCATGCAAGATTTCATCTCTCAGCTCTGTTACAGCTGGCACCCATACTCGTCCTTTAAATCTCAATATACTGTCCCTAACCACCTTGAATTCTTATTGACAGGCAAGTAAAACTCTATTAGGTATTCCTTAGCGAGTCACATTCAGTGAACTTATTCTCCCATAAGCCATACTTACTTTAGTGTCTCCAAATAAATGATCATGAGATCAATCATCCTCATCCGATGAGCAAGCAACATATTTACCAATCTATCTGGATTTACTAATCCCCTTTTTAATAATCCAACGATTGAGAACTATTTTAGTTTTAAGCTTTCTAAGAATTTAGATCTCGTTAGCATGATCAACATCATGATTCTAAAAGCATTGTTTAAAACTTTGGGTAATTTACATATTATAAAAACAGCATCATATAGATAATTAAATGCCTTTAATAAATGAATAATTTTATTAATAATTAAATAAGATTGTGTTCAAAGTATATGCTTTATCATCATACATGATTGGCTTGTATGCATACTACTTTCAATCTCCCACTTGCACTAAAGCCAATCGCCATGGTATCTCATATCCATCTTCTATAAGTGACGATCAAATTACTGTTGTGTTAAAGCATTAGTAAATGGATCTGCAATGTTTTCTTGAGAGTCTACACGCTCCAAGGTGACGTCTTCTCTTTCAATTATCTCTCTGATCAAGTGAAATCACCCCAACACGTGTTTGGATTTCTGATGAGACCTGGGTTCCTTATCCTGTGCAATAGCTCTAGTGTTGTCACAGTATAAGGGGACTTCTCCTCCAATGATAGGACCACACCAAGTTTTGTTATGAACTTCTTCATCCAAACAGCCTCCTTTGCAGTTTCACTTGCAGCAATGTACTCTGCCTCTGTCACTGAATCATCAACTGTTTACTGCTTGGAACTCTTCTAACTCACTGCGCCACCGTTTAAGGTAAACACATACCTCGAAACGGATTTACTGTCATCTTGGTCTGTTTGAAAACTTGAGTCCGTGAAGCCCTCGAATTTTAATTCAGACCCACCGTAGACAAGAAATACATCCTTAGTTCTTCGTAAGTACTTTAGGATATTTTTCACTGCCTTCTAGTGCTTTTCTATTGGATTCGACTGATATCTGCTGGTTACACTCAGTGCATGAGCGACATCCAGTCTGGTACATATCATACCGTACATGAAAGATCCTATCACAGATGAATAAGGAATCTTACTCATACGGTCTCTCTCCTCAGGTATTTTTGGGGCCTGTTTCTTAGAGAGATGTGTTCAATGGCTCATCGGCATGAGACCTCTTTTCGAATCCTCCATGCTAAACCTCTTTAGCATCTAGTCAATGTACGTTCCTTGGGATAAGCCAAGCATCCTTTTAGATCTATCTCTATAGATCTTTATCCCCAAAAAATAGGATGCTTCTCCCAAGTTCTTCATGGAGAAGTGTTTAGATAACTAGATTTTAATCGATTGTAGCAAAGGAATGTCATTCCCTATCAATAGTATATCATCAACATATAATACAAGGAATAAAACAGCGCTCCCACTAAACTTCTTCTACACATATGGTTCATCTTCGTTTTTGATAAAATCAAACTCTTTGATTGTCTCATCAAAATGGATGTTTCATCTACGAGAAGCTTGCTTCAATACATAATAAGATCGTTGCAGCTTACACACTTGATTTGTTCTAACCTTTGAAACAAATCTCTCTGGTTGTGTTATATACACACCCTCCTCAAGTTTTCCATTGAGGAAGGTCATATTCACGTCCATCTGCCAGATCTCATAGTCGTAATAAGTTGCAATCGCAAGCAGAATCCGAATGGACTTGAGCATAGCTACTGGTGAGAAGATTTCATCAGAGTCAACTCTTTGTCTTTGTTTAAAACCTTTTGCAACCAGTAGGGCCTTATAGGTCTCTACCTTGCCGTCTGCTCCAGTCTTTCTTTTAAAGACCCATTTACACCCAAAAGGCTTTGTGCCTTCAGGTGGTGAAACCAAAGTCCATAATTGGTTCTCATCCATGGAGTCCATCTTGAATTTCATGGCTTCAAGCCATTTTCCTGAGTCTTTATTACTCATACCCTGTTCGTAAATCAATGGATCATCATCATACATGATGTGTACCTCATTGTCATCCTCTATGACAAATCCATACCTATCAGGTATCTTCAGTACTCTTCCAGATTTACGAATAGGCTGTCCATAGTAATTTGTGATTCTTGAACTTCTTCAAGATATATCTTACTCCCACTGACCCCTTCATGGATAAACTCTGTTGTCCGATAAAAATTAATAACAAAATAATTATTAGAACAGTTTACCGACAGCGGCGCCAAAAACTTATTTTTCGATTTATACAATAACAATTACGCACAAGTGCACACGGTCAATAAAGTAATATAATAGTAAGAAAAGTGTCGAACCCACAGGGAACAGTTATTTAATAACTATTTTAATTATCCAATTTTTACCAATTTATTTCATGTAAATAGTCACTCCAATTGATTTGTGAGAATTATCTAAATTAAAGCGATTAAGAATCAATTCACTAACAATTAATGAATACCAGACAATTGAAGTATAGGAATACAATTTCCCCAATTAATCCACAATAATTCTTTTATTTTGTTTCCACTTAATTCATTCCACTAAATTGACAACTAGGTTTACTTCACAATTTACTAACACCTTTCAATGATTAGCAAAAATGTATATTTTAACTATTTTACTATTTTCGTGTAAAATCCTTAAAATAGATTCATTAAATTCACACCTGTATCACAATTGCACATGCTATATAAATACTTTCATTTTATATACTGTTATGTTATTTTAATTAAGAACTAACAAATTCATGTGTTGTTATATTCAGTTCTAATCTAAGAAATCCTTTTTCAATTCAATCAAAGATATAAGGCTAATTGCTGGCCAAACAATTATTGAATTAAGCACATAATAATAACAATCAATTAAGAGAAATAATCAAGTGAAATTAATAGTAATTGAATTAAAGCTTCATAAAAGGTTCCATTGTATCCCTAATAAAGAATTAGTTCATCATCAACTCAGAAATACAGAGAGAATAATTGAAAGACAACATGCTATAAATATTAATTTAAGATGGAAGAAGGCAAAAACTTTGTTGATGTTCTTCAATCTGCAATCCAACGTCTGTCTCACAATAGCCTTCAACGATTTTCTAATATGCTCCAAGAGAGTAGCCACCAAGAATTTCTAGGTAAAAGATGATCTACTACTAAGAAAATAACTCATATTTATAGTCTAATCAAACCCTAGTACAAATAGGCAAGTTTAAAATCCTTTTCCAGCTCAACTTTATGTTTTAAGTAACAGAATATCCATCAAATCCGTCGGTCTCATGCGGCCTGCGCATGGTCCCTTTACGAATTAGCGCGCTCCGCGCATGGCATTCTGGGGCTGATGTCCAGGCTTGTGCGCTTTATGCTTGATGTAACAGTATGAACGCGTGGACCACGCTTGAGGTCCAGTAGCTCATCCTTGTGAAGCGCGCTCCGCGCCTCACTTAAGCCTACAGCCGCGCGGTCAGCGCTCCACCTCCAGATTCGTCCAAATGTCTAGCTTCTCATTCAGTTTCAATTTCTATCATGCTCCTCTGCCTCTTACCTGCACTCCGATTTGGATGATTCAAGATGTTCTGGAAAGATAAGAAGTAGATCTACAATAAAATCCAAGTTCCAAGCCAAGAACATGTATCCAACTTAGCATTAAAAGCTTTGTAATCTCCCCTTATTATCTTTTCTTGCATATTTTACTCCAAAAGATGTCTGGATTTCTTTTCCTTGCTTCTCCATGCCAATGTGGTGTCATAACCTACTCGTGTCTTGCTTAGCCGTGTCTAGCTCGACACCGCTTTAGCCATGTTGTTTCATTTTTCATATCTTTGTTCTATTCCTCCTTTTCCTACACAAGATCAATTAAACACATAAAAAGGAACGGAAATACCCGAAAACTCACAATTCATCAAACTAAAGATATCCAATTCATAGGTATAAAAGCCTACTCATCAAATACCCCCAAACTTGAATCGTTGCTTGTCCTCAAGCAAAACACTAAGAACAAAAATCAGAAAGATTCAATCTTTAGTAATGAACTACTCAAGAAATGAATCAATATGAATTTGAACAATGGCCTCAAAGGTTACAACAAAAGATAACCCAAAGAAAATTTCAAAATAATGCAATGTCTAAAATTTTAACAAATTCGTTAGTACCACATCTACTCATGATCCTTTAAGTACGTGTGTGCATCCAAATGTTCAAACTAGTCATGATTTAGATAAGATCATATAAATAAATACTCATAAAAGATTTTCAAAATCAACTCGAAAAACCTTCTTATTACATCAATATCCACTAATAAAGGAAAAACATAAATTTTTGAGGATCAAATGGATATTTAAATATTTAAGCACATATGAACCCTTCCCAAGTACTTCAAAAACACTCTTTTTTTTCTATCTTTTTAGTGAGTGCGTTTTACGCTCCATCAAACTTCCCATTAAACGAGTGCATTTTACGCTCCATCTCGTTTCCTGTCGCACGAGTGCGCTTTATGCTCCATCTTGTCCTTGTGTTTATGGGTGAGTGCGTTTTACGCTCCATCTCGACCCACCACATGATTCAATTATTCAACTCGGGAAGGTTCCAATTTTTCTAAAACACTCCAACATTTCCCCCAAACTTAATGTGGGTGCCTAATTTTCACTTTAAATGATGCTCAAATAATATTTCTCAAGTTGCAATGATATCTTTCAAAAGTATTTAACCAAATATTTTTTTTAACCCCAACTAGCTAAACAGATGGATATGTGCATAGAACTTCAAAAGATTCTTAAGTAGTGTAAAAACCAACTAATAAGTCGAAATATAGACTAAGCATGCTCATCAATTCTCCAAGAGTTAAAACTCATTAATCACCCACTTATCATTGGCCAAAATTAATTTCCATCAAAACGTTGCCCAAGTAATAACCAAACATAATAAATACCCCCAAACTTAAAACAGACATTGTCCTCAATGGTTAAGACAAGAAAAAGTAAAGTAGAGGACTTCCCTGAAAATATAACAATTTTTCTCCTTGTCTGCTAAGTATGAAAAATAGACTAGGCACATTGGAATGAATAGGGCACTACACTTGAATTGGACTTGACTAACCTGTGAACATAATAGAAGAACATTTATTAAATCCTAATAAATGCAAATTTATTAATTACTAAAAATAAAAGTAAAAATTTAAACTTGGGTTGCCTTCCAATAAGCGCTTGTTTTAGAGTTGTCAGCCCGACTACTTCAATTCTCTATCCAATTCCCCTAAGAAATCTAAGGAACCCTCCATCCATCAATAGCCATGTAACATTAGAGGGCTTTGCTTCAATAAGGGTCATCGTTTCAAGTTCACCTAGCTTATTACTTTTAGATAAAATCTCCTTTATGAACTACAAATAGCTAGGTGTTTGCTCCATTTTGTCTGTGAATATAATAGTGAATTGAAGCTTCTTGAACACAGCTGGATCTTCATCCACCTTCTCATCCCACCATGGCTCAAAAGGTATACTAGCTCGCATGTCACATAGAGCTTTGCCGATGACATGACTACTAATTGGGCACGGGATTGAAAATCTACCTGAATCCTTGAGTTTTGGTGGAAGACGCTCATGAGGAACTATCGAAATTAGGTTAAAAACATTGGAACTCAAGGCTAGATCTTCTCCGGCCTCCTTTTCCTGCTCCCCACTTGTCTCCTCTTTCTCAGCATCCATGATTATTGGCTCGGGTACTCCATCAGTTTCAGAAACCATATTATTTGGTAATTCACCTTGAGGGAGATTGTTAATGGCATTTGCTAACTCCTCAATTTGATTCTCTATATTTCTCAGAGTCACTTCATGACTATTTTTCCACGTCTTATTCTCTTTTATGTACTTAGTCAACAGCTCCTCCAGTTCTGGTTTCTTTTCCTATTGTGGGGGTGGTTGTTGGCAAGAGAAATTTGAATGATACTCCCAATCTTGTTGATAGTTGTTGGGATAGTCGCCGAAGTTGCCACCATACTTTATTGACTAGAAACTGATGGCGTATTGTTGACTCGAATGGTTTCCAGCACAATAATCACAAATCTCCGCTACACTTTGAATAGGTTACGTTGTTATAACATCGTTCTTCCTCGAAAATGTCTCCATCAGTGCTAACAACTCATCGAATCCATTAATCTCTGTCGTGTTTGGCTGAGTCATTCTCGTATAAGGCCATTGATAATTATAGTTAGCCATGATGCACCTCGTAAAGAAAAGAAGAAAAAAAAATTAAAACAAAAAAAAATGTTTAAATAAACTAAATTGATAAAAATTAATAACAAAATAATTATTAGAATAGTTTACCGGCAGCGGCGCCAAAAACTTATTTTTCGATTTATACAATAACAATTACGCGCAAGTGCACACGGTCAATCAAGTAATATAATAGTAAGAAAAGTGTCGAACCCACAGAGAACAGTTATTTAACAACTGTTTTAATTATCCAATTTTTACTAATTTATTTCATGTAAACAGTCACTCCAATTGATTTGTGAGAATTATCTAAATTAAAGCGATTACGAATCAATTCACTAAAAATTAATGAATACCAAACGATTTAAGTATAGGAATACAATTTCCCCAATTAATCCACAATAATTCTTTTTTTTTGTTTCCACTTTATCCATTCACCAAATTGACAACTAGGTTTACTTCACAATGTAATAACACCTTTCAATGATTAGCAAAAATGTCTATTTTAACTATTTACTACTTTTGTGTAAAATCCTTAAAATAGATTCGTTAAGTTCACACCTGTATCACAATTGCACATGGTATACAAATACTTTTATTTTATATACTGTTATGTTATTTCAATTAAGAATTAACAAATTCATATGTTCTTATATTCAGTTCTAATCTAAGAAATCCTTTTTCAATTCAATCAAAGATATAGAGCTAATTGCTGGCCAAACAATTATTGAATTAAGCGCAGAATAATAACAATCAATTAAGAGAAATAATCAAGTGAAATTAATAATAATTGAATTAAAGCTTCATAAAAGGTTCCATTGTATCCCTAATAAAGAATTAGTTCATCATTAACTCAGAAACACAGAGAGAATAATTAAAAGATATCATGCTATAGATATTAACTTAAGATGGAAGAAGGAAAAAACTCTGTCGATGTTCTTTAATCTGCAATCCAACGTCTATCTCACAATAGCCTTCAACAATTTTCCAATATGCACCAAGAGAGATGCCACCAAGAATTTCTAGGTAAAAGATGATCTACTACTAAGAAAACAACTCATATTTATAGTCTAATCAAACCCTACTACAAATAGGCAAGTCTAAAATCCTTTTCCATCTCAACTTTATGTTTTAAGTAACAGAATATCCATCAAATCAGTCAGTTTTGAGCGGTCTGCACATGGTTCCTTTACGAATTGGCGCGCTCCGCGCATGGCATGCTGGGGCTGATCTTCAGGCTTGCGCGCTTGATGCTTGATGTAACAGTATGAACGCACGGTCCACGCTTGAGGTCCAGTAGCTCATCTTTGTGAAGCGAGCTCCGCGTATCACTTAAGCCTACTGCCGCGCGGTCAGCGCTCCACCTCCAGATTCGTCCAAATGTCCAGCTTCTCATTCAGTTTCAGTTTCTATCATGCCCTCTGTGTCTTACCTGCACTCCGATTTGGACGATTCAAGATGTTCTAGAAAGATAAGAAGTAGATCTACAATAAAATCTAAGTTCCAAGCCAAGAACATACATCCAACTTAGCATTAAAAGCTTTGTAATCTGCCCTTATTGTCTTTGCTTGTATATTGTACTCCAAAAGATGTTAGAATTGCTTTTCCTTGCTTCTCCATGCCAATGTGGTGTCATAACCTACTCGTGTCTTGCTTAGCCGTGCCTAGCTCGAAATACTTAGCTCCACTTTGACACCGCTTTAACCAAATTGCTTTATTTTTCATATCTTTGTTCTATTCTTCCTTTTCCTACACAAGATCAATTAAACACATAAAAAGGAACAAAAATACCCAAAAACTCACAATTCATCAAACTAAAGATATCCAATTCATAGGTATAAAAGCCTACTCATCAAACTCCTTTTCCAAGAAGGCAGCATGTTTCATAACAAACACCTTTTGATCAGTTGGATGATAGAAATAATACACTAAAGTTTCTTTAGTGTATCCCACAAATCTACACTTATCGAATTTACTCTGTAGCTTATCATTTTTCAAAATTTTTGACATAAGCGGGACAACCCCGAAGTCTTAACATGTTTAAGATTTGGTTTCTTCCCTTTCCACATCTCATATGGAGTCTTTGGGGCGGATTTGGTAGGCACCTTGTTAAGTAGGTATGCAGCCGTTTCTAGGGCATAACCCCAGAAGGAAATTGGAAGATCGATAAAACTCATTATGGAACGAACCATGTCCAACAATGTTTGATTTCGCCTTTCAGATACTCTATTTAACTGCTGGTGTACCTGATGTAGTTCATTGTGAGATTATATCATTTTCTTTGAGATAATTGAGAAACGCACCGCTTAAGTAGTCTCCACCTCGATCTGATTGAAGAATCTTAATACTTTTGCCAGTTTGTTTCTTTACTTCCCTTTTGAACTCTTTGAACTTTTCAAATGATTCAGATTTGTATTTCATTAAATACACATATCCAAATCTTGAGTGATCATCAGTGAAAGTAATAAAATAAAAATACATTCCCCGTACATTCGTTGTTATAGGACCACAAACGTCTGTGTGAACCAACGCTAATAACTCTGTAACTCTTTCTCATTTTCCACTAAAGGGAGATTTAGTCATTTTACCAATGAGGCATGATTCACAAGTTGGATATGATTCATATTTGGATAGCTCTAAGAACCCATCCTTATGCAACTTGGATAATCTTGTTTCATTGATATGACCGAGTCTATAGTGCCACATATAAGTATAATTAATATTATCTCTTTTCCTTTTCTTAGTTTATTTTACTTGAAATATATTTTCATTCAAGTCAAGTATATAAAGTCTATTTCACAAATTACCAATACCTTATAATTTTTTTTATATAAATAGAACAACTGTTGTTATTTATTATAATGTCAAATCCATCCATATCTAATAAGAAAATAGAAATAATGTTTCTAATGATATTCGGAACAAAGTAACAATTATTTAAATAAATGGACTTGCTAGTAGGCAGTGCTAAACAATAAGTGCTTACAGCTAATGCAACAACCTTTGCTCCATTTCCCACTCGTAGGACAACCTCATCCTTGTTCAGCTTTCTACTTCTGACCAGTCCCTGCACAGTATTACATATGTGAGAACCACAGTCGGTATCTAATACCCAAGTAGAATTTTGACTTTCAGAAAAATTAATTTCAATCATGGACAAACCTTGATTGGAAGTTGAAGCTTCTCCAAGCTTCTTCTCTACCAGAAACTTCTTGCGGTTCCTCTTCCAATGAGCCGACTCGTTGCAATGGAAGCACATTCCTTTGCTAGATGGATTAGGTTTCTTTTGATCCTTTCTGTTCACCTTGCCCTTAGCCTTCTTAGCTTTCTTCTTTTCAGAAGATACCTTGGGCCTTTTCCTTTTCTTGGAAGAATTATCCACCATTAAGACATGGTTCTTCTTGGATGGGAAGTGACCTTCTGCAGTTTTCAACATGTTAAGTAATTCAGGCAAGCTGACATCTAACTTATTCATGTGGAAATTAACAACGAACTGCGAGAAGGTCTCATGGAGTGACTGCAAGACTAAGTCTTGACTCAACTCCCCATCCATGAGGAACCCAAGCTGTCCAAGGTGTTCAATCAGATTGATCACTCTTAGGACATGAGTCTCAACGGCAGTGCCCTCGAACATCTGAGATCGAAAGAGCTCCTTAGATATCTCATATCTAGCAGTCCTACTTTGTTCATCATACAACTCCATGAGGTGAAGCAGCATAGTAGGAGCATCTATGTTTTCATGCTGACGCTGAAGCTCATTATTCATGGATGCAAGCATGATGCATTGAGCCACAGATGCATTATCTTGTCACTTTACAATAGTGGCAATCTCTTCCTTAGAGGCTGATTCTGGAACAATATAAGGGACAGGTGAATTTAGGACATAAGAAATCTTTTCAGCAGTGAGAACTATTCTCAGATTCCTTAACCAGTTTGTGTAATTCGGTCCGGTCAGTTTGTTAACATCAAGTATGCTACGCAGTGAAATTAGTGATTTCGACATTTTTAAATTTCTGCATGTGAAAAGACAACATTTTAGCAAACATTCATTTAATTAATTTTATATACCAAAATAAATTAGATCTTATTTTAAATTGGTATCTCCCACTATTTTCTTCAAACTATATTACCCTCACTCATATAGTTCGGCAACATTTAATTAAAAATTTGCTAGTGAGAATAAGGATCCTATTTCAAATGTATATAGCCTTGTGGATAATACAACAAACCATATATAAATAAATAGGTAGACAACTCTTTGTCAATTACATCAACATATAACTCCTTTTATTTTGCCTCTTAGATTATAATGGTCAAGTGTGTGCACATCCGAACTAAAATGATTTAAGTTAAGTTTAACCTAGCACTTCCATATATTCAAAAAAGAAAAATATTATCTTTTTGGATAGCACAACAAAACAATATTGTTCAATTTTCTTTATAAGTATCAAATGTGATTAAATTAACATCTTAAATACTTATAATTTCCTTGTGGATAGCACACAAAACTCATATTAAATATTTAATATTCTATTAATTTTATCATGCTAGAAGGCAACGTTCGATATTCCAAATATCTTTGAATGCTTAGACTTAACATAATTTCTTTGAGGGGTTTGTTATTATTAGTCTCATCTTGTTTAGCACGCATGCACACACACACACACACACACACACACACACACACACACACACACACACACACACACACACACACACACACACACACATATATATATATATATATATATATATATATATAATACGTGTCATTTTATTAAAACATGCGAAATATGTTTGCATAAAATATAATATATATAATACTAGCATGCACATATAGAATACTATATTCTACTCGGATTGATTATGAACTTTTATTCTAGTTTGGTTCACTAGAGCCACTAAGTGAACCAAAAAGTCAAACCTAGGAGTGCAAGAATTAAATTTAAATATAACTATTACATTTAAACCCGGGATCCATTACAAATGGGTCTTTATGCGCTCCTTGCTCCTTGGTCTTCAATCCTTTAAAATAATTCTAACTAGTCCTATTACATAAACTATTTAAAATTAAATAGAAACCTTGATCAGCAGTCAAGGGAAAGAACATAGGAGGGAGATAGAATTTTACATCAAGAAAAATTAGGGAAGATGAGATACGCAGACTCCATTTAATAAAACACATACACTGAAGCATTCAACTAAAATAAATCCAATCACATTGGTTAATAGTCTCATAATCAATCTCATTTATTATCATACACATCAACATATTCATCAATAAATAAACATTCATCTCATGAATAATAAAATCATTCCATATATGCATCGATGTCATTTAATGGACAAAAGTTTTCTAAATTTTAGTTTTGAAACAAAATAAACTCTTTTATTTTAATCAAAAACCAAATCCAAATTAAACTCCTTTAATTTTTGGCAATATGAAATCATATTTCATATAAAATAAACATTTTTATTTTAAACTTTTATCAATTAAATAAACCATTTACTTTAATTGATTTAAGGTAAAAAATTTCAAAATCTGCAGAGTGGCTCGCCCGCGCCCAGAATGAATTGGGACGCGGCGCAGCCGTGTTGTTCACTGATTTCTGTTTTGCAGACAGGCGCCCGTGCCCAGAATGAACTAGGGACACGGCGCGGTCGCGCTGTTCGTCGCAGAAACATCAGACTTCAATTTTTATCCAGAAAATTCGATCCAATCTCACATCAATTCATACATAGAATCATAAAATTGATAATCAGCACAAAGTTAGGCTCTAATACCACTGTTGGGTTTGTATGTTACGTATACATGTAATCAAATTACACAATAATGGCGGAAGCGTGATAAATTAGGTTTTAAAATTTTTATACAAACCCTCATCAAGATCATGCTTTATGCTCAATTATCAATTAATAGAAAGGGAAGGATAAATCAGAATCATACCCTTATAGAAACTAGCTTCCACAGGTACGAGTTCAACTCCTTACTCTTCGTGATTTCCTTAAATCTCCTGACTTGGTTCCTTCCTTTGATCAACGTTAGCCACCCAAATGTTTGACCTCTAAAGATGATCCACCAAGGAAGATGGATTGTTCAAGAAAGAGGGTGGTTGGCTAAACCCTAGTTTTATATTATCTGTAGAAAAGAAGTTCTCTCCAACAATTAGAATTACGTCTGTTGATATCTAATATAAGACTCCTCTTATATAGATATTGGTCAACCCTTCTAATCTAATTAGAAATTAGGTTTCATTTAATTAATTAATTAAACTCTTTTAATCAATTAGGCTTCTCAACACTTTGGGATTAATTAATTAAACTCATTCAATTAATTTACCTCCTAATCTCATTAGGAATATTTGAGAGTACCAATATTAAATTAATTTCTAAACTCCTTTAGAAATTAAAATAATAATAATTATAATAATGTTAATAAGACTCTTCTTATTAATTTATATCTAATATTTTCAAATTATTAAATAATAAATATTAAGCTATTTAATTTATTCTATCACCATAGATTAAATTAGGCAAAACTAATGATTTGGTCACCGAAGTTGGCACGTTTTATTGAATACCTGATTAAACTTTTAATTTTTTAAATTAACTCACTAAACTAATTATTATTTTCAAATTGGGTCACTCTGTTAAAAAAAGTTAACAGACGTTAAAATTTAATCTACGTGGCTATGAAAAAAATATACAAAAATTAAAAATATTACACGTGGCAAAAAAATAAATAAAAAACTTCAACAGTGACTTTCCACATCAACAAAATAATAATATATAATGATAAAATATTACATGTGGCAAAAAATAATAAAAAAACTTAAAATCAAAACATTAAAAATAGATCTTGAGATCAAAACATTCAAAAGAACAAATAGTCCCTTCTTCCGTCCATGGCAGCCAGAATCCGGCCGAGCCTCGATGAAGTAATAATCGAGAGAGTAATTCTCGATATATTTGACTCGATTTCCTCCTGAAGCGGTCTTATTCGTTCGAATTTGAAAGGAATTTAGGATCGGAGAGAGTGATGATGGAGCCGGCTACGACGTCGCTGTGGAGGTACCGAAGAGGAAGAGGTTTTTGGAGTCCAGCGTGAGGTACGTCGACGGATCTTCCCGGCGCAGCAAGTCGTTTGCGAGCCCAATGTTCAGAGTGAGAATGGTTTCCTATCTGTTCTTCCATTTGTCCAGATTTGATATGTAATTTTCGTTTTTTAGATTTGTTCTTCCATTTTTTAGGGGGTTATTAAGAAGCAAGTAAATTATGGTTTGGGTGTAATGTAAGATAACTCTGTAAGGCGAAATTAGGGAAGATGAAGAAAATGAAGAAAACCCTAAAATTTGGGGAAGATGAAGAAAATGAAGAAAATCTTAAATTTTTCCTTTTGTTTTGATGAAGACGCGTTCAAGCAATTGTAACTGGCGTTCAAGCAATTGTATCTAGATCAGAAGACGCGTTCAAGCAATTGTAACTGGCTCTTGTGATGCTTTGAATCTGGTTTTGTGTGAAATTCATGGAGTAGAGGAGATTCACATAGTCTTGTGTAGTTGCATCATAAATCAGTCCGGGATTGAGGGCACTGTTGGGATCAACTTGACCAGCTCCCATGGCCAGAGGTGTGGCAATTTAGAAATTTGTGCCAATATCTCGGATTTGATTTTATGTATTGTCGTTGGGATTGGCTGTAGTCATCATGGTAGAATGAATAGCTGCGGGCCTCCATTCTGGGTGAGCGCCTTTCAAGAGAGCCGCGAGGCCAGAAGCATGGGGACAAGACATTGATGTTCCTGAAGCAGTATTGAAGTCACTAGACAGTTGTATATTATTTGATGAGATTTTCATGGAGGAAGAAGAAAGGCTCCATTTTGTTTTTATTTTCTATGTCATTTCCTTTTTTTTTCTTTTCTTTTTTACGTCCACGTCAGCGCCACGTAGATTAAATTTTAACGTCAGTCAACTTTTTTTAACGGACTGACTTAATTTGAAAATAATAATTAGTTCAGTGAGTTAATTTAAAAAATTAAAAGTTTAATCAGGTATTCAATAAAACGTGCCAACTTCGGTGACCAAATCATTAGTTTTGCCGATTAAATTAATTACACTTAACATATTATTACGATTATGTCATTGCCTTCTTAAATAATTATTCTTCCTTTTATGGCTTGACCCTTTAGGTTATCCATATTAAAATGGTTGTGAATAAATCAATTAGAACAATTCTAATCTTATTTAAAAAAATAAATTAAACTAATAATCTATTTAAATAAATAATATTTATTCTACAATAGGGATAAGCCTCCCTAGCTATTAACGACTATCCAGATAATATAGATTTCAACATTAATCATAAAAAGAACTTGTTAGTAAATAATTACCGTACAATTCAATCCTTCCACAATACAATGTCCCAATTAAATATAAGACATGGAATTACTGTCAAGTCTTATTTTATTTAATTATATGTATTTCGATTAGAAAATGCACAACTCCAAATAATGCAAATTAGAAACTCCTTTCTAATTTCATTCTGCCTTGGCCAAGGACTACTAGGTTGTCATTTAACGAATCGCATAAGACATATCTCTTCTTTTACTAGAGGTGGTAGATTCTTTATTGATCATTCATTACCTCCATATATAACTTATTACAACCAAGCATACCCTTGGATATACCTTAAGGGTCTTAAGGAATAAGTCAAAGTATAATTCATTACATACAAGATACTATGATGATCTCAAGTCCAAGGATAACTTGTACTACTATCACATTAGGAATTCCTATTGACAGGCAAGTAAAACTCCATTAGGTATTCCATAGCGAGTCACGTTCAGTGAATTTATTCTCTAATAAGCACTTAAATACTTAATTTAGTGTCTCCACACAAATGATCATGAGATCAATCATCCTCATCCAATGAGCAAGTAACATATGTACCAATCTATCCAGATTTACTAATCTTTTTTTTAATAATCCAACGATTGGGAGCTGTTTTAGTTTTAAGCTTTCTGAGAATTTAGATCTCATTAGCATGATCAACATCATGATTCTAAAATCATTGCTTAAAATTATGGGTTATTTACATATTATAAAAACAGCATCATGTAGATTATTAAATGCCTTTAATAAATGAATAATTTTATTAATAAATAAATAAGATCGTTTCCAAAGTATATGCTTTATCATCATACATGATTGGCTTGTATGCATACTACTTTCAACTAACTCATCTATGACAAGTATATAATGAAGTTAGTTAGAGATCCTACCTCTTGATGGCTTTCTTCCTTTTAGCTAAGAACCTTGAGTAGACCTCCACTTTGTTTCCTTCTTCTAGTGCTCCACCAACAAAGCAAGAGCTTCTTTAGGTTTTTTCTTTTCCTCTCAACTCTCTCTAGCTTTCTATATCTCCCAACACTTAGGATTTGAAATGGCAAACTTCCACCAACACTTGGGGCTCTCTATTTATAGGCAATCCATTGTCCAACACTAGTTTATTACACAATAGACATAGGGGAGTTGGTGACTAGCTCCACCAACTACTACTATTTATAGTACCACTAGCCATTTGGCTACACCATCATTTCCATCACATGAGCTTGCTTGTGAGCTTAACTTAGCTATAAAATCAGCATTCTAAGGTCATTGGGGAGGGGGTTCAGTTTGGAGGGGGTGCTATTACCCTATGTCATAATTTTTATTTCATTTTGCACACTATGCTAGCATACAAGACTCTTATATACACACACCTATATATATACCCTATTATACTCCCACATACATATATACCCCCATATATATATGTATACATATATCCATCATCATATATTAAAAATTGGGCTAAATCAAGCTAAATTAAATTGGGCTAGGCACAACACTAATGCATATGGTCTCTAACATTAACCTAGCACATTTATTGATTGGGCCACATGTCCTAACTCTTACAGGCATGTCACATAATTATGTTGGGTTTGGATATACCTAATTCCAATACTTTATTAAATCATGACCCAACTAGTACAATTAGGAATTTAATTATGCCACACAAGGCTTAACACTTAAGCTTAATTAAGCTTATCATTATCATCAACATACTTCTTAATCATTTCAGACTTGATTCAATTAATATTGAATTATTAATCACATGGCACATATATATATATATATATATATATATTTGCACACAAATAATTGCAATTACCTTTGTGTTAAATTCTAAAATTATTTATAAAATTCTCGGGTATTACAGACACGATGCTAAAGAGATTTATCATGGAAGATTCCAAGAGAGGTCTCATACCGATGAGCCATGGAATTTATCTCTCCAAGAAACGGGCCCCTAAGACACCTGAGGAGATAGACCGTATGAGTAAGATACCTTATGCTTCGGCAATAGGTTCTATCATGTACGATATGATATGTACTAAATTGGATGTCGCTCATGCACTTAGTGTAACGAACAGATACGAGTCGAATCTAGGAGAAGAGCACTAGAAGGAAGTGAAAAATATCCTAAAGTACTTAAGAAGAACTAAGGATGCATTTCTTGTCTACGGTGGATCTGAATTGAAACTAAAGGGCTATACAAACTCAAGTTTCCAAACGGAACAAGATTACAGTAAATTCGTTTCGGGGTATGTGTTTATTTTAAACGGTGGCGCAGTGAGTTGGAAAAGTTCCAAGAAGCAAATAGTTGCTGATTCAGTGATAGAGGCAGAGTACATAGCTGCAAGTAAAGCTGCAAAGGAGGCTGTTTGGATGAAAAAGTTCATAACTGAATTTGGCGTGGTTCCTAGCATTAGAGGAGCAGTACCTTTATTCTGTCAAAACACCGGAGTTGTTGCGCAGGGCAAGGAACCCAGGTCTCATCAGAAATCCAAACACGTGTTGTGGCGGTTTCATTTGATTAGAGAGATCATTGAAAGATGAGATGTCACCGTAGAGCAAGTGGACACTCAAAAAAATATTGTAGATCCATTTACTAAAGCTTTAACACAGTAGCAGTTTGATTGTCACTTAAAGAATATGGGTATTAGATACTATGGCGATTTACGTTAGTGCAAGTGGGAGATTGAAAGTAGTATACACATAGGCCAATCATGTATGATAATAAAGCATATACTTTGTGACGCCCCCAAATACAGATCCCTAGAACCCCAGACTTTGTACGTTACGGTACTTCATCTTCATACATATTCTATAAACTTATGCGGAATATATAAACATAAATTATTTATTTCACATGATTCTATCACATTTTCCAAGGTCTATTAACCTTAACTGAATACATACCTTTAATAACTTAAAAGGTTCTCATACATGATTTACATCAGATAACTTAATAGTTATAATCGCAAAATAGTCTACCCTTGAAATTTTTCCTTTGCCTCTGTCTTTCTTCTAGCCTTCGTCTTAAGCTGAAATTTGTTATCATGATATAGCAAGGGTGAGCAACTACTTTGCTCAGCAAGTTTAAATACAACAAGGACATATCATGATTGAAAGAAAGAATAAGCTTTCAAATTTTCAACAATATAATGATTGTTAAAGAGCATAATTCAGAATTTCAATAAATGAATGACTGAACCAATAATGTTTAATGTCAACAAGGACCATGAACAGCTTTAATTGAACCTTAAGGTAATAAAGTGATCAGCCTTTCATACCTGATGAACAAATGCAATATGCACTAAGTGCGAATCAATAATCAATATAAATGTGAATAATCAACAATAATTATTCACTAACATTCTCTGAAAACATAACTCCAGTTTGAGTTAGGGAACTTGCATGTACCGTCGATTACTGCTACGCAGTCTAATTTAATCTCCTTTTTGTAAAGACCTATAATTATTAAGATTGATCTTACAATTAGCATAACATATCTTATCCTATAATACTATTACTTTATAAGTAAACTATCTAACATTTAACCACATAGTCAAATATTAGATAAACTTATCACCATAGCGTATTCACAAGTCTAAACCTAGCACACATCGAGTCTTAAATAGTATTCAATATAATATACTGAGTGATTTCCTACAAATAACCAATAAATTAGTTTTTATCTCGTCTAAACTATTTTCATAGTGAGTTAGATCGGTTGCTAATTCGTATATACCTCTGCTCCCTAAAGGAATTGTTTAGCTCAGATACTATACATCAACTATTACAGAGTACGACTGTACTACTTTAGACTTAACACTTATAAGTTGTTATTATAACTCAGTAATCTGTTTATGATTTCAGCAAACTGAACACATTATTTCAACAAGCTGAAAACAAGCTGTCTTCCCTCGCTAACATTTTCAGTTTCCATTTCAGCACCCTGAATTGTTTAATTCAGCAAGCTGAATTACCCTTTTCACGAAAATACCAAGTCATCTAATTATTTTTCTATCCTTTGGCCACACATATATACATATATCCTATACACAAAAATAATTTTTCTAAAATTTTTCAACTCCTTTTAGTAGTTTTCAAAAATTCGTTTTTAGTTCGTAGCTAAAGAAATTAGCTACCTCAAGCTCAACTCCAGAAATTTCCAACTTTTGGAGGAATCTTACTCGTATTAACTTGAACTTCAAGTTTAAATTTCGTAGCCGTCGGAGTTATAGAACTCCAGGTATAGCGGTTTTTGTCAGAAAAATCCAAATATTGAAATAACCATAACTCGGTCAATTTAAGTCGGAATTAGCTCATTTTTGGACAGGAGCTACTTTATATCATATATTTTCATATCCCAAAATATTGAAATTTATTTTATTAAATAAGTTTCCAAAACTTCCCCTAGCAGGCTTTGGCAGATTACTTTTTCTCATTTTTTAGATTTGGCATCCTTTGCTAAAAATAGTCCACACTGAAATCTACAAGGAATTTTTCAGTGATTCCACTTGGATCTGTTAGAAGACTCATAGATATAACTCCAAAAATTGACCACACTCAAAAATTCAAAATAGAATGAGAGATATGGTAGATTGAATTTCATACTTTGTTTTCACAAAAATCTGATTTTCAATCTTTGGTGATTTCTAAGAAAACTTCCATATTCTCACCCATTCACCAACATAACCCATCATAATACCTACTAATACTTCATATACTTATGGATCTACTATGATCCATGATCTATTTTATCAAACAATCACCAAACACAAGATTAAACACAATTAAGGCTAAGAAAAATTAGGTTTTCTAACTTTTGAAAAACCTAGTTTTCATTTCTTAGTTTGGATCCAACCTTTGATCCAAAAAAGGGTTAAATCTAACTATGAAACACTTATAAAAACATAGATCTAAGGTTTTAAATCTCAAGATCATAACTTTACAAAAAATAAAACTTAAATAAAAAAAAGGAATTAAACTATAATAAGTAGGAATCCTTTATACCTTAGCTTGGTTCTTCTCTCTTTTTCTTCCTAAGATTGATTAGGAAACTATGAAACTACAAAACACTCTTTCTATGTTATTCTTCTTCCCATCGAAATAGCCTCTCTCTCTATCTCTCTTTTTCTCTAGCTTTGTTCTTTTTAGCAACTAATGGAAGTGAAGGATGAGAGAGAAATAAACCAAGTTTTGTTAATTAGTAAAGGTGTATAGATATAATGTGTATATCTATTATTATTACTCAATCTTTTACTCTTCCTCTCTCTCTCATCATTGTAGGTATTTCTTGCAAGAATAAGCATAAGTGTTGTTTCCATAAAATGGGCGACACCTAGCAAAAGTTGGTGAGAGTTAGTAACCTAATAAAGTAAGTTAATCATTATATGCACCACCCCTTTCTCTCCTCTTTATAATTTGGCCACATGGCCTCTTATCCACTCAATTTTTTTTTCTTTTGTGCTTTACTTACTTTATTCAATAACCAAAATACCCCTCCTCAAGTGAGCTAAGTTTGGACATTTAAATAATTCCTTTTGGGCTTGCCATTAATTATTTTGGCTACTAATGAGCTTGGGCTTCCATAACTAGTTAATTGTGCCACTAATATACTTGCCCTTTACATCTAATATTGGGCTAGTTAAATAATTTAGTTGCTCCTAAATCAAATTATCTACAAGTCCAATGCTTAAATATATAATTGGGCCTATTTAAATTACTTACCCTCCTTAGTCCATTAAATCTATTATCACTTGAACTAATGCTCAATATTATTAATATTTACATATTCTTATCAATCAATAATGCTTTTTCACTTGCATAACCCAATTAGACTTGCCGTATTCAAGTATATTGAGTATATAATTAGGGTTTAATACCTTAAATCAATTTCCTGGATTATTAAAATACGTAGGTTATAAAATTAATTAATTGAGATGTATGAAGTAAACCTCATAGGGTTAGTATATATTTTTATATACTAATATTTTCTCATATTATAACCCCTTAGGTTATTTAATTACCCTACCTAATATATGTATTAAGTTATATAACTTTATTCTTAATTATCTTTATATACAAAATAAATGTATACACATTATATAATGTATATTTATTTAATCAATTACATAATCCACATAAGTCATCACATATGTAGCGCCCCCCAAATTCGAGTCCCCAGACCTCGGACCTGGTACGTTACGATACATCATTTCTATAACTATTGCGGAAGATATAAACATAAATTTTTTAAACAATAACTTTTACACATAATTTCCAAGCTCTGTAACCTTAACTTAATACTTGTATTCAATATCCTACACGACATACAATGTCATTTGTATCCTATACTATTACCATTTTAACCGTATAATAATTCCATCCTGGAACTTGTCTTTGCCTTTGATTGTGTCCGAAGTTTCTTCTTCAATCTGAAATGTTTATCATGATATAGCAAGGGTGAGCAACAAGTTTGCCCAGCAAGTTTAAGTTCAAATGAAGATATATCATGATTGAAAAGAATAATAAACTGACAAACTTTCAACAATATAAGAATTGTGAAAGAACATGAATCAATAATGCTGAATAGTCAACAATGAACATGAATAAATTCAACTGAACAATATGGTAATGAAGGTGATCAGTGATCAACCTTTCATACTTGATGAATATATACAATATGCACAACGTGCGAATCAATAATCATTATAGATGTAAATAATCAACAATAGTTATTCACGAACATGCTTTACAATAACAACTCGAGTTCGAGTTAGGAAAACTTGCCTGAACCGTCGATTACTGCTGCGCAATCTAATTTAATCGCTTTATTGAAAAGACCTATCAGTTATAAGATTGATCTTTCAATTAGCATAACATACTTTATAAGTAAACTATCTAACATTTAAACACATAGTCAAATATTAGATATCATTAATACTACACATATACATCAGTCTAAACCTAGCACACATCAAGTCTTTAATAGTATTCAATATAGTATACTAAGTGGTTTCCCACAAACAACTAACAAATTAGTTTCCGTCTTGTCTACACTATTTTCACAATGAGTTAGATCGGTTACTATTTCGTAGATACATTTCCCATATGAACGAGTAGTTTAGCCCAGCTACTATACATCAACCATTAAAGAGTACGACTGTACTACCTTAGACTTAACACTAATGTATCATATAACTTATGAATTAACACTTAATCTTTCATTTTATAAGTTCTTTATAATTTAGTAAGTCAAATACCTAATCCATCAACCTGAATTCAGATTGAATTTCAATTTAGTAACTAATTCCCAATCCAGCAGACTGCATACAACTGACCTCCAATCCAACAAGCATGGATTTAACTGACATCTAATCCAGCAAGCCTGGATTCAAACTGACATCCAATCTAGTAAGCCTAGATTCAACTAACCTCAAATCCAACAACCTGGATTCACTAATCCTTTAATCTAGCAACCTGGATTCACTAATTTTTCAATCCAGCAACCTGGATTCCCCTTTAAAACCTAATCATTCTAATATTTTTTTATCTTTTGTCCATACATAAATACATGTATTCCATACACAAAAATAATTTTTAAGGAATTTTTCAATTTCCTTTAGTATTTTTCAAAAATCCATTTCTAGTTAATTCCTTAATAAATTTGCTACATCACGCTTAACTCCAGAAATTCCCAACTCTTGGCGGGATCTTACACATGTTATCTCGAGCCTCCAGTTTAAATTTCATGTCCATCAGAGTTATACAACTCTGGCTATAGCGATTTTTATCGGAAAAACGTAAATATTGAAATAGTCATAACTTGCTCAATTTAAGTTGGAATGAACTCATTTTTATACACAAGCTAGTTTATAACATATATTTAGATGTCCCAAAAAGACAGAATTTATTTCATAAAATAAGTGGACGAAACTGCCCCTACAAAATCTGGACAGATTGCTTTTTGCCATTTTCAGTTTTGGCGTCCTTTGCAAAAAATAGTCCACCTGGAAATATATAACTCCTTTTTTAGTGATTCTACTTCAAAAAGTTAGAAGACTTGTATATCTAACTCTAGAAATTAACCACACTTAAAAATTCAAAATAGAATAGGATATATGTTCTTTTGAATTTCAGGTTACGTTTTCTCAAAAATCTGATTTTATAATCTTTATGTTTTGTAAGAAAACTTTCATGATCCATTGATTAATCCAACATTAGCCATCATAACACATACTAATACCTCCAAGACTCATGGATCTACCATGATCCATGATCTATTTCATCAAACTTCCACCAAATCGAAGCAAATCATAATTTATGCTAAAAAAATCAATATTTTCTAACTTTTAAAACATAGTTTCTTTTTTCTTGCTTTTGATCAAACTTTTAACACTTAAAAGTGATAGATATAAACATATAACACTTATACATATGAAGATCTATGGTTTTTAAGTTTGAAGAACATAACTTGATTATTTTATCAAATCAAACAAAATAAAAGGAATAAACTAACTAGGATTTTATACCTAGATCATGTAGCTCTTCCCCTTCCCTTTACACCATAAGATGAAGTTAGGAAACATGAAAAATTTCTCTCCTTCCTCATCTATAGGCTGTCGAACTCACCCCCTTTTCTCTCTCCTTTCTATTTCCTTCTTTTGTTTGATAAGCTTGGAAATGAATGAAAATGAGTAAACTCTTTATTTGCAAATGAGATGGGTTTATTTATAAGCTAGCAATATGTGTAGATATAACTTATATATCTATACTAAATCTCCCAATATCTTCTTTCTCCTCTCTCTTATCTTAAGCAAATCTAAACATATCTCACTAAATCTCTCCATATCTTTTCATATCTTTACAAAATCTATCCAATATCTTTTCTTTCTCTCTCATAATCTTTAGCAAATCTAAGCACATCTCACCAAATCTCTCCATATCTTTAAAAAATCTAGCCAATATCTTTTTTTTCTCTCTTATAATCTTTAACAAATCTAAGCATATCTCACCAAATATCCCTTAACAATTGGGTTAAAGTCTTGGGCTCCAAATTAATTCTTTTGGGCTTGCTAATAAAATAATTGTCTATGTAAATTAACATAGTCCACTATTTATAATTCTATCATACCCTAATCATTTAATTAGGGTTTCTATTCACTCAATTGTAATTTAATTCCTTACTCAAATAATCACTTCATCTAATTAGACTTGCTCGTATAAAATTAATTAATTGAGATAATAAAATTAATCTCTTAGGTTAGGTAAAATTTTAAATACTAACATCCTTTTCTATTATAACCCTTAGGTTATTTAAATTTCATACCTAATATATATATATATATATATATATATATAAAATTATGTTACAAGACTTTATTCTTAATTCTCTTTATATGTTAAATAAATATATAAACAATACACAAAACCATATAAGTCCTTCACAAAATTTTTAAATCCATACTCTATTTCCAGTCTAGGTCTTATTATTTAACCTTTATTTAATCATTTAAAATCTTATAAATTCTCGGGTTGTCACATTCATCCCTTTTTCTAAGAATTTTGTCCTCGAAATTACAGCCTACTAATCCCTACTCCTTCTATTCACCAAAACTAGGTTTTTAACTTAACATTTATCTTGTTTCATTCTCATTTAATGAGTACACAAGGCTTCCTTTTATGTACAATTATTCTATCATCACATTCTACCCAGACTTCTCCCCAAGGAGTTAAACACTTTTCAAATTATGCTGAGGGTCATATAGACCATGAACTCTCGGGTTTAACGGTATTCATCGTAATCAAATAATAGATATGTTTACAATCACGAAGAAGGTAAACTGCTGATGCTGACCTTAATTATCTGAACGACTGTATGCGTTCAATAATTGAAATTTACGTTATCCAACCAATATATCCCCATTTTCGGGATTGTTCATACTCAGCCGGAAGTCCGAATCAAAACAATATGGTTCGCGATAAGTTCTCAAAGAGATACTTGAATTTTCATAAACATTTGTCTAGCTGAATCAATTAGCTTAGACATATACCAATAATTCTAACATCAATCGAAACATGTGTCTGGCCAAATTTAATTGACACTTGACTTTTCTTTAAAATTCTAAAAATAATTTTATGACGTCATGATACCGCACTGTATTTATAGTTCATTTTAGATTCCGTCATTTTTGTGACTTTGTCATACAACAATATACCATAGTGGGCTGACGATCTATAGATCACATCTAACACTAGGTAATACTGCATTAATAACTTTATCATTTTTATCATCTTTGCACTAGGTTGCATGATGCATTGATGATATATAAAATACATTTTGATATTTTAAATAATCTTTGTCTAGTCGAAACAATTAGCGTAGACTCTTCTTTTAAACAGTTCAAAACTATTGAAAATTATTTTTGGAATTATCATGTCGCAATAGGTAACGCTGTGTCAGGGTCCCGGAGTCCACACATATATAATTGTAACCATATTTTGAAGATAACCAAAAATTCATTTTTGCTGTTATCATGCCGCAACAGGTAACAATGTGATAATGGCTCAAAGTCCATCTCCACACCCTTGTCACCATGTTGTGAAGATAACAAAAATTCATTTTATTTCGAAAAAGGCACATCAGTGCGAATTTAGCTTGATGTCAAAAATTTTGAAGTCTAGCACAGCTAGAAGATTTGGAATACCTATGCTTCCATCATCAACTTCATTTTTTCTAATGATCTTAATAATTCTATCTATTTCTATTATCCTCAATCCTTCATTCACAATTTTCCTATATCCCCGTATAGTTCATCAAATATACCACACGTTATGAGTTTAGGAACTTACTACAATCATATGGGTTTTGGAACTTATCCTAATCAGACTAAAGTCGTCCATTCGCTGAGGCGTTTCACCATATAATTATGAGTTACGAACTTACTATACATATGAGTTTAAAGAACTCGCACCTAATCTTATATTCTCTACCTATCCATTATATACATGAGAAAAGAATCACCTTCTCATCATACATATAGCGAATAGCGCGACACCGACATTTCAATGATTATCCAAATGATAAACTAAGTAGTCGTTAGACCAAGCACAAAACCCACGCCCATACAAAGGTTTGTACAACTCAGCTATCACATGAGTCCTCAATTGAAATCCCACATAATCCTAGCTCCCTCTTTACTCGATACGAGTTTTATTTAATCCGTATCTACAATTCACAAGTATTTCTTGAGTTTTTAATAGTACATTTTCATAGTACAATAGTCGTACAACAATTATGCTATAAAGTTTTCAATCATTTGATTGATCATCTGTCCTTATATGACCTCATCAGATCACGTTGTAATCTGATATTATAATCGTATTATATTACGATTCTTTTCTATGTTATGATCGTTTTGTTTTATGATCTTCATTTCCTTTATACTTTTAGTCTTTTAGACTCTATCTATTCATTACTACTGTTCATCTTTATTATCAGAGTTAGGTAACTCTGGATCTTTATTACTTGTTATGATTCTTCTTTGAATCTTATTGACTTATTAATACCTTGCCCCAATTCATCGCTTAGAACTTAAACTCTATTTGAGTTTATTCCTATTCCTCATCTCTGCAGTTATAGCCTAAGGTAACACTACCTAAGGTTTATAACCTACAGCTCTGATACCAACTGTAGCGCACCCAAATCCGGGTTCCAAGAACCTCGGACCTGGTACGTTACGATACATCATTTCTATAACTATTGCGGAAGATATAAACATAAATTGTTTATATAATAACTTTTACACATAATTCCCAAGCTCTGTAACCTTAACTTAATACCTGCATTCAATAACCTACACGACATACAATGCCATTTGTATCTTATACTATTACTATTTTAACCGTATAATAATTCCATCCTAGAAATTGTCTTTGCCTTTGACTGTGTTCGAAATTTTTTTTTAATCTGAAATGTTTATTATGATATAGCAAGGGTGAGCAACAAGTTTGCCCAGCAAGGTTAAGTTAAAATGAAGATATATCATGATTGAAAATAATAATAAGCTGACAAACTTTCAACAATATAAGAATTGTGAAAGAACATGAATCAATAATGCTGAATAGCCAACAATGAATATAAATAAATTCAACTGAACAATATAGTAATGAAGGTGATCAGCCTTTCATACTTGATGAATATATACAATATGCACAACGTGCGAATCAATAATCATTATAGATGTGAATAATCAACAATAATTATTCACTAACATGCTTTACAATAACAACTCAAGTTCGAGTTAGAAAAACTTGTCTGAACCGTCGATTACTGCTACGCAATCTAATTTAATCGCTTTATTAAAAAGACCTATCAGTTATAAGATTGATCTTTCAATTAGCATAACATACTTTATAAGTAAACTATCTAACATTTAAACACATAGTCAAATATTAGATATCGTTAATACTATACATATACACAAGTCTAAACCTAGCACACATCGAGTCTTTAATAGTATTTAATATAGTATACTGAGTGGTTTCCCATAAACAACTAACAAATTAGTTTTTGTCTGGTCAACACTATTTTCACAGTGAGTTAGATCGATTACTAATTCATAGATACATTCCCTATATGAAGGAGTCGTTTAGCCCAGCTACTATACATTAAAGAGTACGACTGTACTACCTTAGATTTAACACTACTGTATCATATAACTTGTGTATTAACACTTAATCTTTCATTTTATAAGTCCTTTATAATTTAATAAGTCAAATACCTAATCTAGTAACCGGGATTCGGATTGAATTTCAATTTAGTAACTAATTTCCAATCCAGCAGACTGCATACAACTGACCTCCAATCCAGCAAGCCTGGATTCAACTGACATCCAATCCAGCAAGCCTGGATTCAAACTGACATCCAATCCAGCAAGCCTGGATTCAACTAACCTCAAATCCAATAACTTGGATTCACTAATCCTTTAATCCAGCAATTTGGATTCACTAATTTTTCAATCCAGCAACCTGGATTCCCTTTTTAACCTAATCATCTTATTATTTTTTTTATCTTTTGTCCATACATAAATACATGTATTCCATACACAAAAATAATTTTTCAGGAATTTTTCAATTTCCTTTAGTACTTTTTAAATATCCATTTCTAGTTAATTCCTTAAGAGCTTTGCTATATCATGCTTAATTCCAAAAATTCCCAACTCTTGGCGGGATCTTACACATGTTATCACGAGCCTCCAGTTTAAATTTCGTGCCCATCGGAGTTATACAACTCCGATTATAGCAATTTTTGTCAAAAAAAATATAAATATTGAAATAGTCATAACTTGCTAAATTTAAATCGGAATGAGCTCATTTTTGGACACAAGCTAGTTTATAACAAATATTTAGATGTCCCAAAAGGTCGGAATTTATTTCATAAAATAAGTGGACGAAATTTCCCCTGCAAAATTTGAACAGATTACTTTTTGCCATTTTTAGTTTTGGTGTCCTTTGCTAAAAATAGTCCACCCGGAAATCTATAACTCCTTTTTCAATAATTCCACTTGGAAAAGTTAGAAGACTTGTATATCTAACTCTAAAAATTGACCACACTCAAAAATTCAAAATATAATGGGAGATATGGTCTTTTGAATTTTAGATTACGTTTTCTCAAAAATCTGATTTTATAATCTGTGTTTTGTAAGAAAACTTTCATGATCTATTGATTAATCCAACATTATCCATCATAAACCATCATAACATATACTAATACCTCTAAGACTCATGGATCTACCATGATCCATGATTTATTTCATCAAACTTCCACCAAATCGAAGTAAATCATAATTTATGCTAAAAAATCAATATTTTCTAACTTTTAAAACATAGTTTCTTTTTTCTTGCTTTTGATCTAACTTTTAACACTTAAAAGTGATAGATCTAAATATATAATACTTATACATATGAAGATCTATGGTTTTTAATTTTGAAGAACATAACTTGATTATTTCATCAAATCAAACAAAATAAAAGAAATAAACTAACTAGGATTTTATACCTAGATCATGTAGCTCTTCTTCTTCCTTTTACACCACAAGATGAAGTTAGAAAACATGAAAAATTTCTCTACTTCCTCATTTATAGGCTGCCGAACTCACCCCCTTTTCTTTCTCCTTTCTATTTCTTTCTTTTGTTTGCTAAGCTTGAAAAATGAGTAAACTCTTTATTTGCAAATGAGATGGGTTTATTTATAAGCTAGCAGTATGTGTAGATATAAATTATATATCTATAATAAATCTCCCAATATCTTCTATCTGCTTTCTCTTATCTTTAGCAAATCTAAGCATATCTCACCAAATCTCTCCATATCTTTCCATATCTTTACAAAATCTATTCAATATCTTTTCTCTCTCATAATCTTTAGCAAATTTAAGCACATCTCACCAAATCTCTCCATATCTTTTCATATCTTTACAAAATCTATCCAATATCTTTTCTTTCTCTCTCATAATCTTTAGCAAATCTAGCATATCTCACCAAATATCCCTTAACAATTGGGCTAAAGTCTTGAGCTCCAAATTAATTCTTTTGGGCTTGCTAATAAAATAATTGGGCTATGTAAATTAACATAGTCCACTATTTATAATTCTATCATACCCTAATCATTTAATTAGGATTTCTATTCACTCAATTGTAATTTAATTCCTTACTCAAATAATCACTTAACCCAATTAGACTTGCTTGTATAAAATTTGAGATAATAAAATTAATCTCTTAGGTTAGTAAAAATTTTAAATACTAACATGCTTTCCTATTATAACCCTTAGGTTATTTAAATTCCATACCTAATATATATATTAGGTTACAAGACTTTATTCTTAATTCTCTTTATATGTTAAATAAATATATAAACAATACACAAAACTATACAAGTCCTTCACAAAATTTTTAAATTCATACTCTATTTCCAGTCTAGGTCTTATTATTTAACCTTTATTTAATCATTTCAAATCTTATAAATTCTCGGGTTGTCACAACATATTCCACTCCTAACTCCAATTTTAAATTTTCTCCAAAAAAGTCAACTGTTGACTTTGACCAAAAAGTCAACCATTATACATTTTGTGTTTACTGTCTTTTCTGACTAAACTTGACGTTATAGATGCAACCGAGCAGTCTGTGTGACGCCCCCAAATTCCAGGACCGCCACTTGGTCTCTCGAATTCGGTTCATCACGTGCTCATGATAATACATCACAATAATAATAACTAAATAACACACATTACAGTAGAAAATCTATTCTATAATAATTTACAATGATTTATTATAATTAGTCCCCCTAAGTCTCGCAACCTACAGTACTTAATAGATTACATAATAATATCAATTAACGACTTATTACATAACCTAACTTAAGCTTAAACATAATCAAAACTAGTCTTACTACATCATCTTAATACAACAATAAAATATTTAAAAACATAAAAGAGACAAGTTAGTTGGTAGCCTTGCCCTTGCCCTTATCAACGCCCGAAGGTTCGCCCTGCTCTGCCTTAACTGAAATATTTTAGGGAAAACAAGAATAAGTACAAATTGCCCAGCAAGTAATATACAATAAGGGTAAGTGATATAATTCTTAATTTTCGAAAGGGTATAACAAAGTTTGATAGTTCAAGGATAACAACAATATCAACAGTTTTCAATAATAGTCGCTAAGGACAGAATAATATCAATGTGATTCAATAACAAATCAATTCAAGATTTCAAGATAACTGAATACTGAGCAGTCGCTAAGGACTATGAACTTCTACTAAAATTAACAGTAATAAACTGAAAATCCAACAAAAACAGGTACAACAGGTGATCAGCCTAAAGCACCATCGTTATGCATAACAATCAATCATACTTAAGTGCACGCGTCGGTTCTCCGACAGTTATATTTTGTTCTTCTCAGTCAAATACAAGATCCCGCACCAATCAATTGGTTTGGGTCGCTTTTCAACAATATAAGTCTAGCCGAATCAAGTGGCATAGATCTCAACAACTATAAATTTAATTTCAAGATTTAAGTCCGAAGAATATAGTTCGACTTTTATCTTATTCATGAAGTATATGATTCATAATATCTGAATTTAATCTCAAGAGTTTACTCGTATAACAATAATAGCATAAGCCAATTGAATGTTCAATAAAGAGTAGAGTTAGGAACTTGCTTATCACGTTCCTTGAATACAGTAAACACAAAGGTCTAAGATACTTGCACTTATAAATGAGTGTAAGTAAGGAAACTTGCACTTTAAAAGAGTGTAAATTAGAGAACTTGCCTTTAGCGTAGTTTATCCACGAAAAGCAAATCAACACATTCGAATTCCTATCATAATTACAGTTACGTATATATATGATATTCATTAGTCATATAATTTAACTTTATATCTCATCTCGTACATACGATAATCACATAAGCTAAGTCTTAACCTAGCTTATATAGAATATAATTTCTATCCTTAACTTCCTCTTTTAGAGTTTAAACACATTCTCATATCATATAAGATCGCAACAATTAGCAAACGTACTCGCATATTATTAATATCACCTAAAACCACAATCAATACTAAATATATTTCATTTTTAGCAATGTAGGCATCATATAAGCTATCTGTCCAAAATCAGATTATCAAACTGCATGGCTTCTGATTCCAGGCCGGCGCAGCTGCGCCATGGCTAAGCCTAGGTCCAGCGCAGCTGCGCAGCCCTCTGGCCAAGCCAAGGCTGAGCTGTGCCTTATGGTTTTTGTCCGGTCATGCAAGCCAACAACACCACATAGCATATAAACATATTAAAAGATACTTTTATGTTTGTACAACCTTTCCTCATTTCAAATATATGTGATATGGATTCTAAGTCAATACTTTCAATAACTTAAAGCCATTCAAGGATATGAACTCATATGGTCTAACATGCTCGCTTTTTAAACACATAAGATATTCATATAACTTGTATTAGGCATGCTCATAAGTACTCGTATCGTATATATGTAGCTAGCATTGTTATTATCTTGAAAACATGCTTCGTTTACGCTAAACCTTAATCACGGCAACTAATCATGGTATATATTACTTGTCTTCTGGTGAAAAATCTATGTTTTAATAAAAGAATTTTAGTTCTCATATGATAATAACTAGACTGTAAAAAGCTTAAGTTTGGGGGAAAACAGGAGGTATGCATGCTATGTGGGGAGATAGAGCGTTCCCCTTTGAAAAGAAAAAAGAAAAGAAAAGAAAATGCATTGAAAAAGAAAAAAATAGAATAAACACTTCGGCTACGTCAAGTTCTGTGGCCTTTGATATTCGAGCAACTAAGCCCTCGGGGTGTCTCTACACCCAGCGCCCTAAGACCGTCTGGTCTGGGAGTCGTTGGTCGAAAGCTCGCTACATGGATATCATTGAAAAGCCTAAGAGAACTAGGCATTGCACAGTCGAATGTGTACACGTGAAAGTGCGAATACGCCCTCGTGAGTAATAAAAGCTTAATGAAAACCCCCTGTTGACTCTTAACTCTAGTAATACATGGTCTTAGTTAGAACGTATATGATTTACTATTTTTCTTAAGTTAAAGCTTGTTTTTCCCCTAAGAAGCATAGTATGTGAGTTATTTATCTGAATACTTATCTAATGGTTTCTAGGCACACAACGCACAATACATCAGTGCTGACAGTTTTGAATTTGCAAGAATATGCCTTATGGTCTTGTCTTGGGTAGCTTATCTATTCGATTATCTAGTGGTTTTCTGAAGGCATTGCTTTGAAAGTTCAATACTGACTAGGACTTGGATTTGCATTCATGATAGCGTAGGTTGCATACATTGTAGATACTGCATTGTATCTTTTGTTTAGTTTTGTTTTGGTTGCTTAAGGGTAAGCAACGTTTAAGTTTGGGGGTATTTGATAAGTGGTTTTATTGACCACTTATTCAGATACTTTCCAACTCATTCTGTTGCTTAAACTCAAGTAATCCTGGGCGTTTAATATGTTTTTCCTTTGTTATGCATTATTCATGTTTAGGAACTCCCCGAGTGCAAATTGAACGTAAAAGGACCAAAGATGGTCTAAATGGGGCAAGGCACAGAAAGTGGCTTAAATCAGGCATGATGGCATGGAATGAAGAGGCAAATGAACGAGGCTTAAGGTCCACAAGAAGGCAAACATGAAGCAAACATCCTTGAGCCAGCAGCAAAAAGCCAGGAATCCAAGTTTCAGATGCCACGCGGCAGCGCCGGGTCAAGGCAGCAGGCACGCGCGCCCGCGGCAATCCTCGCGCGGTCGCGCCAGTCCAATTTTTGGCCAGGCTTTGACTTTCACTTAGCAGATCGGCAGAGGCATATGATATAAGGGTTTTATGCCCCATTTGTTCGGCATCTCCATTAGGGAGCTCACATTAGCCCTATCCCTAGTTTTCCTCTTCCTTTTCCTTTCTTGTTTGTTAGATTAGGAGTAGATTAGAGAGTAGATTAGGTTTAATTAGTTTAGTTAGATTCTAGGGTTAGATTAGTTTGTGAAGATTGAAGCAAGGGTTGAGCATCAAAGATCCAAACAAGGAGGAAGACTCAAGATTTGCAATTTCTACCTCTTAACTCTCCTTGTATTCAATTTATATTCGGATGATGTTTATGAACCTTGTGGATAATATATTCAAGTTATTTATGACTTAGTTTATATTTTGGGGTTTTAATGGAACCCAACACATAGTTTGTATTGATTGCTCTCTCTTTAATATTATTATGAATTGGTTATCATAACTTGTGCTTTTAGATTTATTTCTTGTGAACCTGTATGAACTTGACAAATGGATTATAGGTTTAGACCTAGTTATGATATCATACGAAAGTTAGAGATTCTTGCGGGTAATCGATGAGATTATGTGACGTGTGTCTCATTCATTGTCCTAAAGAGTTAATAATTTGTTAGTGTTTGGGATAGAAATATACTTAAATGCCGTATGCAACCAAATTGAGAATCTAATCTTAATGACTTCCTATGTGAAAGTTGGTAATTGAAGGAGTAGTTAACGAGATTTTCCCGTGACATGTGTCTTGTTAATTGTTCTGGATATTAGTTGCTTGATAGTGTGTAGGATAGATATATACATACATGCCGCATTAGGAAGATTCATAGTTGTCCATCGAAAGAGGCTATTATGTAATCGTGATTTCTCAGTTGTCAATTTTAGGTGCTTATTATTCTAAGTAAGAGAGTTAAGAGATTCGAACGAAGTGTTGGGGGAAATTGTAATCCCATGTCTTCAATATCTGAATTTACCCTAGGATTAGTTATTATATGTTTTAATTATTGCCTAGTTAGCGTAGTTTAATTCATTTTCCTTACCATCCGTTTAAATTAGACTGAGATGATTATGTACTATTAATTTGGCAACATTTTATCTATTAATTTCTCGTGGGAACGATATCTTTACTCACTCTTTATTACTCGTTGGCCTGCGTATACTTGAGCGAATACCGATAAATCAGCCAAGACAGATCTTGAAAAAACGTTATTGTCTCATGTTGGAACTGATGTGTCTATTTCATGAACTATTATATTTGGTTCATGAATGCCTTAGATGTCCTAGAATTGACAGGTACTTCTCGATTTTCTATGTAGTATTGAGGTTTAGCTTGCTGAAAACCTTGTGTATTCCTTGCAACCATTTGTCGAACTATAGCAGTTAATTCAGAAACCTATTGCTCTAGATTACAAGTGCTAGAACCTCCTTTACCTTTTGTGATGCATGAGTCATCCTAGTACCATATTGTTGTGAGTTAGCTGCCATGGTTGTATAATTTCTTTGCAACGTCTGGAGTTTTATCTATCATTGCTCCTCCATTTGCTGCATCAATCATACTTTTATCCATTGGTAGCAACCCCTCATAGAAGTACTGGATCAAGTGATGGTCATCAATTCCGTGAGGTGGACAACTGGAACACAACTTCTTGAACCTTTCGCAATACTCATAGAGATTCTCTCCATTGAACTATCTGATTCCACATATCTCCTTTCTTATAGCAGCAACTCTTGATGTATGGAAATACTTCTCCAAGAATAACCTTTGCATATCAGTCCATGATCGTATTGATCCTGAAGGCGGATAATGTAACCAGTCTTTAGCAAAATATGCTAAGGATAATGGAAAAAGTCTAAGCTTGATCTGATCCTTTGTCACTCTTTGTGCTTTCATCGTGGAACACACCATATGAAACTCCTTTAGATGCTTATATGGATTTTCACCTGTAAAAGCACGAAAAGTAGGCAAAAGATGAATTAGTCCAGAGTTAAGTTCAAAATCAACATCTAAAGTAGGATATTTAATACACAATGATGGTTGATCCAGATCAGGAGTAGCCAGTTCTTTCAAAGTTCTGTTACTGGTTAGCACCGCCATCTTTTCCTCTTCAAGTGATGGAACAAAAGCTTCTTTTGTATCTGCAGTTTTCTCAATCTCTTGATAAAAATTGAAGTCAATAGAGTGAGGGGATTGAGTAATAAAACAAAAAGAAAAAGAAAAGGAAAATAATAAAATAAACGAAAACAAAGAATAAACAAAAACAAATAACACTCCCCGGCAATGGCGCCAAAATTTGGGTGCGGTCGTTTACACTCTTAAATTAACCTCACTTTCACTTATAAATTCAAACAAAGCACAGTAGTAAGCAAGGATCGATCCCACAAAGAGTGATTTATTTTATATTTATTCAATTGTTTCCAAGAAAAGGGGGGTTTTGAGTTGATTAATTAAATTAACAATAATAAAATGATAAGAAATAATAATGATTTAAAAGCTTCAGTTCTTCAATTCAGTATCACCTTTTCACAATAATGGATTAATCAAGTGTAACATTATTTACCCTTCAATGAAATTAATAGTCCTAAGTAACAACAAGCTCTGCTACCCGAAACTCCCCTTAGATTATCACTCAATAAAACAAGTTCTTCATAAGATTCTAACCATTATTCAACCTAGAACAAGCTCTCTAGATTTAATATAATAGCAGCATTAAGAATTAGGGAATTAGACTATTCCAAGCAACAAACACATAAGTTCGGATTGTTTAACTTGTCTTCTAATAATCATAGTAATACTCAAAAGCTTTTCCACAATCAGGTATTACTAATTGCTACTTATGATTAGGAACAATACCAATTACACGTAATAATATTCCTTAATCTAGCATATGATATTCGTTAACCAATTTAATACTGCAGAAATCAAAGTAGTTAAACCAAATAGCATTCAGAAATTAAATCAGATTATCAAGAATGAATTTCATGTGAGAATGAATAAATAATGAATACTCAATTAACCATTAACTATAAATAAGGTTCAACATCCCTTAGAACTGAATAAAGAAAACTAGCCTAGAATGCTTCCAAGTCTGCACTCCAATGGTGTAGATGAGAGATTATAGTAGATGATAGAATGTATCAATGAATGAATAAAACTCTGGCTATCATCCTCTATTTATAGTGCTAGCCAAGTCCCTAAATCCTATGAGAATTAGAAATCTATATCCCTAAAGAAATTACAAATCATAACTAGTTTACATAAAGAAATAGAACCTAGTAAGGAAATAAAATCTCATTCTAAAGTAATACAAATCTGATAGTAATATCAATCCAATTCCAGGTAGAAATCTCCAAAAATTGAGAAATTCAACTGCTGGTCAAACTCCTCTCCAATTCAACTCCAAATCGGCCCGTTTTCGTACTTTAGCTCCAATTAATCCTGAAATCAATAAACACACTAATAAGCCCATTTACATCACAAAACATGCAATAAACTAAATATAAAAGAATTAAAATAAATGAATAATATGTACTCATCAAATTCCCCCACACTTAGCCTTTAACAATTCTATTCAACCATCATGTCAAAAGATTTCAAGATCAAATCATGATTATCAACTCTAAACCCACAAGAACATAGTCAATGCTTCATCAATCAACTCAAAATAACAACCATGCCATTTTGTTGGGTTTGTACGAAATCGTGACGCAATCAAATTGCAAAAATTAGCGGAAGCATAGTATATCAGAGTTTAAAAAATTTCTACAAAACCATTATCCGGATCATCCTTTATGCAAATTATTAATTTAAAATGATAAGTAAGAAGTTATGGAATCATACCCTTGTAGAACAAAGCTTCCACAGGTACGAGTTCAACTCCTTGTTCTTCGTGATCTCCTTGAATTTCCGGGTTAGATTCCTTCCTTTGATCAACGTTAGCCACCCAAGTGTTTGGCCTCTAGAGGTGATCCACCAAGGAAGAGGAATTATCAAGAAGGAGGGTGGTTGGCTTAGTTTTCTATCCTCTATAGAAAAGGAGTACTCTTCAACAATTGGAATTGCATCAACTGATATCAATTATAAGACTCCTCTTATATAGATATTGGTCAACCCTTCTAATCCTATTAGACATGGGATTTCATTTAATTAATTAAACTCCTTTAATTAATTTAGGCTTCCCACCACATGGGGAATAATTAATTAAATTCATTTAATTAATTTGTCTCCTAATCTTATTAGGAATAAATGAGAGTACTAATATTAAATTAATTACTAAACTCCTTTAGAAATTAAAATAATAATAATTGTAATAATATTAATAAGACTCCTCTTATTAATTTATATTTAATATTTCTAAAATATTAAATAATAAATATTAAGCTATTTAATTTATTCTATCACCATAGATTAAATTAATTTCACTTAATACATTATTACGATTATGTCATTACCTTCTTAAATAATTATTCTTCCTTTTATGGTGTGACCCTTTAGGTTCTCCATATTAAACCGGTTGTGAATAAATCAATTAGAACAATTCTAATCTTATTTAAATAAATAAATTAAACTAATAATCTATTTAAATAAATAATATTTATTCTACAATAGGGATAAGCCTCCCTAGCGCTCAACGACTTTCTAGATAATATAGATTTCAACATTAATCATAAAAGAACCTGTAAGTAAATAGTTACCGTACAATTCAATCCTTCCACCATACAATGTCCCAATTAAATATAAGACATGAATTTACTGTCAAGTCTTATTTTATTTAATCATATGTATTTCGATTAAAAAATGCACAACTCCAAATAATACAAATTAGAAACTCCTTTCTAATTTCATTCCACCTTGGCCAAGGATTCCTGGGTTGTCATTTAACGAATCACATAGGACATATCTCCTCTTTTACTAGAGGTGGTAGATTCTTTATTGATCATTCATTATCTCCATATGTAACTCATTATACCCAAGCATACCCTATATATGCCTTAAAAGGTCTTAAGGAATAAGTCAAAGTATAATTTGTTACATACAAGATACTATGATGATCTCAAGTCCAAGGATCAATTGTACTACTATCACATTAGGAATTCCTATTGACATGCGAGTAAAACTCCATTAGGTATTCCATTGCGAGTCACGTTCAGTGAACTTATTTTCCAATAAGCACCTACATACTTGCTTTAGTGTCTCCACACAAATGATTATGAGATCAATCATCCTCATCCAATGAGCAAGCAACATATGTACTAATCTATCCAGATTTACTAATTCCCTTTTTAGTAATCCCATGATTAGGAACTATTTTAGTTTTTAAGCTTTCTAAGAATTTAGATCTCATTAGCATGATCAACATCATGATTCTAAAAGCATTGCTTAAAACTATGGGTTATTTACATATTATAAAAACAGCACCATGTAGATAATTAAATGCCTTTAATAAATGAATATTTTATTAATAAATAAATAAGATTGTTTACAAAGTATGTGCTTTATCATCATACATGATTGGCTTGTATGCACACTACTATCAATCTCCCACTTGCACTAAAGCCAATCGCCATGGTATCTCATACCCATCTTCTCTAAGTGACGATCAAACTGCTGTTGCGTTAAAGCTTTAGTAAATGGATCTGCAATGTTGTCTTGAGAGTCTACACGCTCCAAGGTGACGTCTCCTCTTTCAATGATCTCCCTGATCAAGTGAAATCGCCGCAACACGTGTTTAGATTTCTGATGAGACCTCGATTCCTTAGCCTGTGCAACTGCTCCTGTGTTGTCACAGTAAACGGGAACTACTTCTCCAATGCTAGGAACCACACCAAGTTCAGTTATGAACTTCTTCATCCAAACAGCTTCCTTTACAGCTTCACTTGCAGCTATATACTCTGCCTCTGTCACTGAATCAGCAACTGTTTGCTGCTTGGAACTCTTCCAACTCACTGCACCTCCGTTCAAGGTAAAAACATACCCCAAAACAGATTTACTGTCATCTTGGTCCGTTTGAAAACTTGAGTCTATGAAGTCCTCGAGTTTTAATTCAGACCCACCGTAGACAAGAAAAATATCCTTAGTCCTTCTCAAGTATTTTAGGATATTCTTCACTGCCTTCCAGTGCTCTTCTCCTGGATTTGACTGGTATCTGCTCGTTACACTAAGTGCATGAGCAACATCCGGTCTAGTACATATCATATCGTACATGATAGATCCTATTGCAGAAGCATAAGGGATCTTACTCATACGGTCTCTCTCCTCAGGTGTCTTTGGGTCCTGTTTCTTGGAGAGATGTATTCCATGGCTCATCGGCATGAGACCTCTTTTGGAATCTTCCATGCTAAACCTCTTTAGCATCGCATCAATGTACGTTACTTGGGATAAACCAAGCATCCTTTTAGATCTATCTCTATAGATCTTTATCCCCAAAATATAGGATGCTTCTCCCAAGTCCTTCATGGAGAAGTGTTTAGATAACCAGATTTTAATCGATTGTAGCATAGGAATGTCATTCCCTATCAGTAATATATCATCAACATATAATACAAGAAATAAAACTGCGCTCCCACTAACCTTCTTGTACACACATGGTTCATCGTCATTTTTGATAAAATCAAACTCTTTGATTGTCTCATCAAAACGAATGTTCCATCTAAGAGAAGCTTGCTTCAATCCATAAATGGATCGTTGCAGCTTACAGACTTTATTTGTTCCAACCTTTGAAACAAATCCTTCTGGCTGTGTCATATACACATCCTCCTCAAGTTTCCCATTAAGGAAGGCCGTTTTCACGTCCATCTGCCAGATCTCATAGTCGTTATAAGCTGCAATCGCAAGAAAAATCCGAATGGACTTGAGCATAGCTACTGATGAAAAGGTTTCATCATAGTCAACTCCTTATCTTTGTTTAAAACCTTTTGCAACCAGTCGGGCCTTATAGGTCTCTACCTTGCCGTCCGCTCCAGTCTTTCTTTTAAAGACCCATTTACACCCAATAGGCTTAATGCCTTCAGGTGGTGAAACCAAAGTCCATACTTTATTTTTATATATGGAGTCCATTTCGAATTTCATGGCTTCAAGCCATTTTCCCGAGTCTTTATTACTCATAGCCTGTTTGTAATTCAATGGATCATCATCATGCATGATGTGTACCTCATCGTCATCCTCTATAACGAATCCATACCTCTCAGGTATCTTCGGTACTCTTCCAGATTTACGAACAAGGTGTGGTATAGTAGGTTCTTCTACTTGGTCAGGTACCTGACTTTGATCCGTGATAATTTGTGGTTCTTGAACTTCTTCAAGATATATCTTACTCCCACTGACCCCTTCATGGATAAACTCCTTTTTCAAGAAGGCAGCATGTTTCGCAACAAACACCTTTTGATCAGTTGGATGATAGAAATAATACCCTAAAATTTCTTTAGGGTATCCCACAAATCTACACTTATCGGATTTAGTCTGTAGCTTATCATTTTCAAACTTTTTGACATAAGCTGGGCAACCCCAAGTCTTAACATGCTTAAGATTTGGTTTTCTCCCCTTCCACATCTCATATAGAGTCTTTGGGGCGAATTTGGTAGGTACCTTGTTAAGTAGGTATGCAGCCGTTTCTAGGGCATATCCCCAGAAGGAAATTGGAAGGTCAGTAAAACTCATCATGGATCGAACCATGTCCAACAGTATTCGATTTCTCCTTTCAGATACTCCATTTAACTGTGGTGTACCTGGAGGAGTCCATTGTGAGATAATACCATTTTCTTTGAGACAATTGAGAAACTCACCGCTTAAGTATTCTCCACCTCGATCTGATCGAAGTATCTTTATACTCTTGTCCGTTTGTTTCTCTACTTCACTTCTGAACTCTTTGAACTTTTCAAATGATTCTGACTTGTATTTCATTAAATACACATATCCAAATCTTGAGTGATCATCAGTGAAAGTAATAAAATAAGAATACCCACCCCGTGCACTTGTTGTCATAGGTCCACAAACGTTTGTGTGAATCAACACCAATAACTCTGTAACTCTTTCTCCTTTTCCACTAAAAGGAAATTTAGTCATTTTACCCATGAGACAAGATTCACAAGTTGGATATGATTCATAATCGGATAACTCGAGGAGCCCATCTTTATGCAACTTGGATAATCTTGTTTCATTGATATGACCGAGTCTACAGTGCCACATGTAGGTATAATTAATATCATCTCTTTTCCTTTTCTTAGTTTGTTTAATTTGAAATATATTTTCTTGTAAGTCAAGTATATAAAGTCCATTTCGCCAATTTCCAATACCATATAAAACATCATCTTTATAAATAGAACAACTATTGTTCTTTATAACAACGTTAAACCCTTCCATATCCAATACAGAAATTGAAATAATGTTTTTAATAATATTCGGAACATAATAACAATTATTAAGAAAAATGGACTTGCCCGAAGGCATTGCTAAACAATAAGTTCCTACAGTCAATGCAGCAACCTTTGCTCCATTCCCCACTCGTAGGATCACCTCATCATGGTTCAGCTTTCTATTTCTGACCAGTCCCTGCATAGTATTACATATGTGAGAACCACAGCCGGTATCCAATACCCAAGTAGAATTATGACTTTCAGAAAAATTAATTTCAATCATCAACAAACCTTGATTGAAAGTCGAAGCTTCTCCAAGCTTTTTCTCTGCTAGATACTTCTTGCAGTTCCTTTTCCAATGTCCCGGCTTATTGCAATGAAAGCACATTCCTTTAGCTGGTTCAGGTTTCTTTTGTTCCTTTTCTTTCTCCTTTCCCTTAGCCTTCTTGAATTTCTTCTTTTCAGAAGATACCTTGGGCCTCTTCCTTTTATTGGAAGAATCCACCATCAAGACATGATTCTTCTTGGATGGGAAGTGACCTTTTGCAGTTTTCAGCATGTTAAGCAGCTCAGGCAAGCTAACATCTAGCTTATTCATGTGAAAATTAACCACAAACTACGAGAAGGTCTCAGGGAGTGACTGCAAGACCAAGTCTTGACTCAACTCCCCATCCATGATGAACCCCAGCTGTCCAAGGCGTTCAATCAAATTGATCACCTTTCGGGCATGAGTCTAGACGGCAGTACCCTCTGTCATCCGAGATCCGAAGAGCTCCTTAGATATCTCATATCTAGCAGTCCTACTCTGTTCACCATACAACTCCTTGAGGTAAAGCAGCATAGCAGGAGCATCCATGTTTACGTGCTGACGCTGAAGCTCATTATTCATGGATGCGAGCATGATGCATTGAGCCACAGATGCATCATCTTGCCACTTATTGAAAGTGGCAATCTCTTCCTCAGAGGCTGTTTCTGAAACAGATTTAGGGACAGTTGAATTTAGGACATAAGAAATCTTTTCAGCAGTGAGAACAATTCTCAGATTTCTTAGCCAGTCCTCATAATTCGGCCCGGTAAGCTTATTTGCATCAAGTATGCTTCGTAGTGAGATTAGTGATTTAGACATTTTTAAAATTCTGCATGTGAAAGAAAACAACATTTTAGCAAACATTCATTTTATTAACTTTGCATACCAAAATAAATTTAGGTCTTTATTTTAAATTGGTATCTCCCACTATTTTCATCAAACTATATTACCCTCACTTATATAGTTCGGCAACATCTAATTAAAGATTTGTTAGTGAGAATAAGGATCCCATTTTAAATGTATATAACCTTGTGGATAGCACAACAAGCGATATACAAATAAATAGGTAGACAACTCTTGTCAATTACATCACCATGTAATTCCTTTTATTTTGCCTCTTAAATCATAATGGTCAAGTGTGTGCACATCCGAACTAAAATGATTTAAGTTAAGTCCAGCCTAGCACTTCCATAAATTCAAAAAAGAAAAATGTTCGTCCTTGTGGATAGCACAACAAGACTAGATCGTTCAATTTTCTTGATAAGCATCAAATGTGATTAATTAATATCTTAAATATGCAATACTCGCCTTGTGGATAGCACAACAAGCTCATATTAAATATTTAATACTCTATTAATTTATCATGCTAGAAGGCGACGTTCGATATTTCAAATATCACTTGAACGCTTTCGACTTAATATAATTTCCTTGAGGGGTTTGTTATTATTTGTCTCATCTTGTTTAGCGTGCATGCACACACACACACACACACACACACACACACACACACACACACACATATATATATATATATATATATATATAATACACGTCATTTTATTAAACATGCGAAGCATATTTGCATAAAATATAATATATATATATATATATATATATAATATTTAGCATGCACATATAGAATACTATATTCTACCTGGATTGATTATGGACTTTTATTTTAGTTTGGTTCACTAGAGCCACCAAGTGAACCAAAAGGTCAAGCCTAGGAGTGCAAAAATTTAATTTAAATATAACTATTACATTTAAACACGGGCTCCATACAAATGGGTCTTCACGCGTTCCTTGCTCCTTGGTCTTCAAATTTTTTCAAAATAATTCTAACTAATCCTATTACATAAACTATTTAATTTAAATAGAAAACTTGATCAGCAGTCAAGGGAAAGTACATAGGAGGGAGATAGAATTTTATATCAAGAAAAAAAATTAGGGAAGATGGGGTACGCAGACCCTATTTAATAAAACTCATTCATTCAAGCATTCAACTAAAATAAAATTCAATCACATTGGTCAAATAGTCCATAATAAATACCTATTTATTATCATACATATCACCATATATATCAATAAATAAATATTCATCTCATGAATTAAAATATTTCATATATATATGAGTATCATTTAATGGACAATTTTAAATTACATGAAATCCAATTTCATGATTAAAATAAACTCTTTATATGATATATATTATATATATATATAATATATCATATATAATATATATAATATAACCATATATATATTATATATATATATAACCGTTATTATATTTATGTGATACCCATTCTTAATAGGATCACTTTTTTAAAAAAATTATAGCAGGATCACTTTTTAAAAGGGATCATATTCCCACGAAGTAATACCAACCGAATTATTTTAAAAGAATCAAAGCCACTTCACACAACGAAATTAAAAAAAAGGCAAACTGCTTTGCGATTTTTTTTTTTGAAATAATTTTATATAATAAATTATGCCCAATAAATTATTTTAAATACATACCCATACATATATGGAATCAAAATAATTAATAATTGCATAAAGGTTTGGCTCTGATGCCACTGTTGGGATTGTACGAAATCGTGACGCAATCAAATTGCAAAAATTAGCGGAAGCATGGTATATCAGAGTTTAAAAAATTTCTACAAAACCATTACCCGGATCATCCTTTATGCAAATTATTAATTTAAAACGATAAATAAGAAGTTATGGAATCATACCCTTGTAGAACGAAGCTTCCACAGGTACGAGTTCAACTCCTTGTTCTTCATGATCTCCTTGAATTTTCGGGTTAGATTCCTTCCTTTGATCAACGTTATCCACCCAAGTGTTTGGCATCTAGAGGTGATCCATCAAGTAAGAGGAATTATCAAGAAGGAGGGTGGTTGGCTTAGTTTTCTATCCTCTATAGAAAAGGAGTACTCTTCAACAATTGGAATTGCATCAACTGATATCTATTATAAGACTCCTCTTATATAGATATTGGTCAACTCTTCTAATCCTATTAGACATGGGATTTCATTTAATTAATTAAACTCCTTTAATTAATTTAGGCTTCCCACCACATGGGGAATAATTAATTAAATTCATTTAATTAATTTGTCTCCTAATCTTATTAGGAATAAATGAGAGTACTAATATTAAATTAATTACTAAACTCCTTTAGAAATTAAAATAATTATAATTGTAATAATATTAATAAGACTCCTCTTATTAATTTATATTTAATATTTCTAAAATATTAAATAATAAATATTAAGCTATTTAATTTATTCTATCACCATAGATTAAATTAATTCACTTAATACATTATTACGATTATGTCATTACCTTCTTAAATAATTATTCTTCCATTTATGGTGTAACCCTTTAGGTTCTCCATATTAAACCGGTTGTGAATAAATCAATTAGAACAATTCTAATCTTATTTAAATAAATAAATTAAACTAATAATCTATTTAAATAAATAATATTTATTCTACAATAGGGATAAGCCTCCCTAGCGCTCAACGACTTTCTAGATAATATAGATTTCAACATTAATCATAAAAGAACCTGTAAGTAAATAGTTACCGTACAATTCAATCCTTCCACCATACAATGTCCCAATTAAATATAAGACATGAATTTACTGTCAAGTCTTATTTTATTTAATCATATGTATTTCGATTAAAAAATGCACAACTCCAAATAATACAAATTAGAAACTCCTTTCTAATTTCATTCCACCTTGGCCAAGGATTCCTGGGTTGTCATTTAACGAATCACATATGACATATCTCTTTTACTAGAGGTGGTAGATTCTTTATTGATCATTCATTATCTCCATATGTAACTCATTATACCCAAGCATACCCTATATATGCCTTAAAAGGTCTTAAGGAATAAGTCAAAGTATAATTTGTTACATACAAGATACTATGATGATCTCAAGTCCAAGGATCAATTGTACTACTATCACATTAGGAATTCCTATTGACATGCGAGTAAAACTCCATTAGGTATTCTATTGCGAGTCACGTTCAGTGAACTTATTCTCCAATAAGCACCTACATACTTGCTTTAGTGTCTCCACACAAATGATTATGAGATCAATCATCCTCATCTAATGAGCAAGCAACATATGTACTAATCTATCCGGATTTACTAATTCCCTTTTTAGTAATCCCATGATTAGGAACTATTTTAGTTTTTAAGCTTTCTAAGAATTTAGATCTCATTAGCATGATCAACATCATGATTCTAAAAGCATTGCTTAAAACTATGGGTTATTTACATATTATAAAAACAGCACCATGTAGATAATTAAATGCCTTTAATAAATGAATATTTTATTAATAAATAAATAATGTTGTTTACAAAATATGTGCTTTATCATCATACATGATTGAATTGTATGCACACTACTATCACTTTTCACCATTGAATTTTATTAAGTCAAATTGTATCCATATAAGCAACTCTTCTATGACCCACACACTTACTCAACTTAGTTACCATGGAGTAAAAATCGTGCACACCACTCAAAACTCAAAACATATTTTTCCTACTTTATTTTTACAAGAACCTTTCCATTTTTCTCTTTATTTTCGGTGAATGCATTTTATGCTCCGTTTCACCTTCCTTAATCTTTCTTTTGTAAGTGAGTACATTTTATGCGTTTTACGCTCCATCTCATCCCACCACATGGTTTCTCTTTTGCTTTTTTTTCTCTTCTTCAATAATTTCTTTGATTATCAACTTTTTTTTCTTTTTTTTTCTTTTTTTTCACATGGTCCTGCAAATAGCATAAGCAGTTTAATAGTTCTAAAGCATGAGATTAGTGCACATAAACAACTCCACAGATAACTTAGCCAACTAAGTATATATCACATGTTCAAGTTCTTTATGCAAATACGAATTTAATTCAAATCAATTACTATGGATTATGGCTTAGTTCTCATCAATCATTGACCAATTAAGCATCAAACATATTTTGAATTTTTGCATTGATTTTCAATCTTTGACTTTAACCTTCGGAACACATAGGCAAATAGAATTATGAAACCCAAATTTTTCAAAATCTTTCAAAAAGGCATCAAATTTTCAACTTTCCCATCAAAATCTGATCAATATTCCTAAATAAAATAAAAACCTAAATCTTTTTCCCCCACACTCAAACCTTACATTGTCTCCAATGTAAGAAAATCATTCAAAAAAGAAAGTAACTACTAGCTAACATGCAACTAAGAAACTAAAAAGTAACGGGATATAAAAATCAAATCTTAGTTATTGGGTTGCCTCCCAAGCAGCTGGCCTTGTTTATTGTCATTGGCTTGACATCATCCTTCTCATCCTATGTAATTGGACTTGTGTACTTGTAGTGGACTAGTAACAGTTTCAATTCATTAGGAGCATCCTTTAGATCCTGATTTTGCTCCATTCCAGCCCTCAAATCCTCCTTGTATATTTACTCAAGAAATTCTTGCACTATAGAGTCAACAACATCAGTAGAAAAATAAGAATTAATATTACCAAGATACCTTTTAACTTCATATATGCCGAACTAGACATGTGCCTCATTCAATTCCAAAGTTAAGGTCCCATGGTATGTATCATGTAGTGTTTTTGTTGTTTGCACCGATGTATCATCTATATCCTCTTTGTAAAGATCTGCATAACTTATCAAATTGTTCTCCTCTTCCTCTTGTTCATCCTTTTTAGACTTTGAATACCCGATTTCTTCTTTAAATTTAGCAGTAGCCTCAAGAACTTCCAACTAGTTACCGCTAGTGAACTCCTCATCATCTTTAAGTTCTTTTTCCCTATTCGCCATTTCTTCCAGAAATTTTTCATACGACTCTGTATACAACTTTGAATTTTTTCCAACTTTCCAATTCCTTCTTAGAACTTGGGGAAAAGGTAGTATCGGTTCATAAGCTGAAAGAGGTGGAAATTTATACTTGACTACAACACTGCTGCTTATTTCACTATTGTCTAACTTGTTTGGTTCTGAAAGTATTGATTTTCCTTGCTGCTAATTATCTGCACCATATCTCAATGTTATTGTACTTACATTCTCAACAGTTTGAGAAAGTGACCTCTATGAGCCTTGAGATTCCAACCTCCTTACTTTGGTTGCAAGATGACCAACTTGGTCCCTCGGATCTTGAACAAAAGTTCTTGTCTCCTACTGGAACTGATGTGTCTGATTCATGAAATGTTGTGTTTGGTTCATGAATGCCTTGAACATATCCTCCATAGATGTCCTAGAATTGACAGGTACTTCTCGATTTTCTATGTGGTACTGAGGTTGAGCTTGCTGAAAACCTTGCGTATTCCTTGCAGCCATTTGTCGAACTATAGCAGTTAATTCAGAAACCTGTTGCTCTAAATTACAATTACTAGCACCTCTTTTACCCTTTGTGATGCATAAGTCATCCTAGTACCATACTATTATGAGTTAGCTGCCATGGTTGTTATTAATTTCTTTGCAGCATCTGGAGTTTTGTCTACCAGTGCTTCTCCACTTGCTGCATCAATCATGCTTCTATCCATTGGTAGCAACCCCTCATAGAAGTACTGGATCAAGTGATGATCATCAATTCCGTGAGGTGGACAGCTAGAACACAACTTCTTGAACCTTTCTCAATACTCATAGAGATTCTCTCCATTGAACTGCCTGATTCCATATATCTCCTTTCTTATATCGACAACTCTTGATGCAGGAAAATACTTCTCCAAGAATAACCTTTACATATCAGTCCATGATCGTATTGATCCTAAAGGTAGATAATATAATCAGTCTTTAGACAAATCTGCTAAGGAGAATGGAAAAAGTCTAAGCTTGATCTGATCCTCTATCACTCCTTGTGCTTTTGTTGGCTTGTTTCGGTGTTAACAAAATAGACACACACACGCAAGTGCACGTGGTCCGCAAGTAATATATGATAAGTAAAGTATCGTTCCCTTGGAGAAAAGTAATTATTTCTAATCTATCATGCAACAACTTTGTAATTATTTCTGGCTGCTTAAACGAGTGAATAAGATGTGATTTAACTAATAATAATAATCATCAACTAATAAACTAATTAACACGTGACTGATTCAAATTAGGAAGATATGAGATTCTAACTTTACTTAGTGCGTCATTCAGATTATACACCTCTTGTTAAGCCTAATTAAGTATTTTGGATTGCTAGTCGAGAGCACAAAGGTAAAATATGGCTATCTTTCGATATACCATGCCCATATCACATAAAATCCACAAAAGAGATAGAATTTATAGGAACACCAATATTACCTAACTCACTATATTTCTATATGACTTACAAGTAATATCGATTTAAGTGCAAGCTCTCCCAATTGACTACACATGGTAAGCCGGTATATGTCTATCCGAATTACGAATCATGACCCTTATCACATGCAAAATTCATGAACACATGCTAATATGGCTAAATCTGAATTTGTACTTCCTTTTTCAATTTCATACAAATTATTATGGTAGATGGTGATCAAGCATCTAAACAATTAAAGTAACCATATTAGGCAATCCATACATAATCAATTACATTCAACAAAGAGGAATAACAAATCTGAACTAAGCAATAAGTTCCATTAGAATCCCATAATGATGATTAGTTTATCACTGAAGCAATAACTATTATGGGATTTGGTCTAAGCATTGAAATTAAATAATAAAAGTAGAGATAATAAAGAGATTAAGAAAGTGTAAATCTGATATTCCCCCTTCCAAAATAAACCTTCAACGATCTGTTTCAAAATCCACAATCAATCCCAATCAAGACCCTAAGTATGAGAAATCTAACTAAGAACCAAAAGAGAAGCCAAAAGAGAAGAATAATAGCTAAGAACTCTCTGTAGCTCTTCAAAAACATAGAATAGAAATAAAAATGATTAAAAGATAGCATCGTAACTTGCAAATACCCTTTAAAGGAAAAACACGTTACAGGAATTTTTAAGTAAAAGTTAACACTGATGAAAAGTTGACTGGCGCAACCGTGCCACCCCGTAAGTCATTTGGGACGCTGGCGCGCTGGCATGCGATTTGTTCCTGGTGTTGCGCGGGCGCGCTGACTTTGTTCTTCATGCTGGTGCGGCCGCGCTGCTGGGCTTTTCCTGCAGACTGTATTAATCCTTTGCTGGTGCACTGCTCTTGATCCAATTGTTGCTGCATTTAGTCCTTGCACTTCATTTTCCATGACCACTTTCCTATGTTGGATCCATCTTTAGTCCACCACAAGCTCATCTTGCCATCCTGCCATTTCCATGCTATTCCATGCCACAATGCTCACAATAGAGCTTCCTTCATGCAACCTACAAAATAAAGATGAAATGCATCAAAAGTAACTAAAACTTTTGAGATTAAGCCATAATCCTAGCAAGTAGATAGCCAATAAGTAGGTATAAAACCTAGTTATCAAATACCCCCAAACTTAAACTATTGCTTGCCTTCAAGCAACAAACACAAATGCAAACTACATGTTATGCAAACTACACTACTATGAAGATGAATCCCAAAATTTCAGTCATGTTATGAATTCCAATAAGATGTGCCTTAGAGAAATAAAAAGATCTATGAACAAAGCATCAAACTAAGCTAAAGTCATAAGGACATACAATCCGACAATCACAACCTATTAGCCAAGATGTAGTGTGTGTGTGCTAAATCCACAAATAAGCTTGATAAAGGTGGAGATTCCACATGCTATGCTTCTAAGGAAGAAAACTGAGGTTTTAAGTCAAGAAATTTGAGCATATATAAAATAACAACCAATCCAATGCATCAATACAAACTAAAGCTCAACAAAGGGCTTATTATGCTTTTATTCACTCACGAGGGTGATATTCGCACTTTCCCATGGTTACACCCGACTGTGCAAGGCCAAATCCTCTTAGGCTTTTCAATGATACCCATTTAACAAGCTTTCGACCAACAACTCCCAAACCATAAGGCTTTAGGGCGCTGGGTGTAGAAACAATCCCCTAGGGCGTACTTGCTCGAGTATCAAAGGCCACAAGACTTAGCAAGCCAAGGTGTTTATTCTATTTTTTTCTTTTTCTCATTTTATTTTATTTTCTTGTTCTTTTTCTATTTAGCATGCATATCCAATGTTTTCCCCCAAACTTGAATTTATGTGTCATTATGGTCATTACTCATTTTCTACACAATTCTATCATTAAAAATAAATTTTTCCCCTCAAAAGACAAGCATGTGCTATCTAACCAACAAGCAGATAATAACAATGTCGTGCTATTCGGTAACATCAAAGAAACAGGTCGAGATTACATCATGTATGAAATTATAACTAAGTTTAAGTTATCAACTAAGTTCAAAAATCTATAACATTCAATATCATCATCGGCCATAATGGAATTCAACAGACTTTAACATGGGATCATGTTATGCAATGCAACTAAACACATAACTAATTAATCAAAACAAAAGAAAACTGAAAAAAAAATTCATGCAAAATTAACTAACAAGTATTAAAATGCAAACTACTATGCAACCTAAACATGCAATTAATACTATATGCAACTAACTACTGACTACAACCCAATACCCCAAAACTTAAGATATACATTGTCCTCAATGGAGATAAAGGGTAAGGAAACTCCCCTAAGTATCGGCATGGCCACCCGACTGTGGCTCGGGTGGTGAATCTGGCAGCAGATAAGGCATGGCGGAGCCGAACACTGGCCACTCCACAAGCGTCCCCTGATGTGCAAAGGCCTCACTCAGGGCATGAGATAGGCCATCGGCATAGGCCGTGAAGTTGCCATGTAGAGCATCCATCCTTGCCTGCAGGTGCCTCATCTGGTGATACTGACTCGCTGTAGTGGCTAGAGGTGCTGCCTCTGATGGTTGTTGTGGAGGCACTGGTGGAGGAGTAGGTAGTATGAATCCTTTGCCCTATGGATGTGCTGTGCCACCACCCCACTCTGCAAATTTCTTAATCGTGGCATGATTAATGTCCTGGCTTGGCATTTGAACCTGTTCATCGTCCCACTCAACTCCCGTCTGGGCACACAGGTGCGTTATAACTAAGGCGTGTGGAATCCCACCGATGGTACTGCCTCGCATATAGCACAGCATGGACTGATGTAGCAGATGTCCAACATCGATGTACTTGCCTGTGATGATTCCCCATAAAATAATGGCCCTCTTAGCCGTGATATCATGTTGGTGAGTGGAAGGCATCAGATTGGCGCATATGAAAAGATTCCAAGCCTTTGCATATCGGTTCAGTGCTGCGCTGGGGAAGTTGGTCTTTGTATCAGTGCCTGACTTAAGATTCCATTGGGTGCCTGGCACGCATAAGTCGGCGATTACCCTATCCAGGTCTATCTCAAAACGCTAAGCTTCCACCCAGTTCACTTGGCCAGCCGAGAGAGTAGGCAAATGATACATTTCACGGATTACCGGCGAAAGGTAATTGACTTGAATGCCCTGGACAAAAGAAATGCCGCTTTGTGTCTCCCTGGCATTTGTATAAAATTCCCGAACTATGGCCATCGGAGAAGGCACAGGTGTTGCCACAACCCCATGCCAAGCTCTTTCTCGGATCATTTTTATCATCTGCCCGTCGGCTTTGGTTGGCTTTAATCCCCGTTCCTGCACAAACGACATTGACGCAATCATGTAATAGTGAGTTTGCGCCGAGAGGTTGATAAACATGGGCAAGTCCAAGACATCCTCGTCCTAGCCATTGTGAGCGGATGATTCAGGAGTGACGGATCGAGCCTTCTTTGGTCCCATTGATTTCTGTAAAAAAAATTCCTTTCAAACCCTAACTAATAAGAATGGAACCCCCAAACTTAGCCTCTACAATCTAGTGCACAAACCCTAACTGATGAATAATGAACCCCACAACTTCCTCTGAATTATCTCTGCACAACCCTAACTGAAGAAAACCCTGTGTATGTAACCCTAACTTTGAAGAACTTGGTATGATGTAATGAAGGCTAAGGTTGGCTTTATAGAGAATTATATGTGGAGATAATAGGGGTGTAGTGGCTAGGGTTAGACAGAACGTGAGAATGAGGGATTAGTGGAGGAGAATCGTGGGTATGATGTAGTAATCGTGAGGAGATTAGCCTAGGTTATGAAGAGGGTTAGAATAGGAGAAGGAGTCTGTTATATGAGATGGGGTGTGTATGAGAATTCGACCAAATGATATAAAATATAAGGGGCTGGGTTAAATTTTTAAAATTTTAAACCGACAGTTTTTTGGAGATAGGCGCGGGTGCGCCGAGTTTGACTTTGAGGAAGGCGAGGCCGCGCTGGCCAAAATTGCACTTTGGACTCTCTAGATATTGGCGTGGGCGAGCCGAGTTTTGCCTTGAAGCTAGCGCGGCCGCACTGTCCTGGCTCTAAACCTGAAGTTTTCTGCAACAATGAAGAACTAAGCAGCTGATTGACAATTGACTTATTTCGTGCAATAGAAGCATTCAAAAATGAGATATAAAAGTATTCCAAACCCAAAAATAAACTATGTATTTATGCACAACCATGCTATGTTTGAAATCTGTTTATACTATATGCACATGTACTCATCTCAAAATTTTCAGAATCTTCATGATTTTCAGAATTAAACACAGGGGAGGGAAATAAGATAGATATGTACCAAGAATTAAATGAGAGGGAGAACAGAGATGATGGGTTGTCTCCCATCGAGAGCTTGTTTATAGTCAATTAGCTCGACTTTCTCTGATAAGCTCATGTAGTGGAAAGGATTGAGGAGACTTTCTATCTATCGACTTTGCCCCCATAGTAGTGCTTCAACTTCTGCCCATTAACCTTGAATGGTTTGTCCGGGTATTAGTCGAAAATCTCAATTGCCCCGTGTGGATACACAGTTTTCACCGTGAAAGGACCAAACCATCTCGACTTGAGTTTGCTCGGGAAAAGTCTAAGACGTGAGTTGAACTGTAAGGTTTTAAGCCCAGAAAAACCCAATATTGATATTTATTTTATTATTTTAATAATAAAATTTAATTTCATTTTGCATAATTAAATGTGTCATAAATTTTGTCCATAATTATACATTTTATAAGTTATGTATATGAAGGAGTGTCATATACAGAAGACATAAATTATATGTTATGTATAATTAAAGAAATATATTGTTCTCAATCTTAGATGGAAATGGACAAACCATTTTAGTAGATTGTAATGCACTTGTTTGGATGATTTGTCCTAGTCATGTAAAGTGAAGACTTTAATCTAGTGTATTGGTGTATTTTTGAAATACATAGAACTGGATCGTTACGAAAAAATTATTTGTTAAATACTGTTATTATAAATAATTTTTCAATTACTATTAATGTGCAATTACTCTTAATCCTAAGAGAATAATGAACTTGATTTTATAATGTATGTCACTTTAATATATTAAAGAGTGAGATTTTAAATACAATCAATACCTCAATATGTTGGGTGATATATGTTATGAAATTAGGAACATATAATTTTCAAGATGGAATTCTACAATTAAATTATAATATCCCCTTGATATAATTTATTGGTTAATCACCAGAATCTTGGCCAAGTATTTTAGTAATTCAAATTACTAAAGTATTAATTGAATTTATTAAATTAATGTGTGATCAAAAGTTTATAAATTATGTAGTCAAGGATATAAGCAATAAACGTAGTGGGTTAACAGTTTTATTCCTACACGCGTTTATGGATATTACTATAGAGGAGTATTTTGCAAGATACTAATAGTGGAAGGATTTAATTAATTAATTTTAATTCTATTAATTCTAGAGTGCAATTATAACTATTTAGTGGAATTAGTTATAATTAATATAATTCTAATTGATTAAGGAGTTAATCAGAAATTAGTATTGTATTGGAGCTAGAATTGTAGAATCCTACTTGATCCCCACTCTAGCCCTTATTAAGATATAACAAAATAGCATGATAAAATATATGAGAAAAGTTTTTAAATTATCCTGATAAATATCAGGGAGTTGATGACTCTATATATTATATCACTATGCAATATTTTGAGCCCACACTCTGAATAGTACGTGATATCAAAATAAGGGTTATAGAGAGGAAGATCAGGAGGAAGAAAATCCATCATTAAAATAAGAAAAAAAATTATCGATTGTGCTACAACCAAGCACGAGGTATGTAATATAATTTTTGATTATGCTATATTATGAGAAAGTTCTTGGTATAATAATTTTTAAAAATAAAAATTATTAATTTATTTAAAAATCGTTTCGTACAATTGGTATAAGTGCAAACTCATAATTTTCATAAATCATCATTATGTTATATTACTTATCGAGTTCGTGTATGAATTGTATTCATGATTGTATGGGAAAAAAAAATTCCGCTTAATGATGAACAAAGTAATAATTTGGACTTTGTTTTTTTTCCATACTTATTTCGGCCACTAACCTATTAGTGATTGCCTACTGTTCCCACGATTTTTTATTATATATATATATATATATATATATATATAAAGGTTATTGTTAAAATTTTATTATAACAAGGAATTGGTTAGTGCCCTACTTTATATGATTACTGGGTGGGAGCCTACTATATGAATAGAAGATATGATCTGTCATTTTTTTTTCGTGCTGCTTCATGAGTCATGACATCGCTAATAGAATATATGATTTGTCAGCAGTTTTATTGGGCATTGTAGATGATGTGATGTCAGCTGATACATTTATTATTAGTGTTAGATGGATTTTTGAATACTTGATTGTGTTGGTGCAGTGGCTTTGGTTGACTTATAAGATGCTTGTTTGTGGGAGTTTTGGAGATCAAGGCTTGCCAGCAACAATGAATATTTTTTTAAAATAGAAAAATGGTAAGCCCAAGTTTAGAAGGCCCAAACCGTTTTTTTTTTTTAAATGACAAGCCCAGCCTGTTTAGCAAAAGCCCAAATCGTCCAAATAGAATTTTTTTTTCAAATTAAAAAATTTAAGTTGCTGCTTGCATGGGATTGAACCCTGGACCATACTGTTACAAGAGTGACACTCTTACCAACTGTGACAAAACAACTATTACTTATACATGCAGATTAATATATCTGTAATAGATCATCAATTATCATATTCACATTTTTTTTAAATAGTGGGCCTATTTTTATTTATATTAACATAACTTGGTAGTTAATAATTATAATGTTTAATTGTTGAATTTTCATGATGTTATAATTGTTAAATGTGAATATGCATGGATCTTAGTTTGCATGTTTAAATGTATTAATATGGGTGTCGACGTTGGAAGATTTAAGAATCCCGCGGGTCGGTTCATAACCCGGGTTTTCTCAAATCGATCTTCCTAAGTTATCTCTACTCTTATTCTTTTTATTTAGAAAATAGATTTTGAAGGGTTTTTTAGGAAAGAGGCCAACATGTGTTTATGTTGACGATTTGATTTGATTTAACAGAGTCGCCAGTTAGTAGATTTGAAAATGGTTGTACCAACTCAACTGAGTTTTGATTTGAAAGAGGCCCAATTGCTGGACACTGTCGAAACTTGATCTTTGAAATCGGAGTTTTGAGTTTAGGGGCTTGGTTAAGTGTGGGGAAGGTGTTAGGCACCCCACGACTCCCGTGTAAACACGGTACCGCATCTTTTCAATATTTCCCTTAAAACTGCGAATGCGTGAATGAATGCTATTAAAAATTGGGCCTATTGATTTGATTGATTGAAAGTAGTGATTTGCTTCGTTGAACCTATATACGAAGGATTTAATTTGATTTTGAAAATCAGTCTTTGATTTGATTTGCAAAAGCATTTTGATTAGATTTGCAAAAGCTTTGAAATTGAATTGACAGTGATGTTTTGAAAACTGTTTATCAAACCCCTACGCTGACATAGGAATTGAAGCCTTTTGATACTTTAAATTTTATCTTTATAGCCTTAAGGCTGCATGTGAATGCTGATTTGTCGGGCTGCGAAGCATCCTCGATCGCAGAAATAAATACAACTGTCGGTCTCCTCATGGGTATGAAAACCATCGAAGGGACGCTGACACAACAACCATATTTCACTATATTGAGACCTTAAATCAGGATAACCGTTTTAAGGTCTATGTATGTACATTTTACAGAAAAACTGGCAGGGTACATCTATAAACTGGAGTTTGTCCATCATGGGAATCAGATCTTGATTGATTTGATCGTGAATCCTACGATTCCTAGGCTCACATATGAGTAGCCAATAAACCTGCACAGTTCAAATTTGCCCAGAAATGAATATATACATCCTCACAACGCAATGGAACCAATGATTACTGGTTCCATCAATAAATCCTGGCTGCATGTGGCCAAAGCGTCTCGTTCCCACTAGATAGCAATCTAAGGAACGCGAGTTTGCTTTCGAAGCTGAAACTATAAAAATAACTAGATTTAAAGAAATCTCAGCCATTATAGCTTCTAGGTTCTGTCGGGACCTATTTGAACCGTTCAAAGCTAGAACTGGCGAGATTTGGATAAATCTAGTCCGCCCACATATATATCAGTTCAGATTCATATAAAAATGAATATTAAATGCAGCAGTTGAATAGATGGAGCAAAGCAATATATATAGTTATATATATATATATATATATATATATATATATAAACTGTAAAAGGGCGATGGGTTTTCACTCGCAAGCTCGGACTGGAATTAAAATATATATATATATATATATATATATAAACTGTAAATAGCCACGAAATAAACTAGGCTGTGACAGAAATGAAATATATATATATATATATATAGGAAAACAGTAAAAAAGAGGATGCGTTTTCACACCTGTGCCCGTACTGAAATTGAAATTGACAGAAATTAGTCACCCAGTAACTAGGAAGAACACCCAGTATGGGCAAGTGTGCAAAAGCAGTAAAATGGCCACGAAGTAATCCAGGCCGGACTGAAAATATATATATATATATATATATATATATATATATATATATATATTGACAGAAATGTAGTCAACCAGGACTGGTATGAGAACCAGCGATGGTGAAAGTCGCTTATATATGCGTAAATATATATAAAAGCGGTAAACTACCTCGAATTTGACATCCGGGCTTGACTAAATTAAAATGTTAGTATATTTGCAGTTAAATATATACAAAAAAAGGTCAAACCAGGACTGGGGAGATAACCCAACCCAACGAAGTTGCCAAAAAAGTGTGTGCTAGTGCATTGAAGCTGCTGGAGCTGACGGATCGTCAATCTGAGTTGTAGAAATGCAAAAATTTGAGTTTATATATAGAAATATACTAAATTTTGACGAAAACGGCCACGGAACTAAGTTCCGGGCATATTTAGAAAGCAAAACTTGATGTGCATGTGCAAAACAGCGCAAAGTAGTAGATTTAACTTGCTGATCGTAAAAATACTTACAATGGGCTGCAATACGGGCTTTTTGCCACTTAGTGGGCTTCAGATGACTAAATCTACTAGTTATTTTCTGATATATGGTAGTATGTGGGTCTATTTACGTGTTGGTGTAAAAATATTTTGGTTTGGAAGAGGTGTAAACATCAGAAAATCAAACTGGCAGGGCTTCGTTGCGTTTCTGAATTATTGAAATGAAAGGGGGGTGCACCTCTATATATAGGTCAGGGAGTCGTAACTCTACCTAGGGCAGCCACAGGTAGAGGTGTGGCTCCTTTAAGTGGGGTCCACATGCCCAGTTTGGTTGTCTCGAGGTGCGTGCATGTCGGGCAATGCGATGTCAAGTTCAAAACTTCATAACTTTTGATCGGAGCATCCGTTTGGGGCGTGCTATAGCTTTCCGGAAAGCCCTCGCTGAGGGTGTCACAATGACATTGGTTTTAATCCTTTTTAAGTCCCCCAAGGTGGGTTCATGACTGGATCTTTGTTTCCCTGCAGTTTATCCGTCGAGCCGTTTGGTGCTGTTTTCACCCGGGATCACCGTTGTGGTTCTTTCTGACCTTGGTGGCATCAATTTGGCTTGATTTTGATTGAATTGGCTAAGAGTTGGTAAAATAACCATTTTTCCCCTTCTGGGGTTGCCCTTTGTGTCGGCATGGCCTCTGGTTGACTTCCGGGAGCTGTTTCCAAGACTTGGATCCCATTTGAGTCTGTTTGTCCTCAGTGTGGCCTCTATGGCTAAAGTGGTCATTCTAGGTTTTCTTCTGGAGTTGTTGTGATGCTTCAGGTTTATGTCTGAAGTCGACCTGACTTCCCGGGCTGATGTCGAGGCTGACCTGTACCTCCCGGGTTACTGCCGGGGCTGAGTCAACATCCCAATATGGTTGATTGGTGTTGTGGTTGTCCCGATATTAGTGATCGGGTTTGAGCAGATGTCTCAATATTGAGATCAGGGATGATCTGACGGTCCGATTGACGATTAGAATTGGATGAACGGTCCAATTGATGATCGGAGCTGGATAGACGGTCTGATTGACTATCAGACCTGGATTGACGGTCTGATTGACTATCGGAACTGGATTGACGGTTCGATTGACTATCAGAGCTGGATTGACGGTTTGATTGACTATCGGAGCTGGATTGAGAGTCCGATTGACTATCGAAACTGGATTAACTGTCCGATTGACTATCGGAACTGGCTGGAGTCACGATATTGGTGATCGAATTTGACTGGAGTTAACCGATATTGGGTATCAGATTTAGGTTTACCTACATTGGGGGATCGGATTTAGGCTGAAGGGTCGGCATTGGTGGCCGAGTTTGGATTGGAGGCTCGGTATCAGGACCGGGGTTGAGTTAATTGACGGTTTTGCCCTCCTACAGTGTTAGTATTGGGGCAAGGAAAATTTTGAGTGTCTACAGATGCCCCTATTTATCATGTTTATGTAATGCAATGGAGTAAACAAGATAAAGATTACTAGACACTTGAACTATAACAAGATATTAATGATGCAAATCGCAATGCAATGAATGTTAACATGTTTTCGCAAATCGCATCTTGTATTGCAAATCGCATATCGCATCGCAAATTACATCGTATCGCAAATCGCATCGCATTGCATTACCTTTACCGGTGCCTGTGTTGGGGTTGATCTCATCGGTTGATTTTCATCAGTGTTGCTGATGTCTATGCTGGTGTTGACTTGAACAGTTTGATTTCTATCGGTGTTGCCGATGCTCTGTTTGATGTAGATAAACTAAAACATTTCCCATATTTCCACTGGGGATGACGTCGCTTATGATAGCCTTTGTTGTCTTCTTGGTTTTATGCCCAATGGTTTCCCCAAGCTGTCGATACTATCTGGGGGCAGATTTTCTCTTGGCTAGTGCCGTTGTACATTTTTGAAGGCTCCTCTGATGGGGATATATCTCTTTCACCTTGTTACCTCAGTGGGTGCTCCCGATGCCTATCTTGATGATAACTTGCACCGGTAGTTCACAACAGTGTCTACCATGATGGTAGGGACAATGGTTGATCACTGGACTGTCCTGATGCCTACTCGAACGGTAGCAGACTTTTTATTGAGTTTATGTGTTAAATGTGTATGCATTTTTGACTCTCTTGGGTATGTATGCCTAATGTTTTAATGGAGATGTGCGCTGATGTAGAGCTTGTTGCACATGTGCAGACCAAACATGATAAGATGATCTTAATTTGTCCTAGGTTGATGCATATGCTTAATTGAATTGATGTAGAACCATACCTCACCCTTTCTAAGGTGATTTGGAATTTCTTTTCAGGCATAGATTTTGATAGGCTTAGCAGCTCTTACTCATGTATGGCTCTTTTTATCATTCGCAGAGCAGATTCGATCCCTAGATCCTTCTCGACGCCCCTTCTAAGTATTTGTATAACAGATTACATCATCTATCCTCTGTGGGGATGGATCGAAGTTGATCTGACTACCCGATTGGAGATCGGGGTTGATTTGATTTGATTTACCAATATTGGGGACCGGATTTAGGTTAAAGGACCGATATTGGGGATCGAATTTGGGTTAAAGGACCGATATTGGGGATCGAATTTGGGTTAAAGGACTGATATTGGGGATCGGATTTGATATACTGTCTTCGTCCCTGGATCATTCCCTGATGCTATGCTGGGGTTGTGCCAACAGCTGATCATTGAGTGTGAAAAGGGGCCAGCTCTTTACTTGCGACCCTGCTGGTTTAGCTCTGGCTTGGTTGATGACCCGGGTGATGTTGACGTCCTAGAGGATGTAGCCCGTTCTTTCATTGCCTAGATTTGAACTTCATTATAGAGGCCTCGACTTGTGAGGACTTGGCGCAGGTTGACATATTTGATGATGCAGATTCCCTTCGCTAGATCTTTTTGTCATTGGGCATCTGTTCTTCCCAAGTTAAGGACTCTGTTGAGGATTTTTCCCTTTTTGTAAAGGGACAGCTAATGTCGCCTTGATTTCTTTCAGGAACTCTCCCTTTTCTTTTGATGAGGAACTTGGTCCCGCCGTAGATCCTTTCCATTTCTTGGAATGGAGAAATGCCCCAGCCCTTTTGCAGGTTGTTACTAGGGTTCATAGAAAAACTCATTTTGTCGACCACATCCACGGTGAGCAATATCCTGCACATTCAGACAAATAACAATATGCGTCGAAAGCTTGATGGCTCGAGTTGTTGGGATTAGTATGACCTTGTGAATGAGGCATTTGAAGTTAAAGTTTATGAAATTGAATGCTTGTATTCACCGAGCTCTTATCTTATCGCTAAAGATCTTGAAATTGAGCATGAAAATGAATTTTTCCTTAGGAAAGCGAAATTTTTGCTTGACAAGTTATGAAATCGCAAGAAAACTTTTAAGCGTCCATGGTCATTTTTCTTGGGTAGGATTAGATTCGAAAGACTTATCTCCCTTCATCAGAGACACCTCATCTTCGCTCTAGACACTGCTCTTCACAAGATTAAGATCATATGACATGTGCACTATGTGTGACGCAACCCTTAGCAGGGGTTTCTCTTCTATGACTTCTAGATGATCTCATTTTCTTGCAAAAATTTTCTGCTTTCCTCGCTTCACTTTGTCTCATTTTCTTAGGCTTTTCAGAGTTATCCATGTAACGAGTTTTGGACCAATTACTCCTAAACCAGATGGTTTTAGGGCATTTAGTGTTAAGACACCCCTTAGGGTTTACTGGCTCGAATAATAAAGGCCACACTTCGAGACAAGTCAGGCGGTCTACTCTTTTTGATCCTTTGCCTGAGCCAGTGCAAGATTCATTTTCTTAGGCTCTAAGTCACCCATGTAGCGAGTGTTGAGTCTGTGACTCCCAAACCAGACGGCTTTAGGGCACCAGGTGTAGAGACACCCCTCGGGCTTAATTACTCGGGTAACCTAGGCCACGCCTCGGATCTTCTCAGGTTTTGATTTCTTGTAATGCTCGTTTACTTAGGCACTGAGTTACCCATGTAACGAGCGTTGGGCCGGTAGCTCCCAAACCAGATGGCTTTAGGGCACCAGGTGTATAGACACCCCTCGGGCTTAATTACTCGAGTAACCCAGACCACGATTCAAGACATTAGACTGGCTCAAATCGTCATCATTATCGTCATAGTTTCATACCCCACAACTAAGAGTCAGGTCAATCGCAAAGTGCAGACATGCATATGAGGCCAAGTTTGTTCTAAAAAGTGCTTTGAACTAGGACGTCATGCCTAATCAAAAGGTTGAATATCTTAATTCTCTAATCGCTTTCATGATTCTTGCTCCACGGACGCTTATCAGAATTAATCCAATTAATAACAAGTTAAGAAAAAATCTTTTTTTAGACTCTAATGCAGGACTTATGTGTATTATCGCTAATGCATGGAAATTGAAAATACATAAAGAGATGAAAGAGTCATACCTTATAAGCGGATAGCAGTATTCTAAGAAAATTATGATTAACAAAGATCGATTGGTCATACCGGATCGCCAATGATGGAAGCTTGGATGATGATGGACCATGCTGATGGTGCCGACTGGTGCATATTGATTAGATGGTTGATAAATGCCCAGTGTTGAATTATCGCCATTCCCAGAATTGGTCCAGTCTTGTTGTCAGTCTTGTTGTAAGGGTCCCCACATTAGGTTGTTGTTGAGTTTGAACTTGCCCCAGTCTTGCTTGTCATCTGGGAGGATTGCTTGGTTGTATTTGACCTATGGGCTGATGAGATGTCGAGATCGCAAAAGTCTTTAATCGCATGATCCCCATGGTAAACAGGTAGTGGATTTTGGCTATAACGCTTGGATGCCCCAGTTATTATTTTTGATTTGTAGGAGCAATTGGCTTTGACAGTCTTTCTTTTGGTTTGATGAAGGTTTCAGATTGAGGCTTCAGCTCTTCGAAGGTCCTTGCGGATGTTTATGCTTGATATATCGCTGTGTTGTTGTTCCAACTTTGACGATTGATGTCGAGATGCCTTCGAACTCCAATGAATTGGACTCAAGGGCTTGTGATGGTTGGTGGTGATAGCTTTGACCATGACTTTGGTTGGTGATCTACCGAGTGTCCCTGCCGAAATAGATCTGGCTATGGCAGATTTGCTAGCTCGGATGACCTTCGAGAGAGATCAGGTCAGGGTGTTGATGTTGACGGCCCATTTTAGTAGAGATATGACTTCTGTTGATAGAGGCGAGGCTCGAGCCACTCGGGAGGCTACCTTTGATGAGAGGGATGAGGCCATAGTATACAGATGGCAGTGGATGTTCTGGCTCGTATGGAGACCGAGGGTTAGGAGCTTGCAGTTGCTCCTCTATCTTTAGAGAAATGTCATGTTGGCATTGTTATCCTGCTTATCCACGGGTTCAGAGACTAGCTTTGATTTTCCTCAACAAGGCCTATTGACCAGGTGGTTTAATAGAATTTGGCTTTTATTTGTCTTCGGTGTCTTGGGACTGATCTTTTATTTTTTTTATTTTTCTTGAAGGTCAAACCGCGCCGTAGATGACTGCCTACGTACTCCCGGGTTGAGGCAGATCAGGTCATTCATAGTTTTGGCTTGTGCCGGGATGTTTTGATGTTTGGATTTTTTGAATTTTTTTTATTTGTTTAGTTTAACCGCACCAGGAATGGCTGCCTACGTACTCCCGGGCTTAAGGAGATCAGGTCATCCGTAGTTCCGGCTTGTGCCGGGATGTTTTGATGTTTGGATTTTTTTAATTTTTATTTTGTTTGTTTAGTTTGACCGCGCCAGGAATGGCTGCCTACGTACTTCCGAGCTGAGGGACATCAGGTCATCCGTAGTTCTGGCTTGTGCCGGGATGTTTTGATGTTTGGATTTTTTGAGTTTTTGTTTTGTTTGTTTAGTTTGACCGCACTAGGAATGGCTGCCTACATACTCCCGAGCTGAGGGAGATCAGGTCATCCGTAGTTCTGGCTTGCTAGTGAAAAACTGAACCTGATTTGATTTGTAGGACCCGGATGCGGGTATGCATGTGCTTCAGACGTAGTACCTTTTCACGGTGTCTGATGAATTGGGAAAATTTGTTCCCATCCATCTCTTGTAGTTTGATAGCGCCCCCAGTCAACACTTCTTTGACAACGAAAGGGCCTTCCTAGTTTGGTGCAAATTTTCCTTTGGCTTCATCCTGATTGGCTAGGATTTTCTTCTGCACTAAGTCATTTTCTTTGAATTGCTGTATTCGGACCCTCTTGTTGTAGGATCTGGCTATCCTTTGCTGGTATAACTGTCCGTGGAAAATGGTCATAGCTCTCTTTTTATCTATCATAGATAGCTGATGATACCGATCTTGCAACCATTGATCTTCATCGATTTGAGCAGTCTATTAACACTCGCAAAGAATCCATCTCTACTTCTATGGGGAGAACTGCTTCCATGCCATAGACCAACGAATAGGGGGTAGCCCCAGTAGAGGTGCTTATTGATGTCCTGTATGCCAACAGGGTGAGAGGCAGCAGGTCAGGCCAGTCCTTGTGATTGGCGGACATTTTCTGCATAATTTTCTTGATGTTTTTGTTGGTCGCTTCAATAGCCCCGTTCATCTTGGGCCGATAGATGATGGAATTGAGATGTTTGATATGGAACTTACTGCACAGATCCATCATCATTCGATTGTTTAGGTTTTTGGCGTTGACTTATACGATCACCTCTGGTTGTCCATATCGACAGACGACATTGTTTCTGATGAAACTAATGATGACCTCTTTTGTGACTTTCGAAAAAGCGGCTGCCTCAACCCATTTGGTGAAGTAATCGATCATGGTGAAGATGAATCGATGACCATTTTTGGCTTTGCGTTCCACTGAACCTATCACGTCCATTCTCCACATAGAGAAAGGCCATGGCGAACTCATGTTATGCAGGTCATTTGGAGGAGCGTGAATGGCATTTCCATGAATTTAGCATTAAAAGCATCTCTTGACGTGATCATCGCAATCAGCTTTGAGCGAGATCCAGTAATATTCGATTCTGATTATCTTCTTGGCCAGCAGATGGTCGCTCATGTGTGGACCACAGACTCCGCCATGAACTTCATCCATTAATCTTTGGGCTTGCTCCTTGTCGAGGCATCATAACAGGCTTATTCCAGCACCCCTTTTATAAAGTGCGCCTCTGCTCAGATAGAACTTCATGGCCATTTTGAGAATCCGTTTCTGCTCTGATTGACTTGCACCAGCGGGTGTGGACCCATCATAGAGATACTCCTTGATGTTTTGAAACCAAGGCTACTTGACAGGAGGTATTTCATCTGATATTTCTCCCACATAATTCCCATATATCGGGGCTTTTTGAACTGTGAATTGAATGTTGGGAAATCCTCTCTTATCAGACATGCGGATTAATGAAGCCAACATTGCTAATGCATCATCAAAGCCATTCCGACCCCGAGGAATGTGAATGAAGGTTATTACTTTGAATTCCCGAGATATTTTGAGGACTTGCCGATGGTAGGGCAACAAATGCAGTTCTTTAGTGAGATACGTGCCGGTGGTCTGTCTGATGACCAGCTCAGAATCTCTGAAGACGAGTAGGTGTTTGATAGACATGGATTGGGCTAGTTTCAACCCCATTTTACAGCCTTCGTACTCGGCCGTGTTGTTGGTGTTGCCAAATTAAAGTTTGGTAGCCACATGATATTGATCACCTGTACCAGAGGTGAGGACTGCCCCAGCTCCAGAACCTTCCATGTTTACCGCTCCGTCGAAATACATTTTCCATGGTTGGACTGTATTCTCTGACTGGAGTTATTGAATTGTCATGATCCCATCGTCTGGGAAATATATCTCCAGGGGCTCGAACCCTCCTAAAGGTGGTTCTGCTAATTGATCTGCAATGACTTGACCCTTGATTGACTTCTGAGTCACGTAGACAATGTCGAATTGCTGTAGGATTAATTGCCATTTGAACAATCGACAATTCAGCATTGGTTTGTTGAATACGTATTTGAGTGGATTCATGCGGGATATGAGGTAGGTTGTGTGCCCATGCAAATAGTGTTGCAACCTCATGGCGGCCCATGCTAATGCACAGCATATCTTTTCGATCAGGGTGTATTTCTACTCCCCACTGCTGAATCTTTTGCTGATGTAGTAGATGGCTCTTTCCTTGCTACTATCATCCTTCTGTCCTAACATGCAGCCCATTGCGTTGGTGTTGACGAACAGGTACATGAACAAAAGGACTCACTCCCTTGGGGGTATCAGAACAGGAGCTTCAGTCAGCTGCTTCTTGATGGCAAGGAAGGCTTGTTGACAATCCTCATTCCATGTGGTGGAAGAATTCTTCCTTAACAACCTGAAGATGGGTTCACAGGTTGTTGTGAGCTGGGAAATGAATCTGCTTATGAAGTTGATCCTTCCCAGGAATCCACGTATCTCCTTCTCTGTAGGAGGTACGGGTATTTTAGTAAATGGCTTTGATCTTGGCGGGGTCTAACTCAATGCCTCAGTTGCTCACCAAGAATCCTAACAGTTTGCCTGCTTTGACACCAAAAGCACATTTGGCGGGATTTAGCTTCAGGTTGTACTTGCGCAACCTGTTGAACAGCTTCTTGAGGTGGTCTATGTGATCATCCTCCCTTCGGGATTAAATGATGATGTTATCGACATAGACTTCTATTTCTTTATGCATCATATCATAAAATAGGGCCATTATGGCTCGCTGATATGTGGCTCCGGCATTGATGAGGCCGAAGGATAGTCGTCGGTAGCAGAAAGTTCCCCAGGTAGTGATAAAGGTTGTTTCCTCTCGGTCTTCCTCAGCAGCCATGATTTGATGGTAACCAGCAAAGTAATCCACGAAGAAATACATGCCATACTGCGCAGTATTATCGATTAGAATGTGGATGAACGGCACCGGAAGGTTGTCCTTGAGGCAGGCTTTGTTTAAATCCTGATAATCCACACATACTCGTACCTTCCCTCCCAGTTTAGGTACAGGGACTATGTTTGACAGCCATTCAGGGTATGTTGATACCATGATTCCGGCTTTGAATTGTTTAACGACTTCTTCTTTGACTTTCAAACTCCACTCAGGTTTCAGTCGCCTGAGCTTTTGTTTGACTGGTTTAAACCCTTCTCTGATGGGCATTCAATGGATAATAATGTCTATGGATAGACCGATCATGTCTTCATGTGACCATGCAAATACATCTTGGTACTATGTTAGGATTTTGATCAGGTCAGCTTTTTGATTTGGTGTGAGGTCTGAACCTATTTGGATTTCTTTGATGTTTTCGGAGGTTCCTATGTTGACGGTGGTGGTTTGTTCAAGGTTTGGTTTGGGTTTGCCTTCTACCCATTCCTTGATCTCCTCTGGCACCTCATAGTCATCTTCCTCCTCTTGATCAATATCCATCAAGTCGAAGTTCAATTCTACATCCAAGCTGGAGTCATTTTGGCAGGTTGGCATCTCATCAGCAGAGACACACACATCCAATGCTTGGGTCCTGAAAACAAAAATGTTTTCATTAATATATACAACTTCTTAAATACCCATGGCATTTGCAAAGCATGACAAAAGTTACTGCTCTAGCCGTGCAATCAAAAGTAAGCAGTAAATGAAAGCATGATTAAGGGCAGATGTACTCTCTGCCCCTTTACCCTTTTCGACTTAGGCAAGGGAAACTGCTCTAGTTGTCCAGGGTCAGATTCTCATGAATTAGGAGAATCGAGGAATTGTGCTCGTCTGCCTCGTCTTGGATGATGACTGAGACATCCTTCAGAATAGGACTGAAGCTTTTCTGTAGATTGTTCCTTTTTTTGATGTGAGGAGTTTGGACATGGTCGTTGTCATCACTATCGGGGAGTTCATCATGCATACCCTCGTAGTTAATAATGACTCTCATATTAGCGAATGGGTCTCGTCCTTCGTACAGGATCTTTTCTTTTTCCTTTTCGTTGTTTGCCTCAGGCTTGAGGGCTTTTCTTTTATGGATAGGTATGATTGGAGGAAATAGCATGGCCGATACCACAGTTGAAATTTTCCTCGTAGGTTTGACCCATTCGGTATTTGTGAAGTCTGGGAGCAGAATTGTAGAGGTATGAGCCTTGGGATGTTTATGTGGATTCCGGTGGCTTGACCCGGATGAATATCTTAATCCTGCTCTTCCCATCTAACTTGGGATTTGGACTGGCATCTTGATACCTTGCTTATCCTTTCCTAACCCTTCTCCAGGTTGGAAACCCGAAGATACCATTTCTTGGCCTACGGTCATTACTTCAGTGGACACTTTAGGCTTTAGGGCTGGTGCCCTGATAGGTAGGTATTGAGTATCGCACACCTCGAGAGCTTAAAAACTTGCAGGCTCAATCCCCGCGTCCAGGCTAATCACTGGCATGTCCCCATGTATGTAGGTAGGGTATTCTAGTTCGGCATTGACCGTGATGAGGCTGCCGTTGATGATGTACTTGAGTTGCTGATGGAGGATGGATGGCACTGCCCCTGCCATATGGATCCAAGGTCTGCCCAACAGCAAGTTGTATCCAGTGGCGATGTTGAGCACCTGGAAGGAAACGTAGAAAGTGTGCGGACTAATTTCTAGAGGAAGATCGATTTCCCCCATAGCCTGAGGCAAGATCCATCAAAAGCCCGGATGACCATATGACTGGCTCTGATCTGGTTTGGATTGATCTTCATTCTTTCCAACGTGTCATATAGACAAATGTTAAGGGAAGATCCTCCATCAATGAGCACTCCTCCGATCACATATTCAGAGGACATCACGGCTATATGCAGGGACTTGTGGTGGCCCATTCCATTTGCAGGGATATCATCGTCCGTGAAGGATATCACATTGTTATTGAAGATGTGTTCTATCATGTGACGAAATTTCTCTGTGTCTACCGTATGTGGTAGATGGGCTTCCTCTAGTACCTTCACTAGAATGTTGTGATGATCCTCGGAAGATAAGACCAAGTCGAGGATGGATACTTTCTTAGGTGCGTTCTTCAAGTTTTGCACTATCTTGATTTCATTGTGTCCCATCTTGTTAAGGAACTCTTTGATCTTTTCTTCAGCCACCTTCTCTTTTGCTTTGGTGACTGGTTTGATCACCTGCTGAGGCAGGTACAATGGGTTATCCTTTGACAGGATGGAAATGTTGTTTAAAGTAGAGCTTTCAGTGTCCCCGTAGTTCCATGGGACCTTCTTCAGACTGATGATTGGATACTGAGGTCTGAAGGGAAAGATTAGAGGCTGGGGTACAGCCACCTTTATCGCATTTTGAACTTCTTATGCCCCTTTCCCTGTCAGTACCAGGGGTATGAGGATTAATTCCTTGTCACAGGATACGACAGCCACTGTGTCCTAGTGCCATGCATTGGGGATCTAGAGACTATTTTTATTTGTAAGGTCGAGGATTTGATCTCCTCTGATTAGATCACCTTTCTCAATCAGGTCTTGAATTAGGTTTCGAAGTGCCCAGCATTCTTCTGTATCGTGGCCGGGAGAGTTGGAATGGTACTGATATATTTGGTCAGGTTCGAATTTTCTGGATTGAGGGTTTGATAGGGGTAACAGATCTGCAACTATCCCCTCATTGATCATCATTTGAAGGATCTCTTCCATTGACTGGTTCATATTGGTGAAATTCTTTTCAAATAGAAATTTTCTACCTTCTCGATTATACTCAACTTTGACCATCCGTTCTGTCCTGAGCTCTTGTCCTTAAGACTGGAAATGATCCCTACTAGGGATGGGATTGACTTCCTCCGTAGGAGAATAACTGCCAATGGATTGATGGATTTGCTTCAGCATCTTCCTGGTGAGTTGATGCTGGTAGACAACCAGTTCAGCCAACTGCTCGATTTGTTCCTTGAGAGACTTTACTTCTTGCTCCATCAGGAATCGCTTCTCAAAAGTTTCCCAACTTTCTGGGCTACTGAGATTGGATTGACTTGATTCCCCAAGAGGTACTTAGAGCCTTCTCCACTTGAGGTGCTGATCATGTTGACATTCTCCTCTTTGTGCTGCGGGAGAGGATTGTCTTGGACATGGGGTTCCTCAGGCTTTGTTACCACATTCTCCCCGCTATCAATCAAGTCTTGGATTTTGTGCTTGAGAGACCAACAGTCTTGGGTGTCATGGCCTGAAGATCAAGAATAATAAGCACATTTATTGTTAGGGTCGAAGTTCCTTCCGTTTGTGTTGGTTGGTGGAAGGAGTTGAACAATTTTGTTCTGAGCTGTCAAAAGTTTGAAAACACTCTCGAGGGAATCCCCTAGTGGGGTGAAATTTCTTCGACGCCTGACTTCCATATTTTTCTGGAATTGAGGGTTTGCAGGCTGTGCTGAAGCTTGGAAAGGGGTATAGTTCCTCCTTTGAATGGGCATATGGTTTGACTCGCCCCTTGAATTTTGTCCTTGTAAGACCAAGGAGACTTCTTCGTCTTTCTTTTTGTGGACCATCCGGGGATTACTCCCATAATTTTTGGATTGGATATGTTCGGCAACAGCTTTGAGGGCGGTTAGATCTTTTATCTTCTCTGATTTGAGCGCTATTTCTGCTATTTCACCATGCTTGATCATTTCAGAGAATAGTTTTCCGATGCCTGCTAGGACCCTTTCATAATAAGGTTCTTCTTGAATGTTAATGAAGGTCATGACTATTTCAGATTCAGTCATGGCTGGGGTGACTTGAGCTGCAACCCGTCTCTATCGCTGGGCATATTCTCTGAATGATTCAGTGTTCTTTTTCTTGATTTTGGTAATTTGATATCTATCTGGAGCCAGCTGTGATTGAAAACTGTACTGGCAGAGGAAGGCATGGGCCAGTTCTTCCCAGCTATGAATTTTGGAATTGTCCAAGCGGGCATACCAAGCTCTGGCTTCTGCGGTTAGACTTTTCTGTAATAGTTGCATCCAAAGTTTCTCGTCCTCAGCATAGGATTCGAGCTCTCCGATGAAGACTTTCAGGTGTGTGTAAGGATCCCCCATTCCGTCATATTTCTCAAAATCAGGGACTTAAAATTTTTTGGGATAACGAGCCCCGGGGTATATGCAGAGGTCAGAGTAATTCACACTGCCAAATGCTCCAATCCCTTTGATAAATCCTAGGGTTTCTTCCATTTGTTGTACTTTCTTGAAAATGTCACCAGCTTTCCGTTCTTTGACGAGGGGGGTGATCTCAGAAATTTTGTTGATTGTGTCCTAGTTCTGTGGTCCAGGCATCTGAGTTTCGGCCTTTTCAGTATCTTGACCACCAGCACCACTACCAGATGGTCCTGGTTCTGGATGAGTTTGAGATTGCTTCTCTTTGAAGGCATTACTTTGTTCTCGCAGAAAACCGGCCAGCTCGACTATTTGATTTTTTAGTCCTTCGAACTCTTCCCTGGAGACAGGGGTGGATTCTGGTGGAGCACTTGAAGCCATGTTCGTGAATGGACTGAGTGCTTTCTTAAATTTAGATCTGGTGACAGGACCAATTTTTACGCCTACAACAAAACGTAGGCGTGTCAATTTCCTGAGGTAGGTAAGGATTGGATGCATGATGTGTTTTTTAGTGTTTATCCTGTAAAACCGAGGTTAGTTTTTTTAATGGTAGGATGACATTTATTTGGCAGGGAAAGTAAATCTTTCATTATTGATATTTACATTGTGCTCCTCAGTAATTGGAGACTTAACATGGAATCGAAAGAGGAAGGCATGAAGAAGCTTCCCTTCGGATTTGGTTAATCAGAGGCTGACCTATCTTAGGTTACTCTCGCGGCTTTTGTTTAAACATGAAGGCTCCCAGATCATCGGAATCTACTATAAGGGAAGTTAATCAGATCGTTCAACTGGAGCGAATGTGAGTGGTGTATTTTCATGAGGCACCCCCAGAGACTTAATCGTCCCCAGAGTCATTACTTAACACCGACCGGGTTATTCTCCTTGTGAGAGGGACACACAACAAACATTCACATACATCGTGCCTTACCATTTATGCATGTAATGACAGTTCGTGTGAGGCACTAATATAGGTGCGAAGCACTAAAAAGCATGAAAGCATTCATTCACATTCATTTAATGTAAAGACGCAGTATTCACTCATCCATTGACTGTGGAGACGCAAGATTTCATGCATTCAATAGTTTTGAAAGGGAAATATTTGAAAAGATTTAGAAAGCAGCCTAAGCCCTCTACTGTCCCCAGCAGAGTCGCCACCTGTCGACGTTGGAAAATTTAAGAATCCCGCGGGTCGGTTCATAACCCGGGTTTCCTCAAATCGATCTTCCTAAGTTCTCTCTACCCTTATTCTTTTTATTCAGGAAAAAGGTTTTGAAGGGTTTTTAGGAAAGAGGCCAACATTGGTTTATGTCAACGATTTGATTTGATTTAACAAAGTCGCCAGTTGGTAGATTTAAAAATGGTTGTACCAACTCAATCGAGTTTTGACTTAAAAGAAGCCCAATTACTGGACACTGTCGAAACTTGATCTTTGAAATCGGAGTTTTGAGTTCGGGGGCTTGGTTAAGTGTGGGTAAGGCGCTAGGCACCCCACGACTCCCGTGTAAACACGGTACCGCATCTTTTCAATATTTCCCTTAAAATCGCGAATGCGTGAGTGAATGCTGTTTAAAATTGGGCCTATTAATTTGATTGATTGAAAGTAGTGCTTTGCTTCGTTGAACCTATATACGAAGGATTTGATTTGATTTTGAAAATCAGTCTTGGATTTGATTTGCAAAAGCATTTTGATTAGATTTGCAAAAGATTTGAAATTGAATTGATAGTGATGTTTTAAAAACTGTTTATCAAACCCCTACGCTGACATAGGAATTGAAGCCTTTTGATACTTCCAAATTTTATCTTTATAACCTTAAGGCTGCATGTAAATAGTGATTTATCGGGCTGCGAAACATCCTCGACCGCAGAAATAAATACAAGTGTCGGTCTCCTTATGAGTAATGAAAACCATCGGAGGGACGCTGACACGACAAGCATATTTTACTATATTGAGACCTTAAATCTGGATAACAGTTTTAAGGTCTATGTATGTACATTTTACAGAAAAACTAGCAGGGTACATCTATAAACTGGAGTTTGTCCATCATGGGAATCAGATCATGATCGATTTGATCGTGAATCCCACGATTCCTAGGCTCACATATGAGTTGCCAATAAACCTGCACAGTTCAAATTTGCCCAGAAATGAATATATACATCCTCACAACGCAATGGAACCAATTATTCATCAGTAAATCCTAGCTGCGTGTGGCCAAAGCGTCTCATTCCCACTAGATAGCGATCTAAGGGACGCGAGTTTGCTTTCGAAGCTGAAACTATAAAAATAACTAGATTTAAAGAAATCTCAGCCATTATAGCTTCCAGGTTCTGTCGGGACCTATTTGAACCGTTGAAAGCTAGAACTGGCGAGATTTGGATAAATCTAATCCGCCTGCAGATATATTAGTGCAGATTCATATAAAAATGAATATTAAATGCAGCAGTTGAATAGATGGAGCAAAGAAATATATATAGTTATATATATATATATATATATAAGCTGTAAAAGGGTGATGGGTTTTCACTCGCAAGCCCGGACAGAAATTGAAATATATATATATATATATATATATATATATATTTATAAAAACTGTAAATTGCCACGAAATAATCCAGGCTGTGACAGAAATGAAATATATATATATATATATATATATATATAGGAAAACAGTAAAAAGGGTGATGGGTTTTCACGCCTGTGCCCGTACTGAAATTGAAATTGACAGAAAATAGTCACCCAGTGACTAGAGAGAGCACCCAGTATAGGGAAGTGTGCAAAAGCAGTAAAATGGCCACAAAGTAATCCAGACCGGACTAAAAATATATATATATATATATATATATATTGACAAAAATATAGTCAACCAGGACTGGTATGAGAACCAGCGATGGTGAAAGTCGCTTATATATGCGTAAATATATATAAAAGTGGTAAACTACCTCGGATTTGACATCCGAACTTGACTGAATTGAAATGTTAGTACATTTGTAGTTAAATATATACAACAAAGGGCCAAACCCGGACTGGGAAGATAAACCAACCCGGCGAAGTTGCCAAAAAAGTGTGTGCTAGTGCATTGAAGCTGTTGGAGCTGAGGGATCGTCAATCCGAGTTGTAGAAATACAAAAATTTGAGTTTATGTATAGAAATGTACCAAATTTTGACGAAAACGGTCACGAAACTAAGTTCCGGGCATATTTAGAAAGCGAAACTTGATGTACACGTGTAAAACAGCGTAAAGTAGTAGTATTGACTTGCTGATCGTAAAAATACTTATAATGGGCTGCAATACAGACTTTTTGCCACTTAGTGGGCTTCAGACGACCAAATCTACCAATTATTTTCTGATATGTGGTAGTATGCGGGTCTATCTACTTGTTGGAGTAAAAATATTTTGGTTTGGAAGAGGTGGAAACGTCGAAAAATCAAACTGGCAGGGCTTCTCTACGTTTCTGAATTATTAAAATGAAGGGGGGGTGCACCTCTATATATAGGCCAGGGAGCTGCAACTTTACCTAGGGCAGCCGCAGGTAGAGGTGCGGCTCCACTAAGTGAGGCCCACATGCCCGATTTGGTTATCTCGAGGTGCGTACATGCCGGGCGACGCAATGTCAGATTCAAAACTTTATAACTTTTGATCGGAGCGTCTGTTTGGGGCGTGCTATAGCTTTCCGGAAAGCCCTCACTGAGAGTGTCATAAAGACATTTGTTTTAACCCTTTTTAAGTCCCCCAAGGTGGGTTCATGACTGGGTCTTTATTTCCCCGTAGTTTATTCGTTGAGACGTCTGGTGCTATTTTCACCCAGGATCACCGTTGTGGTTCTTTCTAACCTTGGTGGCATCAATTCAGCTTGATTTTGATTGAATCGGCTAAGATTTGGTAAAATGACCATTTTGCCCCTCCTGGGGTTGCCCTTTGTTAAGCATGGCCTCTGGTTGAATTCTAGGAGCTGTTTCCAAGACTTGGATCCCATTCGAGTCTGTTTGTCCCCAGTGTGGCCTCTGTGGCTGACGTGGTTGTTCCAAGTTTTCTTTTGGAGTTTTTGTGATGCTTCAAGTTTCTGTCTGAAGTCGACCTAACTTCCCGGGCTTGATGCTGAGGCTGACCTGTACCTCCCGGGTTATTGTCGGGGCTAATTTGTACCTCCCGGGTTACTGCCGGGGCTGAGTTGACATCCCGATATGGTTGATCGGTGATGTGGTTGTCTTGATATTGGTGATCAAGTTTGAGCAGATGTTCCGATATTGAGATCGGGGATGATCTGACGGTCCGATTAACGATCAAAATTGGATGAACGGCCCAATTTACGATCGGAGCTGGATAGACGATCCGATTGACTATCGGAGCTGGATTGACGGTCCGATTGACTATCGGAACTGGATTGATGGTCAGATTGACTATCGTAGCTGGATTGACGGTCTGATTGACTATCGGAGCTGGATTGAGGGTCCGATTGACTATCAAAACTGGATTGACGGTCCGATTGACTATCGGAGCTGGCTGGAGTACCGATATTGGTGATCGGATTTGACTGGAGTTGATCGAAATTGGGGATCGGATTTAGGTTTATCGACATTGGGGGATCAGATTTAGGCTGAAGGACCGACATTGGTGGCCGAGTTTGGATTGGAGGCTCGGTATCAGGACTGGGGTTGAGTTGATTGACGGTTTTGCCCTCCTACAGTGTTAGTATTGGGGCAAAGAAAATTTTGAGTGTCTACAATGGGATATTAATATAATTATATATTTTTAAATTAATAAAAATTCTTAATTTTATATAAATAAATAAAAATCAAGTGGGAGAAAGAATTGTATTTCATACGGCCTCCATCATTGGTCCATTATATTGATACTTGTATCTAATCTCAAATTTTGTGAGTTCCCTTCGGAAGATACATGAATCTAGTTATATTAGATATGAATTTCTTTGTGATAAATTTATTTAAAATTGTATTATGAATTATTTTCCATCAAAATATTTGTATTAAAATTTTAAAAAAAATTAAATGGATGGTATACACTTAACAAAACATAAATAATAATTCTCCCTATCAGAGTGACACTTATTATTATTATTTTGGGCTAAATTAAATGGTGAATTATTTTTATTTCATGAGATGTCAAGATATAAAAATAATAGTAATTTTAAATTATTCTTATTTTTCCCTTCGAAAAGAGAATTATTTGAAATTAAGTTGCCATGTTTATTTTATTTTTGTGTTTGAGGATTACACTTTCATATTATATGCAAAAGTTTATTTAAATTGAATGACCATTTAATTTATGCATATTTTATTATACAAATTACCATGTCGTCGTTTAATCCTTTTGCTGTTATCCTTAAAGAAAATAAGTTAACTGGACCAAATTATGTGGACTAGAAAAGAAATCTTGACATTGTGTTGACTGCTGAGGACTACAAGTTTGTGCTGACTGAACCTTGCCCAGTTCTTCCAGAAAATGCTACTGTTGCACAGAAGAATACCCATAAGAAGTGGCAAAAGGCAAATGATATAGCTCGTTGCTATATATTGGCATCTTTGTAAAATATATTGCAACACCAATATCAGTCTACTACCACTGCTAAAGAGATCTTGGATAGCCTTCATGAAATGTTTGCTGACCAGAGTCGTGCTGCATGACAGACTGTGATGAAAACACTGATGAATTCCAAGATGTCCGACGGACCTTCAGTTCGAGATCATTGTTTAAAAATTATTTCTTACTTAAACGAACTGGAAATCCTGGGAGCAACAGTAGATGGGGAAACACAGGTTGACATGTTGCTAGAGACCTTGCCTGGTTCCTTCAATCAGTTCAAACTTAATTACACTATGAACAAAATGTCTTTATCTTTACATGAACTGATGAAGGAACTCCAAGCAGCAGAGGGTATTCTTCGAGTAAAAGGAAGCATTCTTATTGTAGAAACTGGTAATTCTAAGGGAAAGCCTAAGGGCAAGAACTGGAAAAAGAATAACAATAAGAAAGCTGCAAATGGAAACCTGCCTCCATCTGGAGGGGTTGGGAAGAAAAGGGCAAAAGAAAAACCTAAAGGGAAATGTTTCCACTGTGGGGAGAAAGGTCACTGGAAAAGGAATTCTCCTACTTACCTAGCCAAGATCAAAAATCAAGGTATAATTGATTGCCTAATTGATCAATTTGGCAAGATAGGTAAATATCAATCTTTCGTTCATGAAACATGTTTTGTGGGCCATTCTACTGAATCCTGGTGTGTAGATTCGGGAACCACTAATCATGTCTGCAATTCTTTGCACGGGTTTCAGGAAACCAGAAAATTGAATGAAGGCGAGATTTATCTACACCTTGGTTCTAGCGCAAAAGTAGCAGCTATTGCAGTAGGAGTTGTGCATCTCAATTTTAATAATGATAGGACTTTAGAATTAGTAGATTGTCTTTATGTTCCAGACATTCATAGAAATTTAATTTCAGTTTCTTGCTTGTTTAAACATGGACATTCAGTTAATTTTGATACCAAGATTGTTATTCGCAAGAATGGAAATTTCATTTTTTTGGTTCATTGGTAGATAATTTATATATTCTTACTCCAAATTATTATTCATTAATGCAAACTGAATGTAGTCAACATATATCATTAAAAAGAAAAGGTTCTTCAGTTAATCAAACTTATCTCTGGCATTTACGATTAGGTCATATTAATCTAAATAGGATCCAAAGACTGGTTAAAGATGGTCCTCTAAGTTCTTTAGAAGTTGAGAATCTTCCAGTTTGTGACTCCTGTATAGAAGGAAAAATGACCAAAGGGCCATTCAAGGCAAAGAAATATAGAGCCAGTGATAAGTTAAAATTAATTCATACAGATGTATGTGGTCCTATGAATATCCGAGCACGAGGAGGTTTTGAGTATTTCATCACCTTAATTTCTTGATGATTACTCAAGATTTGGTTATGTGTACCTAATGCATCGAAAGTCTGAAGCATTTGAAAAATTCAAAGTATTTCAGGCAGAAGTAGAAAGGCAATCTGGTAAACACATAAAGGCCCTTCGATCGGATCGAGGAGGTGAATACCTCCTTGGGGAAGTCAAAGATTACTTATCTAATATAGGAATTATATCTGAATTGACTGCACCGGGTACACCCCAGCAAAATGGTGTGGCTGAAAGAAGAAACTGGACTCTGTTGGATATTGTAAGGTCTATAATGAGCTTTTCTACTCTTCCTATTTCCTTTTGGGGTGATGCACTAGAAACGACAATGTATTTATTGAATCTTGTACCATCAAAGTTTGTTCCTTTAACACCTAGAGAATTGTGGAGTGGGCAAAAGCCAGTATTGCACCGTATTCATATATGGGGCACACCTGCACATGTACAAAAAGGAAAGACAGACTTAGATAAATTAGGTTCAAGAACAGAAGTATGTTTGTTTGTAGGATATCCAAAAGGAACTAAAGGTGGTCTATTTTATAGTCCTTTAGACCAGAAAGTATTTGTTAGCACAAATGCAATTTTTCTGGAAAATGACTATATAATGGATCACAAGTCGAGTAGTAAAATTGTCTTAGAAGAAATGTCAAGTACATCAATTACTCAATCAATTAATCCACCACAAGACTTGGATGAATTGCCACAAACTAACCAACCGGATTCTTTTAATACACCGGAGCTTCGTCGTAGTGGGAGGAGTATCAGGCCTCCTGAGAGACTTTCACTTCTTGGAGAAACTTATGATGTTATTCCGGAAGAAGTAGAGTCAGATCCCTCTAACATCCATGAAGCTATTAATGATGTAGATACATCCAACTGGCACATAGCTATGAAAAAAGAAATGGATTCCATGTACTCAAATAAAGTATGGGAACTTGTAGAAGCACCTAATGGGGTCAAACTTATAGGGTGCAAGTGGGTCTACAAAAGAAAAAGAGGGGTAGATAAAAAGGTGGAAACCTTTAAAGCACGGTTGGTAGCAAAAGGTTTTACTCAAAAAGAAGGTATCGATTATGAGGAAACTTTTCCACCAGTAGCTATGCTTAAATCTATCAGAATACTCTTATCCATTACAGCTCAGCTCAATTACGAGATATGGCAAATGGATGTCAAGACTGCTTTTCTTAATAGATATCTTGATGAAGAAATCTACATGAAGCAGGCTGATGGTTTCATAGTTAAAGGCCAAGAAAATATGGTATACAAGTTGCAAAAGTCCATTTATGGACTTAAGCAAGCATCAAGGTCTTGGAATATAAGGTTTGATTAAACAATCAAATCGTATGGGTTTGAACAAAATCCAGAAGAATCTTGTGTGTACAAGAAGAATAAAGATGGGGTGGTGGTATTCTTAGTTCTTTCTGTGGATGATATATTGCTTATGGGTAATGATGTGGGAGTATTATCTAGCGTCAAAATTTGGTTGTCTAGTAATTTTAAGATGAAGGACCTAGGAGAGGCTAATTACATTCTAAGATCGAGCTTTGGCATGATCGCAAGAATAGAATGTTGGGCCTATCCCAAGCTACATACATAGATATAATTTTGGCTAGGTTCAATATGCAGAATTCCAAGAAAGGACTATTTCCTATCAGACATGGAATTCCTCTTATTAAGGAGCAATATCCTAAGACACCTCAAGAGCAAGAGCGCATGAAGACAATCCCTTATGCTTCGGCGATGGGAAGTCTTATGTATGCAATGTTGTGCACTAGACCAGATATTTGTTTTGCAGTAGGCTTGGTCAACAGATATCAGTCTAACCTTGAAGGGATGGGTATTAGACATATGGTAGATTGGGTTTTGGGCTAGTGGGAGATTGTAAGGTTTTAAGCCCATAAAAACCCAATGCTGATATTTATTTTATTATTTTAATAATAAAATTTCATTTCATTTTGCATAATTAAATGTGTCATAAATTTTGTTCATAATTATACATTTTATAATTTATGTATATGAAGGAGTGTTATATACAGAAGACATAAATTATATGTTATGTATAATTAAAGAAATATATTGTTCTCAATCTTAGATGGAAATGGAAAAACCATTCTAGTAGATTGTAATACACTTGATTGGATGATTTGTCCTAGTCATGTAAAGTGAAGACTTTAATCTAGTATATTGGTGTATTTTTGAAATACATAGAACTGGATCGTTACGAAAAAATCATTTGTTAAATACTGTTATTATAAATAATTTTTCAATTACTATTAATGTGCAATTACTCTTAATCCTGAGAGAATAATGAACTTGATTTTATAATGTATGTCACTTTAATATATTAAAGAGTGAGATTTTAAATACAATCAATACCTCAATATGTTGGGTGATATATGTTATGAAATTAGGAATATAAATTTTTCAAGATGGAATTCCACAATTAAATTATAATATCCCCTTGATATAATTTATTGGTTGATCACCAGAATCTTGGCCCAGCATTTTAGTAATTCAAATTACTAAAGTATTAATTGAATTTATTAAATTAATGTGTGATCAAAAGTTTATAAATTATGTAGTCAAGGATATAAGCAATCAATAAACGTAGTGGGTTAACAGTTTTATTCCTACACGAGTTTATGGATATTACTGTAGAGGAGTATTTTGCAAGATACTAATAGTGGAAGGATTTGATTAATTAATTTTAATTCTATTTATTCTAGAGTGCAATTATAACTATATAGTGGAATTAGTTATAATTAATATAATTCTAATTGATTAAGGAGTTAATCAGAAATTAGTATTATATTGGAGCTAGAATTGTAGAATCCTACTTGATCCCCACTCTAGCCCTTATTAAGATATTACAAAATAGTAGGATAAAATATATGAGAAAAGTTTTGAAATTATCCTGATAAATATCAGGGAGTTGATGACTCTATATATTATATCACTATGCAGTATTTTGAGCCCACACTCTAAATAGTACGTGATATCAAAATAAGGGTTATAGAGAGGAAGATCAGGAGGAAGAAAATCCATCATCAAAATAAGAAAAAAAAATTCTCCATTGTGCTACAACCAAGCACGAGGTATGTAATATAATTTTTGATTATGCTATATTATGAGAAAGATCTTGGGATAATAATTTTTAAAAGTAAAAATTATTAATTTATTTGGAAATTGTTTCCTACAATTGAACAACAACACAGCTTGACCCGGCTCAAACTTCCTCTCCATAATTTTCCGGTCGTGCCACTTTTTTACCTTTTCTTTATACAGTTTTGAGTTTTCGTAAGCCTGCAGCCTAAATTCATCCAGCTCATTTAATTGGAGAAGTCGCTTCTCCCCTACAGCTTTGAGATCGAAGTTAAGCTTTTTAATGGCCCAGTAGGCCTTGTGCTCAAGTTCCATGGAAAGATGGCAGGCTTTCCCATATACCAGCTGATACGGTGACATCCCCAGCTGTGTCTTATATTCAGTCATGTATGCCCATACTACATAATCGAGTTTGAGGGACCAGTCTTTCCTTGTAGGATTGACAATTTTCTCTAAAATCCTTTTTACCTCACGATTGGAGACCTCAGCTTGGCCGTTCGTTTGGGGATGGTAAGCCGTAACGACATAGTAATTCACCCCTTACTTAGCCAATAGCGCCGTAAACTGTCTGTTGCAGAAGTGAGTGCCTTCATCGCTGATGATAGCTCTAGGTGTCCCGAACCTTGTGAATATACTCTTTTGTAAAAATCTTAAGACCACTTTAGCATCATTTGTTGGCAACGCTGCTACTTCCACCCACTTGGACACATAGTCCACTGCCAGTAAGATGTAGATATTTTCGCACGACGAAACAAACGGCCCCATGAAGTTTATCCCCCAAACGTCAAATATCTCAACCTCTAGGATCATATTCAAGGGCATCTCATTCCGTTTGGATATATTTCCTACCCGCTGGCACCAATCACATTTTTGCACAAAGTTGTAAGCATCTTTGAAAAGAGTCGGCCAATAAAATCCTGCCTGAAGCACCTTGGCTGCTGTCCTCTCTCCCTTATAGTGTCCTCCATAGACTGATGCATGGTAATCCTGAAGTATGCTCTCCGTCTCACTGTCTGGGATACACCGTCTGATCATTCTATCTGCGCACTGCTTAAACAAATAAGGCTCATCCCACATATACCATTTGACATCATGAAAAAACTTTTTCTTTTGGGGTCTGGTCAAATCAGAAGGGATAATGTTGCTCACTAAAAAGTTTGCAAAATCTGCAAACCATGACATTTCTCCTTGCACCATAAACAACTGTTCGTCCGGGAAGGACTCATTAATCATCACTCTATCGTTCGTGCCCTTTCCCGGATTCTCTAGTTGGGATAAGTGGTCAGCCACTTGGTTTTCAGTACCCTTTCTGTCTTTGATTTTCAAATCAAACTCATGCAGAAGAAGAATCCATCGAATGAGACGGGGCTTTGCATCTTTCTTAGAAATCAGATACCGGATTGTAGCACAATCAGTATATACGATTACTCTTGTGCCAATCAGGTAAGAACGGAATTTATCGAATGCATAAACCAACGCTAAAAGCTCCTTCTCTGTGGTAGTATAATTTAGTTGAGCATCCGTTAGGGTCTTACTGGCATAGTAAATGACGTGAAAAATCTTTTCCATGTGTTGCCCCAAAATAACTCCCACAGCGAAATCACTCGCATCACACATCAGTTCAAACGGCAAAGACCAGTCGGGAGCTGTGATAATGGGTGCCGTAGTCAATCTTTTCTTCAAGTGCTCAAAAGCCACCAAACACTCCTCATCGAACTTAAATGAGACATCTTTCTCAAGCAAACTGCATAGTGGCTTTGTGATCTTTGAGAAGTCCTTTATGAATCGACGATAGAACCCCGCATGCCCAAGGAAACTGCAGACTCCTTTAACCAAATTTGGTGGTGGTAAGCTCTCAATAGTCTCAAGCTTTGCTCTGTCAACCTCTAATCCTTTCCCTGAAACCTTATGCCCAAGGATAATGCCTTCCTGTACCATGAAATGGCACTTTTTCCAATTCAGCACTAAGTTGGTCTCAACACACCTCTTCAATACCATAACTAGATTCTCTACGCATATGTTAAATGAGTCTCCAAAGACTGAAAAGTCGTCCATGATGACTTCCACATTCTGCTCAACCATATCGGAGAATATCGCCATCATACATCTCAAAAATGTGGCTGGAGCGTTGCATAAATCGAAAGACATCCTCCTGAACGCAAAAGTTCCATATGAGAACGTGAAGGTAGTCTTTTCTTGATCTTCTGGGGCTATAACTATTTGGTTATACCCCGAATAACCATCTAAGAGGCATTAGTAGTCATATCCAGCTAACCTATCCAACATCTGGTCAATGAACGGGAGAGGGAAATGGTCCTTTCTAGTCACCTTATTCAGTCTGCGATAATCCATACAGACCCTCCACCCTATGACTATTCTGGTAGGTATCAATTCATTATTTTCATTGGACACTATAGTCATGCCTCCCTACTTCGGAACGCATTGCACCGGACTCACCCATGAGCTGTCTGATATTGGGTATACAATTCTGGCATCCAACCACTTCAGGATTTGTTTCTTGACGACCTCTTTCATAATGGGATTTAATATCGTCTGTTGCTCCACTATCGGCTTACTGTCATCCTCAAGAAGTATTTTGTGCATGCAAAATGAGGGGCTGATCCCCTTGATGTCTGCTATGGTCCACCCAATAGCAGATTTAAATTCTCGTAACACTCGCAATAACTTACTTTCCTGGCAAGATGATTGAGCAGAAGCAATTATAACCGACAATGTGGAAGATTCCCCCAAAAATGCGTATCTCAGATGATTAGGGAGAGGTTTAAGATCAAGAACGGGAGGCATCTCAAGAGAAGGCTTAAGCCATTCCGATGTCTCCCCTGAGTGTCCTAGTGGTTCAATTGGAATCTTGAATTTTCTCACTTGTGGCACTGTGTTCAGAATCTGCACATATTCCACAACATCTGTATCCTCCATGTCAGCATCCTCTAGCAAAGTACTCTCTAACGGATCACTGCTCATCAATTTCTTGGCTTCTTCATTCAGTACCCTGTCGACAGCATTAATCCGGAAGCACTCTTCTTCATCAGTGGGGAACTTCATAGCTTTGAAAACGTTGAAAGTAACCTCTTGGTCCTGAACTCTTATTGTAAGTTCTCCCTTCTGTACATCGATGAGAGTTCGTCCAGTAGCTAGAAAAGGTCTCCCCAGAATGATCGATATGTCCTTGTCCTCTTCATAGTCCAAAATAATGAAGTCGACAAGTAAAAATGAACTTGTCCACTTTCACCAAGACATTTTCTACAATACCCCTCGGTTATGTGATGGACCTATCAGCAAGCTGTAATGATATGTTTGTCGGCTTAGGAGTTGACAATCCTAACTATGTAAACACCGATAGAGGCATTAGATTGATGCTTGCCCCCAAGTCACATAGGCATTTATTAAAAGACAATCTTCTAATGGAGCAAGGTATCGTGAAACTGCCTGGATCTTTGAGCTTCAGAGGTAGTTTCCGTTGCAACACTGCACTGCATTCTTCCATTAAGGCAACTGTTTCATAGTCTTCCAGTTTCTTCTTCCTTGGCAAAATACCTTTCATAAACTTCGCATAGCTTGGAATTTGTTCCAAAGCTTCTGCAAAAGGTATGTTAATCTACAGCTTCTTAAATACCTCCAAGAACTTATCAAACTATTTATCTAATTTTTGTTTCTGAAGTCTCTGAGGGTATGGTACAGGCGGGTACACAACTGGTGGAGTGGCACATGGTTTGTCATCTTTTTCATGCTTCTTTGCCTCTACTGCATTATCCCTATCATTTTCCTCATTCAAAACCACTTCAGATTTTTCTGTAGATTGGCACGGGCGCGCCGTATTCCCTTCTTTCTGGGGTGCGGCAGTGCCAGGCCCAACTTCTACAGTTTGCTTCCCAGATCTCAATGTGATAGCCTGACACTGTTCCTTTCCGTCCCTTCTTCCTGGATTTACTTCTGTATTGCTTGGCAGAGCTCCTTGCGGTCTGTTAGTCAACATATTGGCCATTTGGCTCATCTGATTCTCCAAGTTCTTAATCACCACCGCTTGGCTCTTTATTAACACTTCGGTATTAGCCATATACTTCAACATCATCTCCTCAATTTCAGACTTCTTTTTCGGCTGAGGGGCGGGAGCTGGATGATGTTGATGTTGCTGAAATCCGGGAGGGTAAGACGGTTTAGGAGCATACTGTTGTTGTGGGTGTTGTGGTTGAGACTGTTGTGGTTGGTATTATTGTTGTTGAGGTTGGTGTTGTTGTTGATCACCTTGATTATTACTACAACTGAAGTTAGGATGATTTCTGTTGTAAGACCCCAACTTTTATGAATAAAAATTGAATTTCCTCTATATATTATTTTGAAATAGTAAGGGGATGATTTGATAAATTTGATAAGTTATGGGTGATACGTGCAAATATTTCAAAATAAGCAAGTGGTTATAAAAAATTCATTGTTGTCGGGGAATATTCGTTTGGTCGTGGAATATTCTTGTTGTCAGGGAATATTCGTACGACGGCGTAGCCTTTTGTGGGCCCCATAACGGAAAACTGTCGAATGAAGAAAACGACAAGAATAAGTTTTTTATAAATAACGGCGTAACGGTTACCGTTAACACTGTTGAAATACCCGGTGGTTAAAATAAAGTAATACGCGTTGTTGCACAGTAGCACACGGTATTACACAGTATTTTATATTATCGTTGTTTCAATAATTGTCACTGCATTATATTTTACATTATCAAATCAATATTTCATATTATTTGAATAATATTGTTAGACAGCATTATTGGCAATGTCTAGGAAGTTCTGTCTAGGAAAGGGGTTAGGTAATTGTGCGCCAGTAAGGAGAAATCCTTATCGGAAGGCCCCTTCTTTCCTTTGAACGACCTAGTTGTCATTATTGTGATTCTGTAATATTATTTGTGAATAATTAATTATTGATAAAAATGATAAGAAAATATTTATTTAATGAAGGAATTTTTAAAGAGACAATTATTGAGAGTTGATATTTTATCTTCTTCGATAAAATAATTCATTCAAGTATATTATTGTAATATTACATTATAAGTGTATGATGTAATAATATAATAATGGTGATATTTTTAAAATGAATGCACGATATATGAATAAAATGAGAAAGAAGAGAGCAAATTGGGTCCATAGTATTTTTGTTACAAAAAATATGTTAAATATGTTGGTGGGCCCCATTTTTGACTGAAATTTGATTATAACCTGCAAGTTCGTCCGTATGTAAATTCGGGTCATTTTTTGTTCAGAATTTGGAAAAACTTTCTTCTACAAAGTTATAGAGAATTAAATTTCATATGGAATGGACATAAGGTTAGTACTTTTCTGATAAAAGTGCTATTTATTATGAATTATTGAAGTTTCGGAATATTGTTTAAATTTAAAATATTTTTGGTGGAGTTTCTAGAATGTGTAGGCCCCACTTGTTGTAAAATGCTGAAAAAAATGAAAGTCCAAGAGAGATGGCGTGAAAAAATTATAATATTATTTTATTAAATTTTCTACTTTGGTGTTCTAAATATTTTTCCTATAAATAGGGTGTTTAGGTTAGAATTGAAAATCACACCAGAATCAGAAGTTTTCTCTCTGTATAATATCGAGCGTATTTTTGTGAGTATTTAGATACTTTGAGAGTTGATAAGCAGTGCAAGTTTTCTTCAGCAATATATCCGATATTTCAATCAGAAGTACTTGCCTTTTGAGGTAAGGGATGTTATTTTTTTTTCGTAAATGATGTTATTGCTTTTAATATCATTTCATCGAAATATTGGTATAAATTTTATTCTGAAATTTTTACCTTTTCCATCGGGATTACTATTCACGTATACGGCACTATTCATGTATACGGCACTATTCACGAATACAGTACTATTCACGAGTACTATTTACGAAATATGATTTTTCTTATGAAAATTTCTACATTTTCATGTCGGGGTTACTATTCACGTATACGACACTATTCACGTATACGGCACTATTCATGAATACAATACTATTCACCGAAAAATTTTATTTTATTTTCTTTGTCCAAGTTGGCTATTATGGGTCCTATCTTTGATTGGATCCAAGTTTTAAACTTCATTCTTGAATTTTGCTCCACAAATGATTATTATGGAGTATTTTTGAATTTGTATAAACTGATTTACGAATCCCTAATTTTTGTCTTTTATCTCGCTGGATTCGTTCTTTAAAAATATTTTCATCATCTTCAGTCTTAAATGGTGATACAAAAGAATATCTTTGGCCTGTAGTGCAAAGATGGATGATTATTTGATGAATATCTTTGGCATGTAGTGCAAAGATGGATGATTATTTGATGAATATCTTTGGCCTGTAGTGCAAAGATGAATGATTACCTGATGAATATCTTTGGCCTGTATTGCAAAGATGACAGGTGTTGAGATGAACATGACCACTAGTGATACAAATGAATATCTTTGGCCCATAGTGCAAAGATGAATATTTGATTTGAAATATATATTGATTGACAGGGATAAAATATTGATGATGGACTTTTAAATCATAGAAGATAGTAGACATCATTCTCTACTTAACTCTTCTGATATATTGTTATTTCCGCTGCAGTTGTTGATCTAAAACTTGTTGTCCATCATATTTATTCTGATTTGTTGAAGAGTAATGATAATTTATTTTTCATTATCTTAGTCATAATATTCTTTACTGGGCTAGTTGAGCTCACCCTTTTATTCTGTTGTCCTCTTCAGGAAATGAGAATGTCGCAAGGACTAATCGGGTGACAGAGTGATGGTCAGAGTAGAGCAGTAGTAGTTCTCACTATTTTTGTAAAATAGTGTGATAATAACTGTAATGAGGACTCAGTTTGAGTATTTATATTTTCTACCTGTGTGTATTGACACTCACAGCTTGTATGGTCGTCCTGCTCACGACCTTTTGATATAAAAGTTTGTATTTGGATTCTATACCATGTGTTAGGCGACTCAGAACGGGTTGGGTGGATTGGACCTATTCTGGGGGCGTCACAGTTGGTATCAGAGCTTAGGGATATGATCTCTGGCGGAGATCAGGGAATAGAACTAGGAGGGGAGAGACGAGTAAATCCTTCGCTAGTGTGTCCTACCTAAGCTTATGTGGTATTTAATTGGTCGGTCAGAACATAGGGTTAATATATGTTATGTTAATTTGTTTAACTAACCCTTGTTTTATGTCAGTATTTGAGAATGGCAGCTGAAAATGTTAACAATGGAGTGAATGAGACCGTTGAGACACCTTTAATCACCAACCAGGAGAACGTGCAACAAAAAGGCAATATTCCTCCTGTAAACAACACAACCGATCAAACGATGAACGATGGGGATGTTTAGAAGCTTTTTACAGTTTATGCAAAACCAGACGAGGGAGACTCGTGTTCAAAATACGGGTGGAAATAATAACAACTCGCGGCTTGTCACTGCCAAGCAATTCAAAGAGTTAGGACCACCAGAGTTTTTGGGAAAGCCAGATCCAATCAAGGCAGAAACGTGGGTCAAGCAAATTACCAAGATATTTGATGTCTTGGGATGCACGGAGGAACAGAAGGTTCCATTCGCCACGTTTATGTTCTATGGAGAGGCGGATTACTGGTGGAAATCTGTGAAGCATACACAGCCTGCCGCACTTAAGATGTCTTGGGAGCATTTCCAGAAACTATTCAATGACAAGTACTTTCTCGAAAGTATTCATCATCTGAAAGAGGTAGAGTTTATCAAACTGGAACAGAACAACATGACTGTGTCCCAGTATGAGGCTAAGTTTGCAGAGTTATCCCGGTTTGCGTCTCATTTGGTGGATAATGAGGAACGTATGAAGCGGATGTTTCTGAGAGGTTTGAAACCCGAAATACGTCAATACCTCATTTCTCACAAATTTTCTTTATATTCAGATATTGTGAACAGGGCTCAATTATTAGAACGAGATAATGAGTCTGTTCAACCAAGGGAGAACAACCAAGGTCGTACCGGTGGCAGCAGTCATCGGAACAATGATAACCAGCGGGGATAAAATTATCATGATAGAAATGGTAACCACTCCGGTGGTAATCGTGGCTGTGATAATAGAATAAGTGAGTCGGGGGGGAGATTTCAAGAAGAGAAGGTACAACAATGAGAACGTGAAGACGTCGATAGCAGCACTAGCATCAACTATTTATTGGGGAGGAGAACGACCACCGATTGTGTGTTATAAATGCTGAGAAGAGGGACACATCAGTCCCAACTGCACACAACAATCCAAGGTATGTTATAACTGTGGAAAGGAAGGTCACATAGCTCGAGTGTGTCCTGTAGCGAAATCAAGTCCAGCAGGGATGGTGACACCAAAGACTGTTCCAAACAAGTCAAAGTCGGTGGTTCCTGAAAGAGCGTTTGTCGTGACTGCCCAAAATACGAGGAACCCGAATGAATTTATCATGGGTTAGTTAATCGTACACTTTTGCGAAGTCTATACCTTATTAGATACCGGTGCTACCCATTCTTTTATTTCACCTACTTGTGCTCAACGTTTGAACTTAACTTCTGAGAAATTAGACTTTGACTTATCTGTTGAAACTCTGTTAGGAGAAACCTTCGTTACATTCATAATTTACAAATCTTGTTTGATTCAAGTTGGCACCCTCACATTAGCTGTTGATCTTATCTCTTTGAAAATACTTGCATTTGATGTAATTTTTTTTGAATCAATTGGTTAACCACTCATCATGCCAAAATTAATTGTTTCGTATGCTTGTTAGCTTTCATTCAAACAACTAGACCACTAAATCAATCAATGTCATTTCAAGTCATAAAGCCATTCGTTTATTGAAAAAATGGGTGTCAAGCTTTCTTAGCCCATGTCACTGATTTAAATCAGAATACATCAGATTTGAATGATATTTCTGTTGTTAATGAGTTTCCTGATGTAGTTCCCAAAGAACTTCCTGGTCTACCGTTGGGGTTTGCTAGAAACATAAGCATGCAATCAAATTACATAAACGCAGCGGAAGGGATGAAAAATCAAATTTTAAAATTTCTTACAAACCCTTAACCATGATCATTCTTGTGCTTTGATTATCAATCAATATAGAGAAGGAGAAAACAGAATTATACCTTTGAAGATCCAAGCTTCCTCGGGTACAAGTTCTACTCCTTTGATTTTCTTGAATTCTTTGTTTGTGGCTCCTTCCCTTGATCAATGTCAGCCACCCAAATGTTTGGCCTCTAACGGTGATCCACCAAGGAAGATGAAGAACTCAAGAAGATGGGTTATTGACTTAACCCTTGTTTCTATCTGTATAGAATATGTGTACTCCCAACTCTTGAAAAACTCACGTACCTTATTCTGATATAAGACTCTCTTATATAGATTTTAGGTTAACCCTACTAATCTAATTAGAATAGGATTTTATTTATTCAATTAATTAAACACTTTTAATTAATTTATATCCTAATCTTATTAGGATTGAGAGAGAGTACTGATATTAAATTAATTCCTAAACTCTTTTAGAATTAAAATAATAATAATAATATTAATATTAATAAGACTCCTCTTATTAATATATATATTTAATATTTCTAAAATATTAAATAATAAACATTAAGCTATTTAATTTATTCTATCACCATAGATTAAATTAATTACACTTAATGCATTATTACTATCATGCCATTTTCTTCTTAAATAATTCTCATTCCTTTTATGGTGTGACCCTTTAGGTTCTCCATATTAAACTGGTTGTAAATAAATCAATTAGAACAATTCTAATCTTATTTAAATAAATAAATTAAACTAATAATCTATTTAAATAAATAACATTTATTCTACAATAAGGATAAGCCTCCCTAGCGATCAACGACTTTCCAGATAATATAGATTTCAACATTAATCATAAAAGAACCTGTGAGTTAATAGTTACCGTACAATTCAATTCTTCCACCATACAATGTCCCAATTAAATACAAGACATGGATTTACTGTCAAGTCTTAATTTATTTAATCATGTGTATTTTGATTAGAAAATGCATAACTCTAAATAATGCAAATTAGAAACCCCTTTCTAATTTCATTCCACCTTGGCCAAGGATTCCTAGGTTGTCATTTAATGAATCACATAGGACATATCTCCTCTTTTACTAGAGGTGGTAGATTCTTTATTGATCATACATTATCTCCATATGTAATTAATTATACCCAAGCATACCCTATATATATACCCTAAAGGGCCTTAAGGAATAAGTCAAAGTATAATTTATTACATAAAAGATACTATGATGATCTCAAGTCCAAGGATCACTTGTACTACTATCACATTATGAATTCTTATTGACAGGCAAGTAAAACTCCATTAGGTATTCCATAGCGAGTCACGTTCAGTGAACTTATTCTCCAATAAGCACCTACATACTTGCTTTAGTGTCTCCACACAAATGACCATGAGATCAGTCATCCTCATCCAATGAGCAAGCAACGTATGTACCAATCTATCTGGATTTACTAATCCCCATTTTAGTAATCCCACGACTGGGAACTATTTTAGTTTTTAAGCTTTCTAAGAATTTAGATCTCATTAGCATGATCTCATCATGATTCTAAAAGCATTGCTTAAAACTATGGGTTATATACATATTAAAAAAAACAGCACCATGTAGATAAGTAAATGCCTTAAATGAATATTATATTAATAAATAAATAAGATTATTTACAAAGTATGTGCTTTATCATCATACATGATTGGCTTATATGCACACTACTATCATCTACCCCCAGAACGTGAAGTTAAATTATTTATTGACCTTGAACCCGGTACAAAACCCATTTCTAAAACCCATATCGAATGACTCCTATTGAACTTCAGGAGTTAAAGGTTCAACTACAGGAGTTGTTAGACATCGGTTTTATTCGTCCTAGTACATCGCCTTGGGGTGCTCCTATTTTATTCATAAGGAAGAAAGACGGTAGTATGCGACTTTATATTGACTATCGGGAGTTCAACCATGTCACCATCAAGAATAGGTATCCGTTACCTCGTATCGATGACCTGTTCGACTAGTTGCAAGACGCGCAATTCTTTTCAAAAATCGATCTTCATTCTGGATATCATCAGTTAAAGATTAAAACTGATGACATTCCAAAGACTGCCTTTAGAACTCGATACGTGCATTACGAATTTCTAGTTATATCTTCATTCTGGATATCATCAGTTAACGATTTTTGGTCTTTCTATTTCACTCCAAGTCAAAACTTTTCCTCTCTAAAATAGATTTAAACTCAATACTCTCTAACCCTATTGCTATACAACCCTCCAAATCCAAATCTTATCCTACCTCTACTCTCTCTCTACATACAAACCCCAATTCGCCCCACACAAGATCAACATCAAATTCGTCCACCACTACCCCCAGTCCCGAATTTCCACTACACAGCCAATTTTCCCTACACATACAATAATCTTTGTCACAAATTGATAGCAAGAGGAATTGGAAGTCAAAGAACAAACATATGGCATTCATATCTACAATCCAATTTAAGAAACAAGCAAAAGGTAACACAATTGTTCATTGATAGTGGAGTTTTATTGTCAAAGGTATCAAAAGCTTCTTTGAATTACTTCAATATTGCATTGGGAATCCTTGGGTTACTGAAGACCCAAGGTTAATTTAAATTGTTTGTATTTGGGATATTTTCTCTTACAAACTGTACTAAGTTTGGGGGAGAGACACTGTCGCCCCACCACGTGTTCGATGAATTGCTTCAACAGGTTTCCACCATCTACCTTCACTCCGTTGACTACAGAGCATCACAAATGGCTTCCAAAAGGCCACGGACTTCATCTTCCAGTGCTCCTCCACAATATGATGCCACTTAGTTTATGAGCGAGGGTACGTCAACACGTTACGCCAAGGTCATAGACAAGAAGACTTTGGTACTAGAACGAGGGCTGAAATCGGATGCAAATCTTGACGGCGACATGTCACTGATGATTGTGGAGCGCAACTAGTTTCAGTTGGTAGAGTAACCTAAGCCGGTAGTGATCAATATTATCAAAGAATTTTACGCCAACGCCATCGAGCAAGTTGATCATGTGGTCATGGTTCGGGGCAAACTGGTGTCATTCGTCATGGCGGCGATCAATGACTACTTTGGGGTGGAGACACCATAGACAAACTGCTAGAAGGACCATTTGCCAAATCTCGATGAGATCATAGAGCGGTTCTTCAAGCTAGGCACTCAGTGGGTCACCAAAGTGGGCACCGAATGAAAAAGTTACTTTTCCACACGCCGCCTTGAGTAGATACGGGAAAGCCTGGTATGCCTTCATATGTGCCCGACTCATGCCTACGCGTCACCAAAATGACGTCACTAAGGAACGAGCACAACTACTCTATGGTATTGTAACTCATGAGGACGGGTCTAATAATGAGGTCAAGATTCTGAACATCGACATCGGGTTGTGCATTCAAGAGTCCATTGAACGATCACTGAGAGGGGGAACCACAGGAGGGTTACTACATGGTTTCCTAATCACTGACTTATGCCGAAAGGTGGGAGTTCAATGGCACGCCTCTGAGCCGATCCAACAACCTATGTCCAGCATTGACCATCCTACGATAGAGAAGTACAGACCATGGACAGGGGCACGGTCACATCCACGGGGAGAGGGGTTCATCATGATATTGACATCCACACCACCCTCACCACCACCTCGAACGAATGAGTCAATGGCTGAAGAGGACGAACCAGAGTCGCCTGCCACTTTTCAGCGACAAAGTCAACAAAGGAGTATGCGACTTGCCCAACGCCAAGTTGCAATGCATATGTACAACGTTGGGTCATTTATAGCATTGGTCGACGCCTTCTCGCGTTTCTCTCCAAATAATCTAGTTCGGCTGCCCATTCCTCCAGTTCTGCCTACCTACTCCCCACCCGATGATGACGATTCCGACGAGTTTTAACTCATCGCTCAGGGAAGTCCTCGTTTTTCAATATTTCCTATGCCATGTAATGAGGACATTACCTGAAATAAGTTTGGGGGGAATTTTCAAAATTTGTTGTGTTTTTGCATATAGATTAGGTCGCGTGTAGGTTAATTTAATTCATTTAGTCATATGCATTGAAAAATATATATATTAATATATTGCATTCATATAGGAATTTTGTTAGTAGAAGCATGCATATAGGATCATACATAGAGATTGAGCAGTACTTCACGGTAATAATAAAAGGTTAATGACTTCTCGGAATTCACTAATCTTACGTTAAATTGAGCTTCATGATCTGATTAGGTTAAACCATAGTAACCTCACTGCATGATTTTGGCTTTCTCTCAAATTTAAAGCACACCGACTGACTGTCAGTCGTGATTAGGAATTCATGTGTATTAAGAACACGGACACTTACTTGATCACAGATTAAAAATAGAACATTGGTTGAAACATAAGTTTGGGGGAATTAAGGTTCAGAAAAGAAAAAAAAAGGAAAATAAAGAAAGGAGAAAAAAAGGGAAAAAAGTACTTATGAAATAAAAACTGATTTAGTTTAACCTCGTGGCCTTTGTTACTCGGATAAGTAAACCCTAGGGGATGTCTTAACACCTAGCGCCCTAAATCCTTCGGGTTTGGGAGTCGTTGGCCGAAAGTCAGTTACATGGGCAACATTGGAAAGCCTTAGGGGGTAGAACATTGAACAAGTCAAATAAATGAAATATTTGGTGGGATGGAGCGTTAAAACGCACCCACAAAGCATGAGCTTTGATGTTTATTCTGTTATTGCTTATTTAGCCTGATTTTTGTAATGCTTATGTGGATGCCATGTTGTGTAGTTATCTGTGTAAAAGGTAAGATGTTTGTTTGGGAATAATCATATGAATCATTTTGAACTGCTGATATGAAATTGGACACACACGCACGAGAGGGGATTAGAGTCATGTAAGTGATGTGATGATGAGAGAGTCTATGATTGGTCATGAGTCAAGATTGATTATATGCTAAGTGTCAAGTCGGGAGGATTGTACAACCTGTATTTGGTTACTAAAGATTTTTGCTCGATTTTGTTAGGTTGCATTCATTCTGTTAGTTGCATTCATTGTGTTTGTTTGCTTAAGGACAAGCAATTGTTCAAGTTTGGGGGTATTTGATAAGTAGGTTAAAAACCTACTTAATAGGTATTTCTTAGCTCGATATATTGCATTTACTTAAGTGTACATGTTACTTTTCATGTGTTTATGTGTATCTACAGGATAGGAGAGTGATTGGGCATAAAGAGAAGAGAATAGCAACATTTGGGCTAGCTGGCAGCATGGCGCGGGGGACGCTGGGATTACAAAGAGAATGGCGTGGGCTGCGCCGCTTCGAAGCTCAGAGTTCCTGTATGCCTAACGCGGGGCGCGCCGCCCATAGAGGAAGTTAGGCGCAGGGCGCGCCAGGCGAACGATCTGACAGGATTTAGTTGCTTAAAATTACAAAGTCAATTAGGAATAAAATTGCAAACTTGTCTAATTAAACTAGGGTTTTGACAGACTATTTATATGAATTGTTTTATGAGGTTTAGACTATCTTGGAATCTATTTTCTCTCTTACATCTTGGAGGCTACAAACCCTAGTTTTGAAGATTCAAGCATGTCAGGCTAAGGTCTTTTATTCAATTCTGAAGGGATGTTGAACCTTAGTATCAATTTATGGTTTGATTAAGTTTATAATATTTATTCTTTCATATTGAGATTTATTCTGCTGATCTATATAAATTTTTATATATATATTCAATTGACTAATTTGGTTTCTGCAGGATTAAATTAGTAAATTGATATCATCTGCTAGATTAAGTCATATATTAAGCAAACGATATATGTCTAATCAAAGTAGCAATTAATAATATTTTATTGTGGTCAAGCTTTGAAATATTATTAAGGTTTTCAAAAGACAAGTTAAATAATTCCTGATTGTGTAATTATTGCTTAGAATAATCTAATTCTCATTCTTCATGCTTCTATCATATTAAATCTAGACTAATAGTTCTAGGTTGTATGTTAGTTAGGATCTTTTATTGGCAATCGTCACATTAGATTTACACATAAGAAGAATTTTGGATAATTTGCGATCATAGGTTATCTAGGGTTGTTAATCTCATTGAAAGAGTAAATAGTGTAATTACTTGAACTGGCCATGTAAATATCAAAAGTCCTCAGTGACCAAGACTGACAAATATAAATGCAGAAATCAAAAAAGGTACAAGAAAGATGTACTCACCAGCAGAAATGGGTAGAACCCTAACCAAGACTCAGTCACACCTTCTGAGCGCATGCGCATACCTCGGAGAAAATAGGCAAAGGTGTAGGTACCCCAATCAAAGTCACTGAGGCGCTCCATATGTTGAGTGGCACTGACCAGGGCAAAGGACACCGTCGCAGAGTTGTCCTCCAGAAAATAACCCTTGATGATTAGAAACAATCGCCTCAAGATGCGATCTCTAACCCTCTAGTTATCATACATAGGCTTAAGTAAAGCCCCACTCTGGGTATCTATGCTCAAGGGACTAGATCGAACCGTCATCGCTGTAGCAGGAACTCCCAGCAGGGATCGAACGGCAGTGGGTGTGATGTCAGCCACGACAAGCACTGGCTCACCCTAGAACTCTATTCCGTGATGAACCTCCAGTATATAGGAGTCATCATCACCTCACAGTCCAATAAATGGAGAGACTAAGTCTGGTGGAACCAGCTCTCAGATAAAGCCCTCATATAACCCTAAGGGCAACGGCGGGGAAGAATAGAAAAGAATGCCTGAAACCCCCAGGTATCAACAATATCCCTATAATCCTGGTGCATAGTGTAGTACAAGGAATGCACATTGAACCAGTTCCCGCGAGGCTGCGTAAAGCCAGGAACCTGCATCAAAAGCCAACCCATGTCAAAAACATGTGCCTCGAGAATGGTAAAAGAAAGAAAGAGAATCCAGAGAGAAGAAAGCTTCATTCACCTCGTTGGCATGAAGAAATCTCGAAGGATGATGACTCAAGTCTCCCAACAACTCTTGGGTCAGCACAACAATGCCCGAAAGCTCCGCACGTGGGGCCTAACCTGGAATGGGAGCAACAAAAAGATCCTCCTCATCATCTATATCAATCGGCTGCTCGTCTTGGGCTGGACGAATCACCGACTCCGCTAGCCTACGAGGCGACCGGGCTGGACGTAGCTGAGGAACATCAGAAGCTCGCCTCCGTCTAACTCCTAGAACAACCATGCTGGTGCTACCAGGTTTATCTCGGTCCATAGAAGGGACAAAGTCTTTAAATCACCTCAGAAAGGGTGTGGTAAGCCTAAAACATGTGGCTTATTAATTTAAATCATTATTTTATGCATTTCTAAGTCCTAAAACATGCATGGGTCAGTTCAAAAATCCCCAGTAGAGTCAAAACTGCATGTTTTTAAATGCCTAAACTTTTGAAAAAAAATCGCCAAAGTCTATTTTGTAAAATGGACTATCCGCATGCACACAGGCATGTCTAGGTGGCCATGTAGTAGCACACCTTCCCAAAAATAAAAATAGTTCATATTTATGAAATAAAATCAAAAGTAAACTCTACATGGTAGCCAAATTACCATGGACATTTTTAGTTAAAAATCCAGGCTCACTAGGCCTCAAAAAGGATGAGTAAACTGATCAAAAAAAGTAAAATATGACTGTCTCAGAATCTGAATTTTCTTACATCAAAACGTGCATTATAGTAAAATATGCATGCTTATGAAGTCAAAAAAATTTTAGCAGGTCATATAGGCTTACATTTTTCATACATTGCGCCTAAAAGCACCCTACGTGGTTTACATGCTTTTAGCGGTCAAAACTTGTGAAAAAAGGATGTAAAACGTTACCTGAGATGTGCAAAATGCGCAGCCGCTGACGAAATCTGAAAAAAGCTGCCCAAACTCCGTAGATTTGAAAATCAAAATTGGATTCTATTTGAAACTCGAAACTGAAACTTAAAATTATGAAAGCCCGCTGCCCATTTAAAAACGCAGGAAGGAGCGAGCCCACCTGCGATTGTCGCATCCCTACTTATGGCTCCCTAGGGTGGGCCCCACTCCCTCCATCCTGGTTCGGTTCGAGTTGAAACAAAGTTTATATGAGCTAAAAAGTCAAATCTGAGAAAAAAATCACTACGCGATTGAGCGGTTTGTTTTAAAATCCAGCTTTTAAGCAGTAAATTTTTGACAAAAAGAGAAACTTCCTGAAAACACTTGGTATTCATCCCGAAGCAATGTACGGAGCCCAATGATGAAAACTGCTGAAAAACTGCGCAAAACTGCCAAAAACTGCCACTTTCGAAGCGTCGGGTACTGACCGATGATAGTTCAACCGTTGGCACAACCCTAGCGAAGCGACGGGTACTGACCGATGACAGTTCAGCCGTTGGCAGAACCCCAGCAAAGCGTCGGGTACAGACTGATGATAGTTCAGTCGTTAGCATAATCCCAGCGAAGCGTCGGGTACAGACTGGTGACAATTAAGCCGTTGGCTCAACCCCAACGAAGCGTCGGGTACAGACTGGTGACAGTTCATCCGTTGGTATAACCCCAGCGAAGCGTCGGGTACAGACTGATGACAGTTCAGCCGTTGGCTCAACCCCAGTGAAGCGTCAGGTACTGACCGATGACAGTTCAGTCGTTGGCTCAACCCCAGTGACGTCTTAGCCATCGGCACAACCCCAGCGAAGCATCGGGTACTGACCAATGACAGTTCAGCCGTTGGCATAACCCCAGCGAAGCATCGGGTACAGATCGATGACAGTTCAGACGTTGACACAGACCCTGTGAAGCATCGAAAATGATTCAGTGACGGAAACAATATAATAATCCATCCCCACAGAGGACAGCTGATGGAATCTATTATACACATCTTCAGAGGGAGCACCGAGAAGAATTGGCGATTCAACCCCCTGTTGCAAATTACGGTGTAATGTGACGCCCCCAAATTCAGGTACTTGAAACCCGAACTTGGTGCTACACGATATCATTTTTTTGAGCGAAATAATATAATTAACAACTTAATATACATATCAGAGTTGTCTAATCCCAGGTACACGACCTTTAAAACAGTCATTACATGATAGATAGTAAAATTTATCGTCCTAATAAAGTTTAACTATTACACAAAATACCATAAAACTTATTCTTATAGCTTTTCTTTCCCATTGTTTTAGCCAGAGCTTTCTGGTTGATCATGCTTAGCTGAAAATATTTAATTTAAAGCAAGAATGAGCATTCAATTGCTCAGTAAGTAATAGCAGTTAATAAACTTTAGCTGAAAGAAGTAAATATTTTCTTTGAGGTATAATTCTACAACGAATCAATAGTTGTGAAGTCTTTCAAAACATATCTTAATAACATATCAAATCGTTTAAAATTTTGAAACGACATAGTGACTATAAATACTGAGCGGTCAATGGACCATTAACTTTTATTTTTCATTTTCAAAAAGGTTTAAACAGAAATTCATCTGCAAACCGCTCTGGTCTTATGGACATGTAGGGTAATCAGCCCCATTATGTCCTGTATTGATCAATACTATCTGTTTAAACGATAAATGCGTTCACTCTGTTCGTCTTGGGCACAAAAACAATTTCCCATTTCGGGTTGTTCATACTCAGTCTGGAGTCCTAACTAAACAATTCAGTTGGACGACTTTATCATAACCAATACTATTCAACAATACAATTCAAACTATGTCTAGCCGAGTCAAATAGCTTAGACAACTTTTAAACCATAAACGCATACCGAAATTTAATAGTATGTAACAGGATTTGTCATATCAAAGAATTTCAAGTTCAAAAGTTCTTATAGGAATACAACAGTTCATACAAGTGGGGACACTTGTATGATAACAGACAATAATGAGATATTAATAAATAATAACTTAATTGAATAAAATTTTATAATATAAGAATAATTTTCATAAACGTATCCTGGATATCATTATGGATATGAATAATTGACAATAATTATTCATGAACATGCTTTTCGCTTACTGGAATCCATCGCATAAAGTAAATGCAATGAGTAGAGATACATGTTCAATAATAAATTGAGTTAAGAAACTTGCACAATGAAAGAGAATAGTTCAGATACTTGCTCAATATAAAATTTGAGTAAGGTTAGGGTACTTGCCTTAATAGCTGATTACTGCTACGTAGTATAGCTTACGCTTTTATCTTTAATATGAAGTCCTAGCATCAATAGAATTATTCTTTTAATTAGAATAATACAACTTAACACATAATACTATTTAAACATGTTGTCACATATTTATGTCAGTCATTACAACACATAAGAATGTATACTTAGTAAAACTATGTCGTTTTGGTTTTAGTTCGGTATCGTTTCGGCTTTCCGATCGCATTATCGGATAATTAATGAATTTATTTTTAATGAAACTTTGTTCAAGAACTTAAATATTATAATAGATAATTTAATTATCATTTATAATATTTTTCTAAATATTATAATCATTTATAATAATTTTTCAAACACTTATATCATTTTTAATGATTTAATTGTCAATTAATATCATTATCATTAATATTTAAATAATTTAAAATATTAATGAACTTCATGTCAATACTTTAAAAGTTATTTATTATAACTTAAAAACATTTTTAAAGCCTTAATATTACCTTTAAATAATTTTTAAGATATTAAAATTATTTTTAAATAATTACCATTAATATTAAAATATTAATTTTATTCATATTAAAATATTAAAAGTTATTTATTGTAACTTAAAATATTTTTAAAACATTTATTTCACCTTTAAATGATTTATAAAATATTTATATCATTTTTAATTAATTTATTTAATATAATTATTAAATAAATTTATTATCATTAATATTAAAATATTAATGAAATTCTTATCAAAATATTAAAAGTTATTTATTATAACTTAAAATACTTTTTAAAACTTTAATATCATTTTTAAATAATTTTTAAAATATTAAAACTATTTTTAACTAAATTAATTTAATATTAAATAAATTTATTATCATTAATATTAAATTATTGATAAAATTTATCTCAAAATATTAAAATTATTTATTATAACTTAAAATATTTTTAAATATTTAATATCATTTAAAATAATTTTTAATATATTAAAATCATTTTTAACTAATTTATTTAATATAATTATTAAATAAATTAAATATCATTAATATTTAGTTAAATTAAAATATTAATGAAATTTATGTCAAAATATTAAAAGTAAATTTTTATAGCTTAAAATAATTTTTAAAATTATTTTATGAATTTTTAATAATTAATTTCTATTTATTTTAATTAATATATTTAATTTTAATTAAAAACCGTCGTTAAAGGGCTATGGCGACGAAAACTGTCGCTATAGGTGTTTTTGAGCAACTCAAGAACAGTCCGGTCAATGCCAAGGGTTCTAGTTTGACCAGAATTTACTGACAGCATGATCGGTTTCTGGGTAATTAAGTGTGATGAGTTTGTAATACTAGTATAACACTACACATACATGTTCATTTCACTATCAACAAACATTTATACCGGATTCAGTGGCCGGTCAAACCAACCACCCAAGGCTGTTCTTCAGTTTCTGGGCTGCCCTGAAACATAAAGTCATGGCCGGTCAACGTTATTCCCAGCCTTATATCTTTTAATCTGTTCATATTTTTGGTGGTCTAGACGTCGAGCTTTGTAGTACAACTACCAAGCTATATGGATCGAGCACTTAAAATGTCTATATATCAACACAAAGAAAGATCTAGATTTTACAAAAATTGGTCAAGACGCTGTTCAAAAATTCTAGGTTACCTAGGAAATAAATCTGAACGGTCAACAACGTTTGACCATCTATCACTTCCGATCTGTTATTTTCTAAGGGTCAAGAGTGCTATGGACTTATAGTCCTCATGTCAGAGTACAAGCTAAACACAAATTTACATTCTAACAGCCTTCCAGTTACAATATCAAAGCCGGTCAAAGTCACTGCCAGAACACGTTCCTTAGTTTTCTGGTTTACCTAGAAAACTTAATTTCGTGTTCGGTCAACGCACTTTGACCGTGAATAACTTTCAATCTGCACTTGCTATGATCATGATTCCACTTTTAAAATACTAACAACATGGCATAGAACATATACAAATACTTAAACACAACATATCATACACAGATCAAGAAATATAAGCCCCGACTTTGGACTGTCAGACCACATTTTAGGGTTCATGCAGTTTTGATAAATTCATGATTTCGAGCCTTTTGATGTATTGAAAGTGTTGTTTCTCAACCCAGATCATCAATACACATAATGTACAACATATATTAACACTTAAACATAACATCTAATAAAAAATTAAAGATCTAGCAAGAGGGTTTGAATTTTATACCTTTCTTGACTATTTTCGATTTCTGATCCTTAATCTGTTCTAGGTTAGTGTATATGATGTTTTGAGCTTTTTAGAAACTAATCTAGAGAGTGTATTTCGTGGTTCTTAGATAGAGAAAGTCTTGGCTTGTGTGTTAGAGAAAATAATGAAAGTGTTCTTTTCTTTTCTTTTCTTGCTATTCTTTGATTCATTGAACTTGGCTGATGCAAAGTGTCATGATTTAGCTGATGAGAGAAGATTTGCAACATGTGGTGAATCTAGAGTTGATGAGTCCAAATATTTTGGCAAGATTTGCAAGCTAGCTCAATTAAATAAATTCAAAATGGTTATTTTTGTAAACTAACAAATAATTTAAGGACATTCTTGTCCATGGTGCATGATTCTAGGGTTCAACCCTTAGGTTTTAACCCTTAGGATTTGCCAAATAATTCTTAGGATTTGGAAAATTAACTAGGGATTAAAGAAAAATGTAATTAAATCACACTAATTTAAAAATTAGGGTTTTTAATAAAAATTAGGGTTTTGTAAAAATTAGGGTTTTACTATAATTAGGGTTTCCTAATCATTATCCTTATTCGCATAATATCCACACTTCCATTTAAATACAAAAATATTAAATACTATGTTTAATATTTAAACAAAATAAACAAATAAATTCTTAACATATATCTATTCATATAATTATGTTAATTATCATAATTATATATAAAATCTATAATCATATCTTGTATTAATATACTTACATATATTTGAAGACAAATATAATTAATAATTATATTTAATATCCAAATTCCTTAAGAAAATAATTTTTTATTATTCATAACATAATATACTTTTTTTTAAAATACAATTATACAATAATTGTATTAATTCATGAAATTTCATAACATAGATCAAAAATTAGGTTTTGATCTATAATCACACTTTACTTTATATCCCATTATTAATTAAGTTAAAATAATTAACTTAACTAATCTTGATAAATTCATATAATAAATAATTAATACAATAATTCTAAGAACCATTTCATGGAAAATAAATAATAAAAAAATTTTACTATCAAAATTAATTTATTATATAATTTATAATAATCAATAATTTTTTTATCGAAAAATTTATTTAAAATCATTCATGCATTAAATAAATATATATTTATCACATATATACATATTCTTTGCCTTGCACGTATTCCCACCCTTATTTTGATAGAAATAATATATAAAAAAAATTATATGCAAAATTTCTTATTTAATTATATAAAATTATTGGGTTATTACATATAAATTATTGTCAGGATAGGCATCGGAAGCACCCACTAAGGTAACTCGGTAACCGAGATATATCCCCAGCAGAGAAATCTGCAAAAATGTACAACGGCATCAGCTGAAGGAAAATATGTCCCGTGAAGAATATCGGCAGGTATGGGAAACCATTGGTCTCAAACCAAGGTAGCATCAATAATATCATCCCCATCAGAGTCAACAAAGCTATCACGGATGACGTCATCCCCGGCAGAAAATGACGAGAACAGTCTGTGATAGCTTAACTCTGATGTCCCGCCAGTAACTGCCTGACAGTGCTTCCCCAAAGGTTATCACGAACGACGTTATCCACAGCAGGTAATGACGTGAACATTCAATGATAATCCTAACCCCTCGAAGGTATCTAACATTCATTGCATATCCTGCCATGCATTGCCTTGACTAGACACTCGAAATTTTGTTTTCCTATTGCTAACACTGTAGGAGGGCAAAACTGTCTTTTTAACTCAATCCCGGTCTCAGTACCGGGCCATCAAATTAACCCCGGTCTCAATACCGGGCCATTAAATTAACCTCGGTCTCAAATATCGGGCCATCAACTCAACCCCAATTTCAATACCGGCCATCAACTCAACCCCGGTCTCAATACCGGGCCATCAAATCAACCCCGGTCTCAATACCGGGCCATCAACTCAACCCCGGTCTCAATACCGGGCCATCAAATCAACCCCGGTCTCAATACCGGGCCATCAACTTAACCCCGATCTCAATACCGGGCCGTCAAATCAACCCTAGTCTCAATACCAGGCCATCAAATCAACCCCAGTCTCAATACCGGGCCATCAAATCAACCCCAGACTCAATACCGGGCCGTTAAATCAACCTCGATCTCAATACCGGGCCATCAAATCAACCCCAGTCTCAATACCGGGCCATCAAATCAACCCCGGTCTCAATACCGGGCCATCAACTCAAACTCGATCTCAATATCGGGCCGTCAAATAAACCCTGGTCTCAATACCGGGCCATCAAATCAACCCCGGTCTCAATATCGGGCCGTCAAATCAACCCTGGTCTCAATATCGGGCCATCAACTCAACCCCGGTCTTAACCCGGGAGGTACAAATCAGCCCTGGTCTCAACCCAGGAGGTACAGGTCATCCCCGGTCTCAACCCTGGAGGTATAGGTCACCCCCGATCTCAATTCGGGAGGTACAGCTCAGCCTCGGTCTCAACCCAAGAGGTACAGGTCAGCCCCGGTCTCAACCCAGGAGGTATAGGTCAACCCCAGTCTCAACCCGGGAGGTACAGGTCAACCCCGATCTCAACCCAGGAGGTACAGGTCAGCCTCGATCTTAACCCGGGAGGTACATCTCAGCCCCGGTCTCAACCCAGGAGGTACAGATCAGCCCTGGTCTTAACTCGAGAGGTACAGGTCAGACCCGATCTCAACCCGGGAGGTACAGGTCAGACCCGGTCTCAACCCAGGAGGTACAGGTCAGTCCCGATCTCAATTCGGGAGGTACAGGTTAGCCCCGATCTTAATCCAGAAAGTACAGGTTAAACCCAGTCTCAACCCGGGAGGTCAGGTCAACTTCAGAGACAACCCCAAAGCCTCGTAACATCTCCAGAGGAAAACCTGGAAGAACCAAGTCAGCCTCAGAGACAACCCTGAGGACAAACAGAGTCGGCAGGGATCCAAACCTTGGAAACAACCCCAGGAAGTCAGCCAAAGGTCATGCTAATACTAAAGGCAACCCCGAGAGGGGAAAAATGGTTATTTTACCAACTTTAAGCTGGTTCGATCAAACTCAAGTCGAATTGATGCCACTAAGGTCAGAACGAACCATAACAATGATCCCAAATGGAAACAGCGCAAGATAGCTCAACGGATAAACTGCGAGGAATCAAAGACCTGGTTATAAACCCATCTTTTTGGACTCGAAAAATGTTTTCTCCCATGTCATTGCGACACTCTTGACGAGGGATTTCAGGAAAGGTATCGCACGCCTCAAACGGATTCTTCGATCAAAAGTTAGAAAGTTTCGAATCTGACCTCGTGTTGCTCGGAGTGCACGTACTTCGATGCAACGGGCCCCGCCACATGGAGCCGCACCTTTACCTGCACCTGCCGCAGGTAGAGCTGCTTCTCACGGGTCTATATATATGAGGTTACCCCCAGCTCATTTCATAATTCAAAAACGCTCTCAACCCGTGCCCGTTTGGTTTCTCAGCCATTTTCTTGTCTTCCAAACCCAAATTTTTTCACTCTAACATATAAATATACGCACATACTACCACATATCAAAAATTAACCGGTAGAAACGGACGTTTGAAGCCCACTAAGTGGCAAAAAGCCCGTGAAGCAGTCCATTGTGAGTATTTTTACGACCAAAAAGTTTATATTACTTCATTGCACTTTTTTACACTTGTACGTTAGGTTTCACTTTTTGAATATGCCAGGAACCCAGTTCCGTGGTCGTTTTTGCTAACTTTTGGTACATTTTTGTACATAAACTCAATTTCTAGCATTTCTACAACATGGATTAACGATCCGTCACTTCTAACAGCTTTTATACACTTATATTTTTGTTTTGAGCAACTTCGCCGGACTGGGTTATCTTCCCAGTCCGAGTTTGGCTTTTTTGTATATATTTAACTATATATATACTAACTTTTCAATTCTGCCAAGCCTAGATGTCAAATTCGTGGTAGTTTATCGCTTTTATATATATATATATATATATATATATATATATACATATATGCACCATTCACCAGACGGGGTTATCTTCCCAGTCCCGGTTTGACTATTTTTTGTCTATATTTAACTATATATATTATTATTTACATTTCAGTTCGGCCTAGATCATTTCGTGGCCTTTTATTGCTTTTATATATATATGGGCCTAGGATAGAATGTCTATTGCCCTTTTACAGCTTTTATATATATATATATATATATATATATATATATTTCAATTCTGTCGGCCTAGATCATTTCGTAGCCTTTTATTGCTTTTATATATATATGGGCCTAGGATAGAATGTCCATTGCCCTTTTACAGCTTTATATATATATATATATATATATATATATAAATAGAGAGAGAGAGAGAGCAAGGATCAAGAGCATAACTTTTAAAGAGCATAACTCCTTAAAGAGCATAACTCCCCTTTAGCGACGGACCAAACCGTCGCTAAATGCGTCGCCATAGGTTCGTCCGTCGCTATATATTATCCGTCGGACTGTCCGTCGCTATATATTATCAGTTGGATAAGACCTATGGCGACGGACAGGCGACGGTTTGGTCCGTCGCTAAAGGTGTTATGCTTGTTATGTCTTTTAAGAGTTATGCTCTTGAAATGCTCCCTATATATATATATATATATATTCTAATTCTGTCGAGCCTGGTTAATTTTGTGGCTCTTTTATAGCTTTTATATATATATATATATTTCAATTCCAGTCCGAACAAATGATAGAATGTTTGTCGCCCTTTACCTCTTTTATATATATATATATATATATATATATATATATTTCCATTCCAGTATGGGCATCGGAGTGAAAATCCATCGCTCTTTACAGCTTTCGTATATATATATATATATATATATATATATATATATATATATATATATATATTGCTTTACTAATTTTATTAAATTGTTGCTTTAAATGTTCATTTGATATGAATCGGCACTGACATTTCTGCGGGCGAACTATATTTCTTTAAATCTCGCCAACTCTAGCTTTCAAACGATTCAAAATAGGTCCAGACAGAACCGGGAAGCTAGAATGGCTTAGATTTATTTAAATTTGATATTTTTCTAGTTTCAGTTATAAAAGCTACCTCGCGGCCCTTAGATCGCTATCTAGTGGGAACGAGACGCTTTGGATATGCGTTAACCAGGATTTACTAATGGATCCTTGGCCATTATAGCGTTTGGATATATTTCTGTGCATATTTGGCTATGCAGGTTTTATTGGCCTCCCTATGTGTGCCTAGGAATCGTGGGATTCATGATCAAACTGATCAGAATCTGATTTTCACGATGGACAAACTCCACTTTACAAATGTACCCTGCCAGTTTTTCTATAAAAATGTACATACAAAAGACCTTAAAACGGTTATCCGAATTTAAGGTCTCAACATAGTAAAAATATGGTTTGTCGTGTCAGAGTCACTTCGATGGCTGTCATGCCCATGAGAAGACCGACACTTGTATATTTTTTGTGGTCAAGGATGTTTCGCAGCCCGACAATCATCATTCAAATTGAGCCTTAAGGCTGAAAAAGATAAAACGAAAGTATCGACATGTTTCAATTTCTATGTTAGCGCAATGATTTGAAAACCTGCTTTCAAAACATCACTTTCATATCTTGTCTTAAAAAGGACTTTTGCAAATCAAATCAAACATTTTATATATAGGTTCAACGATGCATAAACATACTTTCAACCATTAAACATAGGCCCAATTTCTTCCAGCATTCACACACATTGTAGATTTTAAGGAAAATATTGAAAAGATGCGGTACCGTATTTACACGGGAGTTGTGGGGTGCCTAACACCTTCCCCACACTTAATCAAGCCCCCGAACTCAAAACTTCGATTTCAAAGATCAAGTTTTGACATTATCCAGAAATTGGGCCTCCTTTCAAACAAAACTCGGTTGAGTTGGAACAACCATTTCAAAACTACCAACTGGCGACTCTGTAAAACTTTCAAATCGTCGACATGATACATGTTAGCCTTTTCCTAAAAATCCTTCAAAACCTTTTTCATAATAAAAAGAATAAGGGTAGTTATAAAACTTAGGAAAAGAGACGCAAAAGATTCGGGTTGCAACCCGACCCGAGTTTTTTCCCGATGTCGACAGAAGATGAAGATGGTGATGATGGGTTTTGATTCTCTCAAAGCTCTTCTTCCTCTTTCTTTCTTCTTCTTCTTTCTTCTTCTCTCTTTTCTCTCTAACTCTCTTACTTTGTTCTTCTTTTAACTCTTATTTCTAACTTACGTATAATATAAAACTGACAATATAGATATAATATATATAATTACATATAATATATAACTGACAAATACTTAATATACAATATTAATAATATATCAGTTACAACTTTTTAAAACTCAAAAGCCATAAGGCTTGTTTGGCAAAACCTCTTTATTTTTAAAACAAGTTTTTAGGAGCTAAGGCCTTGTTTGGTAAAACATAATTAAAACATATTTAAGGGCCTTGTTTGGTAAAACTGGATTAAAATAGATTTAAGGGCCTTTTTAGCAAAACTAATTTAAAGCCCTTTTTATTTTATTTTATTAACTCTTTTACTATATAGTTTTCAATGTCACACTTTATTTAATTAAATACCAACATTCTAATTTAATTAAATACAAGCTAACATTTATTCATTAAATAAATTGTCACATCACTTAAATTCCTACACAATTATAATGTTCTCATTAATCATAATTCTATGTAACAAATACCACATGATATTCATCAAATTTAATTATCTCAATTAAATTAGAACTACACCAAAAAATTATTATATATCAATTTAATTAACATATTGCACTTAATTAAATTACTCCATACATAATCACATCAATTGTTTATTTAACTCAATAAATAAATCAATTAAAATATTTATTTAATTCAATAAATATTTAAAACTAATATACAAAATCTCATTTATTACAAAGGGTCTGGTACAAAGAGTGAATATTGAACCAGTTCCCCCTAGGCTGAGTAAAGGCGGGAACCATTGCCCCAAAAGTGGAAAAAGAGAAAAAAATGAAATAAAAACTAATATTACCTAGTTCGCGTGAAGATAAATAAACGGATGTCGTCTCAAATCATCCAACAGATCTGGAACGGTCACGCTAAGCTAGAAGCTCCTGACGGGGAGTAAAAGAAGGAGGGACAGGATCCTCAATCGAAACATCCTCCTCCTCGTCTATAGCCTCTGTCCTATCAACCTGAATGGGACGAATCACTGACTCGGTCAACCGGCAAGGCTTCCAGGCCGGACGAGGCAAAAGGACATCAGAAGCCCTCCTCCTATCACCTGAAGAAACCCGACAAGAACTGATCGGTTTATCTGGTCCATAACCTGAATAAAATCTCCAAATCGCCTCAGGAAGGGTGAGGTACGCTTCAAAATTAAAGCCATTAAATTCAAATCATTGCATCATGCATAACCTATGTGAAAACATACATTAGTTTAACATGCTTCCCCAGTAGAGTTAAAATTGCATGCATATTAAATGCCCAGACTCATGAAAAAATTTCGCCAGAGTCTCTTTTGTAAAACGGACTATCTGCATGCACATAGGCATGACTAGGTGGCCATTCAGTAGCATACAAATCCAAAATCATGAGCATTTCATATGTAAAAAAAACATTAAAATCAAACTCACCATGGCAGCTAAATTATTATGTGTATTTTTATTTGAAAATCTATGCTCATTTGTCCTCAAATAGGATGAATAAATCAGCCAAAAAGGGTGCAAATTAACTGGCCTGAAAATGAAATTTTTTTACACCGGAACGTTCAGCATAGTAAAATATACGTACTTAGTAGGTTTGTTCATTTTTATCAAGTCATCTATGCATACATATTTGATACATTGTGTTTAAACTCATATTGCATGAAAACTAACATTCTAAAGGTTAAAACTTGAAAAGAAAGGATGTAAACGTTACTAGAGTTGTGCAGAACGTTTGTAAGGTAACAAATTTAGCGAAAAGTAACCCGAATTGAGTAGATCTGAGAGAGAAATTTTGAATTTTTTAGTTTCTTCAAGTTAAAAATGATTTTTCAAAAGGCTAGGGTGGGTCCCACCCCCTCCGACTCGATCAAATTTGAGTCACATTAGAGTCCCCTAAGTGTCAACGCCGTGAAAAATTCCCGCTCCTTTTTGTTAAAGGAGGGGTCCTTTTCTTGGTTTTATTTTCCATCCTCTCTTATCTGGGGGAAAAGAGAGGAATGCCCCGATTTCCTAATTTTAATATTATTCTACCCTTTCGCTTTGTCTTTGGGGTTCCGTTTTAAAGGGTGAATTTGTAGAAAATTGGTACCGACATATGTGTCGACGATTTTGAAAAGATTGATTTTATTATTTTATGATTGGACCGAATGAGACAGAGTGGCCAGTTGGTATTTTGGAAATGGATGTACCAACAAATCCGAGTTTTAATATTTTTTCAAAAGATGGTCCAATGCGTGACTCCCAAAATATTGGTCTTGAAACCCTGAGATTCATGGAATTCGGGGGCTAGGTTAAGCGGGGGGATGGTGTTAGGCACCCCCCCCCCCCCCGACTCCCGTGCAAGCACGGTACTGCATCTTACTGATTTTCTATGCATAAAGTGTGTATGTGTATGTGTGTTTTGATTTTGAAAGCTTGATTAGTTGGTTTCTAAGTCTTTATTTTGGTGACTTGAAAGTAGTGTTGTACCTCTTTTGCGCCTAGGTACGAAGGATTTGATTTGATCAAAAGTTCATTTTTAACAAGATATATGAATTAAAATGAGGTTTTAGAAAGTAAGGTTTTTAAATCCTTTGCCCGACTAGGAATCGAGGACTTCGATATTTCCTTTTATTCTTTACGTTAATTACGTGATCTACCCCGAATCGCTTTATTATTCATCAAAAGCTCTTTGTGATTTTTTTTGAGAAATCATTTTGATGATATGCATGCAAAAGCGTTAAGACGGTTTGGATCATCATCGGGCATAAAAGCCATCTCGATGAATCGAGCTCCCGTAATTCAAGTTTTCACTATCACGGGATCTTGAATCCGACCTCTCGAGACTAACCCCTCGAGTTTGTTTTCAAGATCCAAATATTATATTTACATCGATATTTATGTTATATAAAGCATTTACAACATAAAAATCGGTCCATCGTGGGAATCAAGTCGGATCCATTCGGGGATCTCAACATCGGGATTCCTAGGCTCACATCATTTGTACAATATTACATATACATAATGTCCACGGCTTCGATACTAGATGATTTCATCGGTTGAAATCACCGTTCAAGCCGATTCGGCCCCCCTTTCACCTCTAAATATAGATTTAGGGCTATACGGGTTAACCGGGACCGTTCAAAATAATAAATCCATAGATATACCATGAATCTAAGCCGTTATAGCCCACGGGTTAAAGCATTATGCTAAAAAACCTCTCGAGAGCTAGATTAGGCTTAGACTTAGGTATATCTAGCCTCCGCGAATGATTTACAACGTAATAAGCACAATATAACCGATAGAAACATAAAATCTATCAACTATTACACAATATGCTTATAATACAACAAATTAAACTATATTCAAACAAGATATCTCATTAATCTGTCATTTGAATAACATTTACAAAGAAACGAAGCTCGAAAGTGAGTTATTTCACCTTGGGGGACGCGTGAACAAGCGTTTTGACTCCCGGGATGAACTTAGAACACTAGTATGGCTTCAAGTATGTGTTATATGAGATGATTGAGCTTCAAAGAGGTTAAGATGAGTTCCACCAGAGCCTTTCTCTCTCTAGAATGTTTATTTCTCTCTATATCTATCTCTCTTTCTTCTAAAATGAGCTAAGGTGGGCATTATAATCTGCCGGAGGCAGCCGCAACCATATATACGGCTAGCCGCAGATATGGTCAAGGCTAGCCTAAGTGGGCCCCATAGGCTCGGCTGTTGGTCCTTCGGTCCCGGTTCAGCAGAAGTTGACGTCCTGCCGCTCGACCTTTCGGACTGTCTTTGATGAACGTAAAGGGAACAAATTAATTTTGACTAGAGTAGGGTTCAGGAATTCGATACTCGTAGTCGAGATATATCCACCAGGTCTAGATGTCAGTTAGCTTGCTGATCTCCTGATGGCACGTCGTTCGAGGTTTGCTGAGGTGGTTTCCGATGATCACTGTCTCAATTCGTCGATCTTTGATCGGTTCGCGGTATGTTCGAACTTTATTGGTCCTCTTCATCACTCCCGGGGTTGTCTCTGAGATGACCGGGTTCTTTTTCCCTACTTCGGGGTTGTCTCTGAAGTAAAATAACGCTTTTACCCTCCTGCAGGGTTAGTACAACGAAAGCGAAATTTCGAGTGTCTACAGATGCCCCTCTTTGTCATGTTAATGCAATGTCATGGAATGAACACGACAAAGATTAATAGACATGGAGAATGCATGACAAGGTATATCTGATGATGCAATGTCATGTATAACCGATGTGATGATATGTGAGACATAGAGAAAGGTTAATTTCCCAACTGGGGAAGTTAAGAATTATGTTGTCGGGATTAAACCGACCTGCGTTGAATTGCAGTCAATGGATTGCACCATCGGGGTCAGCCTGATGCCTTCACTGGTTTGTAGCCAATGGATTACATCATCAGGGTTGAGCTGAAGCCTTCACTTGGTTGTAGCCAATGGATTACATCATCGGGGTTGTGTTGGTGCCTTCACTGGGTTGTAGCCAACGGATTACATCGTCGGGGTTGATCTGACGTCTTCACTGGTTTGTAGCCAACAGATTACATCATCGAGGTTGAGCTGACGCCTTCACTGGTTTGTAGCCAACGGATTACATCATCAGGGTTTAGTTAACGCCTTCATTGGGTGGTAGCCAATGGATTACATCATCAGGGTTGAGCTGACGCCTTCATTGGGTGGTAGCCAACGGATTACATCATCTGGAATTTGCCGACCTGCATAGGGTTGTTGCCAATAGATTACATTATCAGGGTTGAGCTGACCTGCGTAGGGTTGTTGCCAACGGATTACATCGTCGGGGTTGAGCTGACGCCTTCACTGGTTTGTAGCCAAAGGATTACATCATCAGGATTGAGCTGACGCCTTCACTGATTCGTTGTCGGTGGATTACATGGTGTAAGGTTGATTTATACTGATTTTCTGATCTTCTGACGTTTAACGTCGGGATTTTTGATCTTTGTCAAATTTTTGCCGTTTCGGAGGATTTTTTAGGGTTTTCGGGGTTTCAAACTGTCACGAAAAGGTAGCTTCTTGCATAAAGTGACCATTTTGAACCCAAAAAAACACGTTTTGGACATCGTGTTACCAAACGGGAGGCCGCAGGGCCCACTTATGGCAGCCGCATATATGATTGCGGCTAGAGCAACCATGGTCAAGGCTGCCCCTGATCAAGTTTATACCCTCAGGAGGCCTCATTTTCACCCATTCCATTCGAATTTCTTTGCTTTTCTCTCTACAAAACCGAGCTCTTCTTTATTTCTACTCTATTCCGGCTTAATTTGGGGCAATCCGCCATCGTACATTCCTTCTTCGGACTATGGGTAACATCTAGACTCTGTTCTTTCGTGTTTTCATTGGTGAAAACGTGTATTTCCTTTCTTAAAGGCAATATATCTAACATGTATGCATAGATAGCTAGATAAATATGTTTATGATGCAATGCATGCCTAAAGATCATCTTATGGACCGTATGGATGCGAGATATTGTCATTCATCAGTTAATCTAGACATACATTGTATATATGTGTTAGAATAACAGTTTAAATTGATGTTTACATGCTTGGTTGTGATGGTATACCCTCATAGGATGATTTAATACATGCTTCAGACATGTGGATAGTCCATTTTATAGAGGAGACTCTGGTGAAATTTTTTTCATAAGCCAAATGTCAGGATCCTAGATACATTATAGATATACTAGGATGCAAATAACATACACATATAATGACACATGTAGGACATGCATGATGTGATGATCTAAATTATATTTTATGGATTTAATTTGAAATTTGCAAATTGTAAGAATATACCTGACTTGGCTTTGATTCCTACGAACTCATTGTTCAGACATGGATTCTGAGGGACTTAGTCGTTCCACATCCCAGCGGGTTTTATCCGGGGTTCGCCGACGTAGAGCTCCCTCGGAGGTTCCGGTTCTGCATATTAGCAGACGGGTGCGGCGATTGACAGAGCCCGCTCACCGACCTGATGGGGAGGATCATCCACTCATGGATGAGGAGGATATTCCCGAGCCTGAGGTTCCACCTCAGCCCCTTACTACGCCTAGATTTCTTCCTGGCATTGAGGTAGAGGTTCCAAATTTACTGGGTACGGATCTGAGCCGCCATCCCTCCATTCACTGAGGTACGTGATTAATTTATTTTCATTTCTCCTTTCTGTCATGGACTAGTTTTCTTAGCCTTGATGTTGTGCAGGTTCCGGAGTTTACCCAGCCCAGGGGTAATTGGTTCAGCATCTACGCTCTGTATCACTCGCTACATCCCGAGTACAGGGCGATAGTGGATTCTAAGGGGTTTGAGGCTTTCTTCACCATTGCTCCCCGTCGCTGCCCCTGGGGCTATTTGCGAGCTCTGGTCGAGAGATGGTTTCATCAAAGTCAGTCTCTACATCTGCTGGACTGCGAGGTTATGATGACTCCCATGGACTGGAGGTACATCACTAGTTTAGAGTTTACCAGGGATAGGGTGCCCTTGGAGCCGATTATCACTTCGACTATGGTGCGCACCCTCCTAGGGTTTTCTTCTCATGAGCGGACCTTCAAGGCTCGCAGTATCCGGTCAGGATACTTGGGCGTCGATTCCGCTCGAGGCACCTTACAGCAAAAGTTGCCTATCGATTTGGCAAAGAGGGATCGCATCCTGCGGCGTCTGTTCCTGACCATCATGAGGGGTTGTTTCATAGTGAACAACTCCTCCACTGTGCCCTTCAGCTTGGTAGGGGTCATTCGAAATGTAGACCGTATTGGGGACTACGATTGGGGATCATTTACATTCGCTCTTTTCCTGCATAGGATACGATTGCGATCCGAGGGAGTTACCGACGCCTGGGTCGGATTCTACCCGTTTCTTCTGGTAAGTCCTTTTGACCGAATTTCATATATTTGGCTTTTGATTGATTCATCTCTTTTCCCATGACTAACGGAGGGCTCTTTTGAATTGACAGTTCTGGGCTTACGAGAGTCTTCCATGTCTTTGCCCCATATCCGTCTTAGGCTTGGACACTTATCCACGGGGACGTAGATGGCATCAGTCTGCTTTATCGGAGGTCCCGGTCGTAGAGGGCTTTACCCATGCCCGTCTTTAGTTGGAGGCATTGATAGCTCGGGACATAGTGTGGGTCCCATATTCTAGAGAGCATTTGGCCGAGGGATTTGAGGATGGTTTGCCGATTAGGCCAGAGTTCCAGTTATCCACTCGCCGAATTCCATTCCTTTTTTATGGCGGTTGGGTGCTCTACCTCGGGGAACGTGCTATTTGATGCATCACTGGGGAGATTCACCTTCCTTATCTTCCTCCAGCTCAGCGTTTTTGGCCTTTATCTTCGTCGGCTGCATCGATTCCCACCCTGGGGTTTGATGATTTTCACTTGTCCGACGGTCCGATTTCTTTGGCGGACTTTATCGCTTGGTGGGACCAGCGAACGATAGGAGCTCAGACCCGGGCTACCCAGTTCTTGGGAGACATGGTTCTAGGATCCCTTATGATGAAGGACTGGATATCATATTTTCAGGAGCCTTCTCATCAGGTTCAGATTGCTGATTTGAGACTTCAGTTGGAGCAGCTGTCGGCCTATTATAGTTACAATGACTTAGACCCGTTCTTGGCTAGTACTTTTGCTTCTCGGGGTCATGAGGCTGGACCGTTAGGCAGTGGTGGCTCTCATGGTGCTAGACCCTCAGGTTTTGGTGGCTTCCAGGATAGAGATGATCCCCTCACTGATCACCCAGATATGCAGGAGACACCTTATCTCCCGAATTAGCAGGATGTGCCCACTCCCGATAGACGACCTCAGGTTGACCAGTTTGATGATACCATCACCTTCTTGGGTGATTTTGACTAGTTGGCGAGCCCATAAGTCATCTGTTAGTCATTGGGCATTTGTGCCCCAATATCCTGTACTTTTTAATTTTTTTTAGTTTTCACATGTATCATAGGTATGATAGTGATGTTTATGAAACTAATGTACATGACAAATATCTATATATGATGCTTTCTATTTATTCATCACACATGCTATTTTATCATTGGTTATGATGCATGCTTTAGATATATTTAAATGATTGGATAGAGATTGCCCCCTGTATGGTCTTATTGACACAGTTTATATAGATGTCGTCCTCTACTGTGGTGCGCTTAGACCACCTTCCTCCTAGCCATAGTATGATCAGCTGCCATATACCGACCTTGTTGATGTCAGCCGTATGTTAGGCCACTCTATGTCTCTACTTTCCTTCCAGATTCTAGAGGGATTTGTTGCCGGGATACTCAGGTATTGGATCTCTGAGCGTCATATCTTTCGGTTCGGCTCGATCGAGTTGACTCCTACTTTAGAGGAGTATAGTCGCATCTCGGGATTATCGATGGAGGGGCCATGTGCTTGGATGGCTTTGGGCCATATGCGCCGCCAATTCATGACGATGACTGGACTTAGGAGGGCAGTTGTGCTGACTGAGGTGGGTGGTAGCCATGTTATCTCTATGGACTTTATGTTCAGGCACTTCGCTTCTGCGGATAGCTTTACCGTTTATCATGGAGACTTTGCCATTTCAAAGGAGCAATGGCACGTTGCCCGAGTGGATGCCTTGGTCATGTGCCTCATAGCCTATCTATACATGTCATTTTATACTGATCATCTGGATGTGGCGATGTCGATGGCTGTTAGAGCTCTCCAAGAGGACTTTACTATACTGCCCCTTATCCTGGCAGAGACATTGATATCAGCCTCTATCTGCCATAATGCTGGGGAACAGGAGTTCAGAGGTAGCCTAGTGCTTCTATACATCTGGTTGATGGCGCACCTCCGACCGATAGGGCGGCTACGTCGCCACGGGTTTTATTTTGGACATGGCTTGTCTCAGGTCTATTCATATCGCCCGACTTCTTGCGTCGATGAGGCGTCCTGGACTTCATTTCTGGGTGCCATGGAGGAGCCTTTTGCTATAGTCATGTACTCTGGGTATTGCTTCTTTATGAGTTTCACCACCCATGTGGCCGACCTGGATTTCCTCCCCTTGGCGAGTTTGAGGCGTGTGACGATCTATCATCCCCTGGCGGTGATGGGTCAGTTTGATTAGTACCAGGAGGTCCATGAATTTGAGGGGATTGAGGATTATCGCTTCCCCATCTGCTCAGTTATCGAGGCTGATTTGGCTCGGGTTTATGGGTCCTGGTCTCATCAACAGACAGCAGAGTTTAGAGATTGCCATCCTGACCGCTTAGCAGAGTATTCAGCTTGGCTTGAGTCAGATTTGGCACCAGAGACCGCAGATCAGGTTGAGACAAGATCTTTATCCGATGACGACGTTTGGTCCACAGATGTTGCGGAACCGATGGAGGATCATATATCTCCAATTGAGGATGCTTTATTTGCAAAGTTAACAGCTTCTCTAGTGAGCACCGTCCCGCGTTCGACCTCAGTTTCCATAGAGGCGATGGATAGACAGCTTCAGCTAGTGACCTTTGAGAGGGATCAGGCTCAGGCTCTGTTGTTGACCACCGTAGCTGGTCAGGATGCTGCTATCACTGAGAGAGATACAGCCCGTGCTTCCAGAAACTAGGCCCTCGTTGATAGAGATGCGACTGAGACTTTCTCAGATAGACTCATTGGTCACGTACAGGGTGTAGTGCAGAGTCGAGAGGAGGTTTTTCGTATAGAAGCAGAGATGCTGAGACGGGTTGATATGCTGGAGCACGAGTTCAGAGATGCTCCCCCGACTGTAGAGACTGCTGGATATTTGGCTGTGTTGGCTCGTCTCACCACTGATTTATAGCTCTATTTTATTTTCCTGTAGAAACTTTGTTATTGTCACTTGTCATAGGTTAGAATCAACTTTTGTATTCTAAACAGTTGTATATATAAAAAGAAGCAAGTCAGTTCACTTCCCTTGTTTGCGCATGTCTAGCTTTGCACACGGTTGCCATTTTTGCTTCATGACTTATTATGTCGACATAGCCCTAGCCTCGTCATGTGGCATCAGATTCGGCGGGAGTAATGATGAGATGTCGCTAGGTCCCCTTCGCATGAGCCGTCGATTGGTTGGGCCTTATGGATAGGTTTTCTGTATAGGTTAGGATTTTAAATAGGATGAAAGGGTTTGGATTTTTTTTAAAGGTTAGACCGCACCATAAATGGTTGCCTACGTACTCCCACAGATAGGAGATCATGTCTTTCGTAGTTCAGGCTCAGACCTGAAAAGCTTGAAAAGGGTTTATTTGGGTTTGAATTTGATAGGATTTTGATGTTTTTAGTTTGATTTGATGGGATTTTTGATGTTTTTCAAGGGTTAGACCGCACCATAAATAGCTGCCTACGTACTCCTACAGATAGGAGATCAGGTCTTTCGTAGTTCGGGCTCAGACCTAAAAAACTTGACTTGATATATTTTTTCTTTTTTTTCTTCTTTCTTTTTTTCTTTTTTTTTCTTTTTTTTTTTTGTATCAAGACATAGTAGTCCAGTTTGAAAGCGAAAGGGGTCTCAGACATAATACCGTTTCACCAAATCGGAATTGATCAATTGCGGGAATTCATCACCGTCCATCTCTTCCAATTTCAAAGCTCCGCCCGATAAGACTGCTTTGACAAGAAAGGGTCCTTCCCAGTTTGGGGCAAATTTTCCTTTAGCTGCATCCTGGCCTGAAATGATCTTCTTCAGTACCAAATCCTGCTCTTTGAATTCCCAAGGTCGCACCTTCTTGTTATAAGATCGGGACATTCGCTGTTGATAGAGTTAACAGTGGAAAATAGCCACAGCTCTCCTTTCATCTATAAGGGATAACTGATCATATCGATCTTGTATCCATTGGCTCTCCTCTATCTGGGCATCTAGCATCACTCTTAGTGATTCCACCTCCACTTTGACAGGAAGTACAGCCTCCATACTATATTCCAGTGAGTAAGGTGTTGCCCCAGTCGAGGTTCGGGTTGACGTCCGGTATGCAAGTAGGGAATAGATCAGGCCATCCCCGGTGATTCGCTGACATCTTCATCATTATCTTCTTGATGTTCTTATTAGCCGCTTCCACCGTGCTGTTCATTTTTGGACGATAAATAACCGAATTGAGGTGTTTGATACTGAACTTATTGCATAGTTCCCTCATCATCTCGTTATTCAAATTTTTTGCATTGTCTTATATGATAACCTCGGGTTGTCCGTACCGACAGATGACGTTGTTTCTAATGAAACCAATGATGACCTCTTTGGTGACCTTAGGGAAAGAAGCTGCTTCCACCCACTTGGTAAAGTAGTCAATCATAGTGAAGATGAATCGATGACCGTTACTGGCTTTAGGCTCAACTGGTCCTATCACATCCATTCCCCACATGGAGAAAGGCCATAGTGATGTCATGCAATGTAGTTGATTCGGAGGCGCGTGAATAATGTTAGCGTGGATCTGGCATTGATAGCAACGCTTGATATGATCATCGCAATCCGCTTTGAGGGATAACCAGTAATGTCCTATCCTCAGAATCTTTTTGGCAAGCAGAGGTCCACTCATATGTGCTTCGCATACTACACCATGTACTTTATTCATAAGTCACTGGGCTTGATCTTGGTCTAGACATCTCAGAAGGCCTACACCTAGGTCTCTCTTATAGAGAGCATCTCCACTTAGGTAGAAATTCATGGCCATTTTCTATATTCGCTTCTTCGCAGCTTGACTCATCCCTTCAGGGGTTGAATGATCTCGCAAATACTCTTTAATATGGTGGTACCAAGGTGGTCCCGCAGGTGCTATCTCATCTGATATCTCCCCTACATTATTTCCATATGACGGTGTGTTCTGCACAATGAAAGTGATAACAGGCATTCCCCTTCTTGTTGACAGGCTCAACAGTGAAGCTAATGTGGCTAATACATCAGCAAAATCATTTCAGTTCCGGGGGATATGCATGAAGGTAATGTCTTCAAACTCCTCTGCCAGTCTAAGGATATGTTGATGATACAGCAGTAGATGCAGTTCCTTGGTGGTGTATGCCCCGGTAGACTGTCTGATGACTAGCTCCGAATCTCCAAACACCACTAACTGCTTTACTCCCCTAGACTGAGCCAGCTTTAATCCCACAATACATCTTTCATATTCTGCGGTATTATTAGAATTGCTGAAATGCAACTTGGTCGCTACGGGGTATTGATCTCCCATAATAGATACCAGGACTGCCCCGGCTCTGGCACCTTCAGCGTTTGATGCGCCATCAAAATATATTTTCCAGAATTGACCTTGATCCTCCTTATCGATCAGTTGAACGATCAACACTTCCTCCTCAGGGAAGTACGTTTCCAGAGGCTCAAAACCCCCTGCTGGTGCAGCCAACAGGTGATCCGCAATCCCTTGCCCTTTAATGGACTTTTGGGTGACATAGATGATGTCGAACTGTTGAAGGATTAACTGCCACTTAGATAACCGGCATTTCAAAATTGGCTTGCTGAAGATGTATTTCAAAGGATCCATCCTCGATATGAGATAAGTGGTATGGCCGTGTAGGTAATGTTTTAACCTTGTAGCTGCCCAAGCTAATGCACAGCAGGTTCTTTCTATCAGAGTGTATTTCTGCTCTTGGCTGCTGAAGCGCTTACTAAGATAATAGATCGCTCTTTCTTTCCTCAGGTCATCCTTCTGGCCTAGTAGACAACCCATAGCGTTGGAGTTGACCGAGATATACATAAACAACGGAATCCCATCCCTTGGGGGTACCAGGATAGGTGCTTCAATCAACCTCTTCTGGATGGTGTGGAAAGCTTTTCGGCAGTCTTCATTCCATTTTCCCGAAGAGTTCTTCCTTAACAGTTTGAAAATGGGCTCACAGGTTGCTGTCAACTGAGATATGAACCAGCTGATGAAGTTGATTCTTCCCAGGAAACCTCGAATTTCCTTCTCGGTCATTGACTCAGGCATTTTCGTGATGGATTTAATCTTGGTAGGATCCAATTCAATGCCCCGGTTGCTCACCAGAAATCCCAGCAGTTTGCCGGATTTCACCCCAAAAGCACACTTCGCTGGGTTTAACTTCAAATTAAATTTGTGAAGTCATTCAAACAACTTCCGAAGATGGGTGCAATGATCATCAGCCTGTCGGGACTTTACGATGATATCATCCACATACACTTCGATTTCTTTGTGCATCATGTCGTGGAATAAAGTCACCATGGCCCTTTGATAAGTAACACCAGCGTTGGTAAGGCCAAAAGCTAGTCTTCGATAACAGAAGGTTCCGAAGGGGTAATGAAGGCGGTCTTTTCCCTGTCTTCTTTAGCAACCATGATCTGGTGATATCCAGCAAAGCAATCAGCGAAAGAATACATCTCGAACTGTGCAGTGTTGTCGATTAATACATGGATGAACGACACTGGGAAGTCATCTTTAAGGCTGGCTTTATTGAGATCTCGATAACCTACACATACTCGCACCTTTCCCCCAGATTTTGGCACTGGGACTACGTTGGACAACCATTCAGGGTACGTTGACACCATAATGATTCCCACTTTGAACTGTTTGATAATTTCCTCCTTGAGCTTCAGGCTCCATTCTGGTTTCAACTATCTCAATTTCTGCTTGACTGGTTTGAACCCTTCTTTAATTGGTAGTCGATGGACAACGATATCGGTGGATAGACCTATCATGTCTTCACGAGACCAGGCAAAAACATCCTTGAACTGGATTAAGAGTTGGATTAGTTCTTTTTCTTGGTTAGAAGGAAGGTTGGTTTCGATCTGTATTTCTTTGGGATCATCGGGGGTTCCAATATTTATGGTGGTGGTTTGATCGAGGTTGGGTTTAGGTTTATCTTTGACCCATGCTTTGATTTCCTCGGGCACCTCGTCATCATCCCCTTCCTCCTGCTTGAGTCCCATCAAGTCAAAGTCCAATTTTATGTTAAAATTGTAATCATTACTCAAATTCGGCAAACCGTGGACGTGGCTAGAAACACGAAAATTTGGAAACCTGATACAAAAACTTGATTGCTAAATATATACAAGTAGTTGTCAATTACAAAAGGATTCATCAGTTAATATGACAACAAGCAATAACAAGTTACAGATGACGTAAAACAGACATAAATATAGATAAAGGTAGAGTTCCCTGTCAGTGGTCTCTTCCTGGTTTTTACCCTTTACGGACGATCTGTGGGGTGATCGTCCACTTGTTAGTCATGAGCTCCTGGGGAGTTACTAAGATAGCCGTGCTACTGGAGTCGTAGTCCTCCAGGATGGCCATAACTGGTTTGCAACTGGTCCCTGGATCACCGTTTGGGATGTTCACATTTCCCCAGTTAAGTGTCGGGATGATAGGTTGATCACTTGACAGATCTGCCTCGTCGGACTTCTTCAGGTCCTCTTCAGAGTGGCAAAAATTGCTCAGGAATTGCAACTGGATCTCTTCCAGAAACTTATGGTCTTTGGCCTTCTGGGCCGCATCCTTGAGAGGATTTTCATCCCCAATCTCCTGATGTCCGCTTGGATTGGCTTTAGGAATCAGAAGATTTGCAATAATGACGGGGACCTTCTTTAATAGCTCTTTAAATCCGGCTTCACCAAGGTTTGGCTTAAGGTGAATCAGCTGATTAACCGGTTTGTGCTTGTGAGGATTTTGGTGTTTGGATCCACCAGAATATCCTAGTCCAGCCTTTCCCAATTGCGTGGGTATACGGATTGGGTTCTTGATTCCTTGGCCATTCTTCCTCAGTCCTCGGCCTAGTCGATGTCCTCGGGAAATCATCTCTTGGCCAACCGCCATTAGTTTTGGAGATATCTGGGGAATTAAGACCGATGCCGCCATAGAGTTATATCGCGGATTGCTTATTTCGAAGGCTTAAAAACTGGCAAGCTTGACACCTTCATTCATGCCGATCAGGGGCATTTCTCCCAGGTCATGAATAGGATAATCAGGTTCTACACAGACAGTCACCAGATTGCTGTTGACGATATATTTCAGTTGCTGATGAAGAGTTGAAGGAACCGCGCCAGCCATATGGATCCATGGTCGACCCAACAACAAATTATATCCGGTGGTGATCCTCGGGATCTGGAAAGGTATGTTGAAAGTGAAAGGTCCAATTTCCACATGAAGTTCAATCACCCCCAAGGTATCCCTTCTCGATCCATTGAAAGCTCGTACTACCACCTGGCTTTCCCGAATTCGGTTTGGGTTGATCTTCATCTTCTCTAGAGTGTCCTGCGGACAGATGTTTAAGGACGATCCTCCGTCGATTAGCACGGCACCTACCACTTATCCTGATGAAATGATAGTAATATGCAATGGTTTGTGATGCCCAGTTCCTTCGGCCGGTATATCGTCGTCGGTGAAGGAGATCACATTGCTGTCCAGTACATGGCTGATCAGGTGCTGGAATTTCTCAGTATCAATAGTTTTGGGCAGGTGTGCATCCTCCAATACTTGGATCAGAATTTGATGATGGTCGTCAGACTCTAATACCAAATCCAGGATGGAAATTTGATGTGGTTTCGTTTCCAATTGCTTCACCGTCTTTGCTTCGCCGTGCCCCATCTTATGGAGGAACTCTGTGACTTTTCCAGTTGATACCTTCCCCAATACCTTGGTTGCCAGTTTTAATACTCTCCCCGGGAGGTAAAGAAGATTCTCCTTAGGTATGATGGCTACACAATTAGGTGCCAACTTGATGCCTTCTTCGTAATTCCACGGTACTTTCTTCAGGCTAAAGATTGGGAGTTGCGGCCAAGGAGCCAACATCAGGGGTTTAGGCGCTGGTATCTCAAGAGTGGTTTTGTTTCTCTGCTCCGATACTCCTTGGATGGTTATGGGTCCACCAGATATTCCTTTCATACAAAGGATAATAGCTATCATACCTTCTACATTCCTCGGTCCCCGAGGGTAGTTTACTTCTTCCTCAGAGAAGATCTCAGCTTTGTTCATTAATTCCAGTTCTCCCGATTCAATCAAGTTCTGGATTAGATGTCGTAGGGCCCAACATTCCTCCATGGCATCTCCAAGAGCATTAGAATGGTAAAGGCAGGATCAGGAAGGATCGAAACACTTCGATCTCGTATCTGGGGGTGGTAGAAATTACGTAATCTTCCCCTCCTCAATCAAGGTGTAGAGAATCTCCTCCCTAGATTGCCTTAACGGGGCGAATTTCCGTTTGGCAAAAAAATCTCGCTAGCTTTGCAATCGAGCTTCTCTAGCCATCTTTTCAGTCCACTTGTTTTGCTCTTGGCAGCGAATTCGATCCCTTCTAGAGGTTGAAACATCTTGGACAGATATGGGGTCAGTTGGCTTTAATTGGACCTGGTCGATTAGCTGTCGGGTCAACTGGTGTTGGTATACCACCAATTCTGCTAGCTGATCCACTTGCGCCTTGATTGAAGCTAAGTCTTGCTCTACCCCATGCTTTTCTTTAGGGTACCCCCATATTGTAGGGTCATGTGCCGAGGGTAACTCTCCCATCTTCCTCAGGTATTTACGATTTTCCCTGCTTTCGGTACTGATCATGTTGACTCCTTCCTCCGTATGCTAAGGCAGAGGGTTATTGTTGGCATTCGGCTGTTCGGGTGCTTTGACTATAATCTCCCCGCTGTTAATCAAGTTTTGAATTTTATGCTTCAGAGTCCAACACTCCTGAGTATCAAGCCCAGGTGAGTTGGAATGGTAGGCGCATTTCTTGCTAGAATCGAATTGCCTTCCATTTGGGTCGGAAGGTGGAGCAAGCTCAACGATCTTTTTTTGGGCGATCAATAGTGCTAATATGTTCTTCAAGGAGTCTCCCAAAGGAGTGAATATCCTTCTTTACTTGTTTTCCCCGGCTTTCACTGCGATAGAATTTTGGGTATTCACTGGATGAAGGTTCTGCCTCTAGATAGATGAGTTAGGGCTCTTGTTAGCAGATTGTCCTTGCAATATTAATGAGACATCTTCTTCCTTCCTCTTTGATCCTCTTTTGGGAGCGCTTGTATAATTTCTTGACTGTATATGCTCGGCCACGGCTTCCAAGGCAGTGAGATCCTTAATTTTGTTGGACTTTAAACCCATTTCCGCCATTTCCCCGTATTTGATCATTTCAGAGAAGGATTTTCCTTACCCGGCAAGGACTCTCTCATAGAAAGGGGCTTCTTGTATATCAATGAAGGTTGTCACCATCTCACCTTCATCCATTGACGGGTTGACTTGGGCTGCCATTCGCCTCCACCTCTGAGCGTATTCTCTGAATGATTCATTACCCAGTTTCTTAACTTTGGTAACTTGGTAACGATCAGGTGCCATCTGGAATTGGAAACTATATTGGTTGAGGAAAGCATGGGCCAAATCTTCCTAACCTCTGACTTTGGAATTGTCTATCCGCGCATACCACGTTCGGGCATCACCGGTAAGGCTCTTCTGAACCAGCTGCATCCTAAGGTTTTCATCCTTGGCATAAGTTCCAAGTTCACATATGTAGACTTTCAAGTAAGTGTAAGGGTCTCCCAGTCCGTTATATTTCTCGAACTCGGGGACTTAAAACTTATTCGGGTATATCGCCTTTGGGAAAATACACAGATCTAAATAATTCACGCTCCCGTGGGATCATGTTCCTTTCATAAACCGGATAGCGTCTTCCATTTGTCTAACTTTCTTCCTAATGTCTCCAGTGTCTTTGTCCTCCCGGAGGTCTATAATTTCTCGTGTCGTCTTCTGGATCGGGGCCTCCTTGGGTACTTCAACATCGAGGGGAGAGATAGGTGTGGACATTTGGGTATCACCTTCCTTTTTGGGTACTTTCATGTCTCCTTGCACAGAGGATTTAGTCGGACTCTTGTGCTTAGATTCCTAAGATACTTTGCACTGTTCTTTTAACAGGGTCGTCATCTCGGCCATTTGCTTCTTAAACTCCTCGAATTCATCTCAAGACACTGGGATGGGTTCTGATGAACTTCCTTTAGCCATTTGGACTGGTGGTGAACGGGCCTTTTTGGCTCGAGATCGGGTTCTAGGACCAATCTGCACAAAATCGATACCTAGTTTAGACTGGATATTGGTGGAGAGGGATGCATAATATGCTATGCATCATTTTAATGGTTTTTTAATCTTTTCCTGCAACACAACGGGTTAGTCAAATTAATGACAGGGTATGAAAGATGTATGTATAACAATTTCAGATGATCGCCATTTATATACGCGGAAGATTTAAATAGGGCATGAAGAAGCACATCGCACGTTTGGTTTATCAGAGGCTGACCTATCTTAGGGTTACTCTCACGGGCTGTTTGAAATTGGTTCCTAGATCTTCGCAATTTACTTGATAAAAATATCCATGTTTCAATTGGAGCGGATCTAAGTGGTGCCTTTCTTGAGCCTCACAATGGAAACACCCAGAGGAGTCCAGTAATAAACAACCGTCGGGATTTCCTCCTAATGGAGGTACCACACAACATACATTCACGTCCTCGCCATATGCAATATGATGACATTGTGCGAAGCACTAATATTGTGCGAGGCTCTAATAAAATGTTAAAAGATCGAGACAATTTTCACACACAAAGATCATTCACACAAAATGCACATGCAGAATGAAAATCAAAAGTTTGATCGCGGCTTAAGCCCTCTTTAGTCCCCAGCAGAGTCGCCACCTGTCGATGCCGGGAAAAATTCCTGCTCCTTTTTGTTGAAGGAGGGGTCCTTTGCTTGGTTTTGTTTTCCATCCTCTCTTATCCGGGGGGAAAAGAGCGGAATGCCCTGATTTCCTAATTTGAATATTATTCTACCCTTTCTCTTTCGCTTTGTCTTTGGGGTTCTGTTTTAAAGGGTGAATTTGTAGGAAATTGGTACCGACATATGTGTTTACGATTTTGAAAAGATTGATTTTATTGTTTTATGATTGGACCGAATAAGACAGAGTCGCCAGTTGGTATTTTGGAAATGGATGTACCAACTCATCCGAGTTTTAATATTTTTTCGTAAGATGGTCCAATGCGTGACTCCCAAAATATTGGTCTTGAAACTCGAGATTCGTGGAATTCGGGGGCTAGGTTAAGCGGGGGGAAGGTGTTAGGCACCCCCGACTCCCGTGCAAGCACAGTACCGCATCTTACTAATTTTCTATGCATAAAGTGTGTGTGTGTGTGTGTTTTGATTTTGAAAGCTTGATTAGTTGGTTTCTATGTCTTTATTTTGGTGACTTGAAAAAAGTGTTGTACCTCTTTTGCACCTAGGTACGAAGGATTTGATCTGATCAAAAGTTCATTTTTAATAAGATATATGAATTGAAATGAGGTTTTAAAAAGTAAGGTTTTCAAAACCTTTGCCCGACTAGGAATCGAGGACTTCGATACTTCCTTTTATTCTTTACATTAATTACGTGATCTACCCCGAATCTCTTTATTATTCATCAAAAGCTCTTTGTGATTTTTTTTTTTTTTGAGAAATCATTTTGATGATATGCATGCAAAAGCGTTAAGACGGTTCAAATCATCATCGGGCATAAAAGCCATCTCGATGAACCGAGCTCCCGTAATTAAAGTTTTCACTATCACGGGATCTTGAATCCGACCTCTCGAGACTAACCCCTCGAGTTCGTTTTCAAGATCCAAATATTACATTTACATCGATATTTACGTTATATAAAGCATTTACAACATAAAAATCGGTCCATCGTGGGAATCAAGTCGGATCCGTTCGGGGATCTCAACATCGGGATTCCTAGGCTCACATCATTTGTACAATATTACATATACATAATGTCCACGGCTTCGATACTAGATGATTTCATCGGTTGAAATCACCGTTCAAGCCGATTCGGCCCCCCTTTAACCTCTAAATATAGATTTAGGGCTATACGGGTTAACCGGGACCGTTCAAAATAATAAATCCATAGATATACCATGAATCTAAGCCGTTATAGCCCATGGGTTAAAGCACCATGCTAAAAAACCTCTCGAGAGCTAGATTAGGCTTAGACTTAGGTATATCTAGCCTCCGCGAATGATTTACAACGTAATAAGCACAATATAAACGATAGAAACGTAAAATGTATCAACTATTACACAATATGCTTAAAATACAACAAATTAAACTATATTCAAACAAGATATCTCATTAATCTATCATTTGAATAACATTTACAAAGAAACGAAGCTCGAAAGTGCGTTATTTCACCTTGGGGGACGCGTGAACAAGCGTTTTGACTCTCGGGATGAACTTAGAACACTAGTATGGCTTCAAGCATGTGTTAGATGAGATGATTGAGCTTCAAAGAGGTTAAGATGAGTTCCACCCGAGCCTTTCTCTCTCTAGAATGTTTATCTCTCTCTATATCTATCTCTCTCTCTTCTAAAATGAGCTAAGGTGGGCATTATAATCTGCCGGAGGCAGCTGCAATTATATATGCGGCTAGCCACAAATATGGTCAAGGCTAGCCCAAGTGGGCCCCACAGGCTCAGCTGTTGTTCCTTCGGTCTCGGTTTGGCAAAAGTTGACGTCCGTCGCTCTACCTTTCGGACTGTCTTTGATGAACGTAGAGGGAACAAATTTATTCTGACTGGTCAGGAATTCGTTACTCGTAGCCGAGATATATCCACTAGGTCTAGATGTTAGTTAGTTGGCTGATCTCCTGATGGCACGTCGTTCGAGATTTGCTGAGGTGGTTTCCGATGATCACTGTCTCAGTTCGTCGATCCTCGATCAATCCGCGTTATGTTCGGACTTCATTGGTCCTCTTTCTCACTCCCGGGGTTGTCTCCGAGATGACCGGGTTCTTTTGCCCTACTTCGGGGTTGTCTCCGAAATAAAATGACTCTTTTACCCTCCTGTAGGGTTAGTACAACGAAAGCAAAATTTCGAAAGGCGAAGCTTCCTGCTACAAACTCTCGGTTCTGTCGATGTTGATCGGCATACTTCTTTTGTCGGTCTTGAGCAGCAACCAATCTGGTTCTAATCAGCTTCACAATTTCAGCTATTTGTTGTACCAATTTTGGTCCCAACAGTTGACGTTCACCGACCTCATCCCAGCATAACGGGGTTCTGCATTTTCTGCCATATAATGCTTTGAAAGGCATGCCGCCAATACTCGCATGGTAACTATTATTGTAGGCGAACTCCACCAACAGTAGATGATCATTCCAGCTTCCTTTGAAGTCCATAACGCAAGCTCTCAGCATGTCCTCTAGCGTCTGAATCGTTCTCTCGCTTTGGCCATCAGTATGAGGATGGTACGCCGTGCTCATTCGCAATTGCGTTCCCAAACATTCTTGTAAATGTTTCAAGAAATTCGACGTAAAATGTGGATCTCTGTCAGACACAATCGACACCAGAACTCCGTGTCGAGAAATAATTTCCTAAATGTACAGCTTCGCTAACTGATCCAAGTTATACTTAATCTTGATTGGTAGAAAATGGGCGGACTTAGTCAGTCGATCCACTATCACCATATCGCGACGAAACCCTTTTGAGTTGCTGGAAGACCAACCACAAAGTCCATCGTGATATGCTCCCACTTCCATTCTAGAATTTCTAACGGTTGTAGTAATCTACTTTGTCTCTGGTGTTCTGCTTTAACTTTTTGGCACGTTAAGCATCTCGTAACACATTCAGCAACGTCCCTCTTCATGTTCGGCCACCAGAAATGGTGTCTGAGATCCTGGTACATCTTTGTACTACCAGGGTGAATCGAATATCTTGAACTGTGACCTTCGCACAGAATCTCTTCTTTGACGTCCGGTATTGGCGGTACCCAGATTCTTCCTTCAAATCGTAACAGTCCTTCGTTATCAATCTTGAACTTGATTTCTTCACCATCGGCTATTCTTTTCCAGATCTTCTCGCATTCCTCATCGTGAAGTTGTGCCTCTTTCACCTGGTCTACCAGAGTAGAACCAGTGGTGACTTGAAATAGCTTCTCATCTGATTCCTTCGGATACTTCACTTCCAGTTCCAATCTAGCCATCTCTGCTACCAACTGATCCTGATCAGTTAATATGTTTAGCTTCTTCCGACCCTTTCTGCTCAAAGCGTTGGCAACCACGTTAGCTTTACCCGGCTGGGAAAGTATCTAGCAGTCGTAGTCCTTGATCAGTTCCAACCATCTTCTTTGGCGCATGTTCAAATTCTTCTGGGTGAAGATATACTTTAAACTATTATGATCCTTGTATATCTCACACCTTTCTCCATAAAGGTAGTGTCTCCAAATCTTCAGAGCAAACACTACTGCCGCCAACTCCAAGTAATGGGTCGGATACCCTTTTTCATAATCCTTCAGCTGACGTGATGCATATGCAAAGACTTAGCCACTCTGCATCAGCACGCAGCCTAATCCCTTATGTGAGGCATCACTATATACTATGAAATTCCCCGTACTATCCAGTAAAGACAACACAGGCGCAGTACTCAACCTCTTCTTCAATTCCTGAAAATTTTCCTCATATTTTTCCGTCCAAAAAAATTTAACTATTTTACGAGTCAAATTCGTCAACGGAGTCACGATCTTGGAAAAATCTTGAATAAATCTTCGGTAATAACCTGCCAATCCCAAGAAACTCCTCACTTCAGACGGTGTCTTCTGCTGATCCCAATTCATTACTGCTTCAACCTTCGATGGATCTACCAAAATTCCATCTTTGTTAATCACGTGGCCAAGAAATTGCACATGTTCTAACCAGAATTCGCACTTCGAGAATTTCGCGTATAGCTTTTCCCGTCTCAGCGATTCCAATGTTAGTCTCAAATGTTCGGTGTGTTCCTCCTCGATTTTGGAATAAACCAGAATGTCATCTATGAACACCACTACGAACTTATCTAGGAATGGCTTAAACACCCTATTCATTAAGTCCATAAATGCAGCTGGGGCATTCGTTAGACCAAATGACATCACCAAGAACTGTAATGTCCATACCGAGTTCTAAAAGCCGTCTTCGGTATATCTTCTTTCTCACCTTCAACTAATGATATCCACTTCTCAAATCAATTTTTGAGAAGTATCTAGAACCCTTCATTTGATCGAACAAGTCATCGATCCTAGGTAAAGGATACCTATTCTTGATCGTAACTTTGTTCAACTCTCTATAATCAATGCATAGCCGCATCGATCCGTCCTTCTTCTTCACGAATAAAACTGGCGCTCCCCACGATGAAACGCTCGCCTAAATATACTTCTTATCCAGCAGTTCTTGCAGCTGGACCATCATCTCCTTCATCTCGACTGGAGCCATTCTGTACGGAGCTTTCGAAATCGGAGCAGTCCCTGGCGCTAAGTCAATCACGAACTCTATCTCCCTATCTGGCAGAAGTCCTGGCAAATCATTTGAAAATACGTCCACAAACTCCTTAACCACTGATATCTCTTCTATCTTTGGACTCTCCTTACGAGTATCTACTATGTAGGATAGATATCCTACACAGCCTTACGTTAAAAGTTTCTTGGCTTGCATAACTGTTAGACAACTCATTTGTCTAGGCGATTTGCTACCATAGAATACTAACTTCGATGGAGTCCTAAGGTTTACCGACTTCTTCTGACAGTCGATTATCGCCCCATGGGTAAACAACCAATCCATACCCAATATCACATCGAATTCCCCAAGTTTTATCGAAATCAAATCTACCCTCAATTCTTAACCCTTAATGTCCAATCTATAGTTCTTGTAAACAAACCTAACAGGAATAACCTCCCTATTCGCAATCTCTATGTTCAAGGGATAAACTAATTCCTCTTTAGGTAAGTCTAGGGTCTTAGCAAATTCATCAGATATGAATGAACAAGTAGCACCCGAATCAAATAATACATATGCATTTATACTATTGACCGGAATAATACCTGGCACCACATCGTTTGACTGCACAGTATCCTCCACCGTCATGTTGAATGTTCAGCCAGTGGGTCGAACGGCCTGTAGTGGTCCAGCGATAGCCAAGGTGCTGCCGCTGCCATTTCCTCTGTTCCCTGTTGACCCTCTTGCTGGCTTCTTTGGGCAACTTCTAGCCATGTGATCCTTGGATCCGCATGTGTAACAAGCTCCCTTCTTTGGGTTCGGACAATTTGGATCAATGTGGCCTTCCTGACCACAGTTGAAGCACACCCGTCTCCCCGTCATGCACACTCTAGTGTGATTATTTTCGCATGTCGCACATGCTTCAATCCTCTTCTTCTGTTGGTTCCTCTGTTGACTTCCAGCAGAGGTGTTGTCATTCCACTTCCTTTTCTGGTTGATAGCCCCGCTACCACCAGCCTTGGTTTCGGTCTCATTCTTCTTCTTCCTTTGGTTCTGATTGAACTTGGACACCGCGTCGCTTCCACCTTCAGCAAAAATGGCCTTTTCCAGCACAGCTTCAAACTTATTCAGCTGAAATATGGAGACCTTGCTGTAGAGCCAAAGTCCCCGCTCAAACCTTCTCGCCTTCCTAGCATCAGTATTGACCTTGTTTGTAGCAAACCTGGTCAGCTCGTTAAACTTCGCGGCATATTTCGACACCGTCATTCCTCCCTGTTTAAGCTCTAGGAACTAGACCTCCATCTGGTCCTGCGAGCTAACGGGGAAATACATTTCAAAGAACATTTCCTTGAAACGTTCCCACGCTATCACTCCTTCCCCCTCTCTAGACTTGTTGGCCTGCCACCAGAAGCTAGCATTCGACTTCAACATGAAAGTCACGAAAACCATCTTCTGGTCTTCACTAACTCTAGCTACGTTGAAGACCTTCTCCATTTCCATTACCCACGTCTGGGCATCTATCGAGTTTACCGATCCCTGGAACTCTGGCGGTCCTACTGCCTTAAATTCCTTAAAGGTCGTGCCCTGCACTTACGGCTGATTCGCAAGTGCTCCTGTCAATAGGTTCACTAATTGCTGAACCGAATTGGGATTCGGCCCATCGTTATTGTTGTTGTTGTTATTCGTCGAACCCTCGGGGTTTTGACGTGTAGGTCTTCTTCTAGGAGGCATTTTCTGTTAAAAAAATATCTTTATTAGATCCTTTACTCATTCTTAGATATTCAAGTTCATACTTAAACATTTAAATTAACTCAATTCACACTTGAACACATAGCACGTCAATAAACTTCATTTATTTATTCATACGTAGTTTTAAAAACATAGAATAGATAACATCTCTGCTATTTACATCATCTTTCCTGAACTGAAACAAGTTGCAGGATTACATTATTATCTCATCCCATTATTATCTCAAATTCTAGAATTTACATTTATTTATAAATAACGCAACACAAAATTAAAGACTCTACTATCTAGGTATATTAAGACGTCGCACAACCTCTCTGCGTTCTTCCTCCATCACCCGAAACACAGTTCTGCGATCCACCACGTACCATGATAAACCTTGGAACTGAGCTAGGTAATAGAAGACACGATCCTGGGCCCTATCTATAGCCGTATGGAAAGCGTATTCCGTCTCCCTCAGCTTAGCCTTTTTTGTTTGAATCTCGTCTTCAGCTCGATCAGCACGTTGAGTAGCCCTCAAGCTTATCTCCTCAGCTCTGGCACGCTTTGTTGACTTCTCCTGGATGTCGTTCTTCAACTTCGCTAGTTCAGTCAGTGCAGCATCTCTATCACTCTCCTCGTGGATTAGATCCCACTTTGCATTTCCTAGTTCACTGTCCAGCTCTTCAATGGTCTCATCCCGCTACTGGATGGTAGTCCGACTCTAGTCCACCAGTTCATGAAGCTTCACGTTAAGGTCGTAGATCGCCTCGTACATCTCAGCACTAGTAGAGTGAGGTGGAAATTCCTCCTTGGGATCCTCCTCCTACTCTTTCTTCTGACTCATCCTCGTCCTCATCCTCTCGGTCAGATATCGGCTCATGCTCCTGACTATCTATGGTGATCAAAGGAGATGGCTCTCTCTGAACCAACTGCACCCAGACAACATGGATGTCTCAGGGCTCTTCGTCCCTCGGCATCTGGGGTAACTCTTCCCTAGCCTGATTGGACTCTCCAACGTTTGTCATCCTGACAACAAAGTTTTAAAGTTTAATTATTATGTGATATCGAGACTCTTCGAATACTAAACGTAAACACATAGCACATAAGGTAATTTATTATCTTTAGGTATCACCACTATCTTTTTGATCTTCCTATAAGACTACTACCTAAGGTTTTTTCCTCCACATAAGGTTCATAACCTAAATCTTTGATACCAACCTGTGACACCACCACATCCGGGTACTTCGTTTCCACATGATTTGGTGTTCACTATCTAAATAAAACATACATCTACCCAATAATAAGGAATGCAAAATAAGTACAACCTTATAATTTAATAAAAAAAACTTCCTTATAAAACGAATTACAATCTTTAAATCAAAATATCTCAGGGTTTATCTAACCTTAACATAAACAATTAATGCGAAAAAATAACTTAACACAATCAAGTCGTATTACAATCAAAATTAAAAGATAACAAGTCTTCACTTGTTCATCTTGCCTTTCCCTTTACTTGTTGACAGTACGTCAACGTTCTCGACTTTAGCTGCAAGGGATTATTAAATATGCAAGAGTGAGCAAACAAAAACTCACTTGGAATACAACAATAATATGACATAACCGAATAACCTCAAAAGATTTAAATAACTTTCCTTTCATCAATAATAAAGAATTGAATAATAATTCTTTCAACAATATTTAGAATTTCGAATATTGAAAATATCTGAGGGTCGTAAGACCTTGAACTTTATCCTAGGTTATAAACATTTATATTTAAAATCTTTAACAGTCGTTTAGACTATAGACTCTTAACTCGTACTTAGGGGGATCAGCCCTTCGTACCATGTATTGTGCACAACCATTTAACGTTTTCGCATAGGAATCTCCCCTAATAAATAGGGTTGTTCATCTCAGTATTTGATACAAGTCTGCACCAAATAAGGTTTGGTTTGGATAGCTAAAAAAATTTAGAGTTTCAACTATCATCAACTAAGGAGTAGTTGAATCAACTCACAATAATCAAGAATAATTCAATAATAACGAATTATGAAAATAGCTTATGCTTTAGAATTTAAACTTAAAGCATACGAAAGATAAGATAGACCTTACTTGAACAATTAAGTCAAGGTCACTTTAATTAAATCATGAATTTTAAATAAGTTATTGTCCATTACAGAAATAAAAGGACAATCCCAAATACAATAAATATTTAAATTTAAAACACATGCAAAAAATTAACAAGTTTAGGGATAGAAAACTTGCCTCAAGCGCAAGCTACAATTACTATCATGTTCTTTAACAAATCCTACACATATATATTTAACCATAATAACCTAAATTAGTTATCACATAACTAATTCACATAATTAGTTAACTCATTAGGTTAACTCATACCTCTTTAATTGTTAAATTAATAATTAATTATCACATAATTAATCACATTACATACTCACATAATTAATCAACTAATAATTATGTACCTATATTAATTAAATTATAATTAAATAAATTATAATTTAAATTAAACATTCACTTTAATTATAATTAATCAAATTATAATTGCATCTTATATTAAATTATAATCAAATAAATTATAATTTAAATTAAACATTTACTTTGATAAAAATTTAATCAAACTATATTCATTATAATTTAATAAATTATAATTGCAATTAAACCTTTACTTAAATTATAATTATTCAAATTATAATTACATATTATATTTTATTAATATAATCCATTATTATTCATTTAGCATTTTAATGTATTCCTATCATGTTATAAAGTTAGCTTTTCAAAATACACAAAAATAACAACATCGTTATTTTTTGCACACACACCCCCCCCCCCCCCCCCCCCGCGCCGGGGCGGGTGTATTAGCCTTGATAGGCCCGCCAGGGCGGATCCCCCTACAGCGACAAATTTTTGGTTCGCGAACTGTGCAGAGAAAAAGTCAATTTGGCTTATTTCTCTACATTGAGTTCTGAATTCAGCCAACATAATACATATAAACTTTACAGAAAACATAAATTTAAAGCTTTTAACATGTTTTAACATATTCAATCATCAAAACACATAATCAAAACTCTAATTTTATGATTTTTGAAGAAAAGCCATTGTTAAGTGTTCTTGATGAAATTGAACACTGAGAATTTGTTTTTAAAACCAATTCACATATATTCAAGCATAATCAATTAGTTTCTAAACATGCTATCATTATCTATAATCAATTTCCACAATAATATACCATAAAACATAAATTTTTGATTTTGAAAGACCAATTGTTTTCACAACAAGTTCACTGTAATTCATGATGAACGTGATTTCATCATGTTTACATGAATTAGACAATTAAAGTCATTGCACAATTCATATATAACTAATTCATGAACACCTTATATATGTATAATCATATTTACATCAATTTCATGAAATTCATATTCACAGAGAACTAACATTATGAAGAACATCAAAATATAAATTTCTAAACTACAAGGATTAGAATTTATACCTCTTTTTGTTTAGTGAGGAAGAAGAAGATGATTGGTTAGGCTAAGCAAGGATTCCTTCTTCTTCTTCTTCTTCTTTGTTCTAACTGACTAATTTTCTAACTTTGTTTTAACTAACGTAATATACATATAATATAACTTACATATATTATACATATACTACATAAATATAACATATATAACTGCCAATACATAATGGCCTATATTAAATATAATAATTACCATTAATATATATAAGTTACATTATTTGAATTTTAAAAGCCATAAGGCTTGTTTGGCAAAACAGCTTTATTTTTCAAAACAGATTATTAGAACTTAAGGCCTTGTTTGGTAAAAACCCTTTAAAACAAGTGCAAGGGCCTTGTTTGGTAAAACGGTTTTAAAAACTCTTTCTTTATTTTAATAAATCCTTTAACACATAGTTTAAATATTACACTTTATTTAATTAAATTCTAACCTTCTAATTTAATTAAATAAAATAACATCAATTAACTACATAAAATTGCCACATAACAATTATAATTACTCGCTAATTATAATTTTATGCAACAATTATCACATAAATTTCATCTAATTTAATTATCTCAATTAAATTAGAACTATACCATAAAATTATTACACACCAATTAAATTAAATATTAAATATTTATTTAATTAATATATTACACTTAATTAAATTACTCTACACAATCATATAATTTATTTCTTTAACTCAATAAATAAATTAATTAAAATATTTATTTAATTCAATAAATATTAAAAATTAATATATAAAATTCTCATTCGTTGCATGTACTACTATCACATTAGAAATTCCTATTGACAGGCGAGTAAAACTCCATTAGGTATTCCATAGCGAGTCATGTTCAGTGAACTTATTCTCCAATAAGCACCTACATACTTGCTTTAGTGTCTCCACACAAATGATCATGAGATCAATCATCCTCATCCAATGAGCAAGCAACATATGTACCAATCTATCCGGATTTACTAATTCCCATTTTAATAATCCCACGATTGGGAACTATTTTAGTTTTAAGCTTTCTAAGAATTTAAATCTCATTAGCATTATCAACATCATGATTCTAAAAATATTGCTTAAAACTATGGGTCATTTACATATTATGAAAACAGCATCATGTAGATAATTAAATGCCATTAATGAATATTTTAATTAATAAATAAATAAGATTGTTTACAAACTATGTGCTTTATCATCATACATGATTGGCTTGTATGCACACTACTATCAATCTCCCACTTGCACTAAAGACAATCACCATGGTATCTCATACCCATCTTCTCTAAGTGAAGATAAAACTGTTGTTGTGTTAAAGCTTTAGTAAATGGATTTGCAATGTTGTCTTGAGAGCCCACACGCTCCAAGGTGACGTTTCCTCTTTCAATAATCTCCTTGATCAAGTGAAGTCGCCGCAATACGTGTTTGGATTTCTGATGAGACCTGGGTTCCTTAGCCTGTGCAACTGCTCCGGTGTTGTCACAGTATACAGGGACTGCTTCTCCAATGCTAGGAACCACACCATGTTCTGTTATGAACTTTTTCTTCCAAACAGCTTCCTTTGCAGCTTCACTTGCAGTTATATACTCTGCCTCTGTCACTGAATCAGCAACTGTTTGCTGTTTGGAACTCTTCCAACTCACTGCGCCTCCGTTCAAGGTAAAAATATACCCCAAAATAGATTTACTATCATCTTGGTCCGTTTGAAAACTTGAGTCCGTAAAGCCCTCGAGTTTTAGTTCAGACCCACAGTAGACAAGAAATATATCCTTAGTACTTCGTAAGTACTTTAGGATATTCTTCACTGCCTTCTAGTGCTCTTCTCCTAGATTCGACTGATATCTTCTAGTTACACTAAGTGCATGAGCGACATCCGGTCTAGTACATATCATATCATATATGATAGAACCTATTGCATAAGCATAAGGGATCTTACTCATACGGTTTCTCTCCTCAGGGGTCTTTAGGGCCTATTTCTTGGAGCGATGTATTCCATGGCTCATCGGCATGAGACCTCTTTTGGAATCTTCCATGCTAAACCTCTTTAGTATCATATCAATGTACGTTCCTTGGGATAAGTCAAGTATCCTTTTAGATCTATCTTTATAGATCTTTATCCCCAAAATATATGATGTTTCTCCCAAGTCCTTCATGGAGAAGTGTTTAGATAACCAGATTTTAATCGATTGAAGCATAAGAATGTCATTCCCTATCAGTAATATATCATCAACATATAATACAAGGAATGAAACTGCGCTCCCACTAACCTTCTTGTACACACATGGTTCATCCTCATTTTTGATAAAATCAAACTCTTTGATTGTCTCATCAAAATGAATGTTCCATCTTCGAGAAGCTTGCTTCAATCCATAAATGGATCGTTGTAGCTTACAGACTTGATTTGTTCCAACCTTTGAAACAAATCCCTCTGACTGTGTCATATACACATCCTCCTCAAGTTTTCCATTGAAGAATGTCGTTTTCACGTCCATCTGCCAGATCTCATAGTCGTTATAAGCTACAATCGCAAGTAAAATCCAAATAGACTTGAGCATAGCTACTAGTGAGAAGGTTTCATCATAGTCAACTCCCTGTCTTTGTTTGAAATCTTTTGCAACCAGTCGGGCTTTATAGGTCTCTTCATTGCCGTCCGCTCCAGTCTTTCTTTTAAAGACCCATTTACACCCAATAGGCTTAATGCCTTCAGGTGGTGAAACCAAAGTCCATACTTGGTTTTCTTCCATGAAGTCCATTTTGGATTTCATGGCTTCAAGCCATTTCCCTGAGTCTTTATTACTTATAGCCTATTCGTAATTCAATGGATCATCATCATCCATGATGTGTACCTCATCGTCATCCTCTATGACAAATCCATACCTCTCAGGTATCTTCGGTACTATTCCAGATTTACGAATAGGGTGTGGTACAGTAGGTTCTTCCACTTGGTCAGGTACCTAACTTTGATCCGTAGTAATTTGTGGTTCTTGAACTTCTTCAAGATATATCTTACTCCCACTGACCCCTTCATGGATAAACTCCTTTTCCAAGAAGGCAACATGTTTCGCAACAAACACATTTTGATCAGTTGGATGATAAAAATAATACCCTACAGTTTTTTTAGGGTATCTCACAAATATACACATATCGGATTTAGTCAGTAGCTTATCATTTTTAAACTTTTTGACATAAGCTGGACAACCTCAAGTCTTAATATGCTTAAGATTTGGTTTTCTCCCCTTCCACATCTCATATGGAGTCTTTGGGGTGGATTTGGTAGGAACCTTGTTAAGCAAGTATGCAGCCATTTCTAGGGCATAACCCCAGAATGAGATTAAAAGATTGGTAAAAACTCATAGTGGATCGACCCGTGTCCAACAATGTTCGATTTCTCCTTTCAGATACTCCGTTTAACTGTGGTGTACCTGGTGGAGTCCATTGTGAGATTATACCATTTTCTTTAAGACAATTGAGAAACTTAATACTCTTGCCCGTTTGTATTCTCCACCTCGATCTGATCGAAGAATCTTAATACTCTTGCCCGTTTGTTTCTCTACTTCACTTCTGAACTCTTTGAACTTTTTAAATAATTCTGATTTGTATTTCATTAAATACACATATCCAAATCTTAAGTGATCATCAGTGAAAGTAATAAAATAAGTATACCCACCTCGTGCATTTGTTGTCATAGGTCTACAAACGTCTGTGTGAATCAACGCTAACAACTCTGTAACTCTTTCTCCTTTTCCACTAAAACGAGATTTAGTCATTTTACCCATGAGACAAGATTCACAAGTTGGATATGATTCAAAATCAGATAGCTCTAAGAGCCCATCTTTATGCAACTTGGATAATCTTGTTTCATTGATATGACCGAGTCTACAGTGCCACATATAGGTATAATTAACATCATCTCTTTTCCTTTTCTTAGTTTGTTTTATTTGAAGTATATTTTCATACAAGTCAAGTATATAAAGTCTATTTCGCAGATTACCAATACCATATAAAATATTATTTTTATAAATAGAACAACTGTTGTTCTTTATAATAACGTCAAATCCTTCCATATCCAATACAGAAATAGAAATAATATTTCTAATGATATTTGGAACAAAATAAAAATTATTTAAATAAATGGACTTGCCCGAAGGCATTGCTAAACAATAAGTCCCTACAGCTAATGCAACAACCTTTGCTCCATTCCCTACTCGTAGGATGACCTCATCATTGCTCACCTTTCTACTTCTGACCAGTACCTGCACAATATTACATATGTGAGAACCATAGCCGGTATCCAATACCCAAGTAGAATTATGACTTTCAGAAAAATTAATTTCAATCATGAACAAACCTTGATTAAAAACCGCTAGAAACTTCTTGCAGTTCCTTTTCCAATGTCCCGACTCGCTGCAATGGAAGCACATTCCTTTGCCAGCTGGATCAAGTTTATTTTGTTCCTTTTCTTTCCCTTTCCCTTAGCCTTCTTAGATTTTTTCTTTTCAGAAGACACCTTGGGTCTCTTCCTTTTATTGGAAGAATCCACCATCAAGACATGGTTCTTCTTGGATGGGAAGTGACCTTCTGCAATTTTCAACATATTAAGTAATTCAGGCAAGCTAACATCCAACTTATTCATGTGAAAATTAACTACGAACTGCAAGAAGGTCTCAGTGAGTGACTGCAAGACCAAGTCTTGACTAGACTCCCCATCCATGACAAACCCAAGCTGTCCAAGGCGTTCAAATAGATTGATCACCCTAAGGACATGAGTCTCGACGGATGTACCCTCGATTATCCGAGATCGGAAGAGCTCCTTAGATATCTCATATCTAGCAGTCCTACATTATTCACCATACAACTCCTTGAGGTGAAGCAACATAGTAGGAGCATCTATGTTTCGTGCTGACGCTGAAGCTCGTTATTGTGACGCCCCCAAATTCGGGTCTCAAACACCCTGATTCGGTCATCACGATCCAATACAAATATCCACCCCTAAACAGCATACAATAACTAAATGTGGAATAAAATAAACGTATGTCGTTCATTTAAAAGGTGTTACTAGTCCCAAGATTCGATAACCTTAATACAACCTTACAATCATACCCTAGAATAACCATTAGGGTTCAAATTACATAAACAGTAATTAAACTAAGCATAAAAACAAATTCAGTTACTTGAAGTCTATTACTTCATATTCTCTTTACCCTTGTCCTTCCCTGAAGTCTCGGGTTTAACTGCAATAGAAGTCATGATATAGCAAGGGTGAGCAACTAGTTTACTCAACAAGTTTAAATACAGCAATAAAGGATATATCATGATTAAAGGAATTCAACAATATGAATATCGAAAGTAAGGAGAATAATTTCTTTTAGAATAACTGATAGACGAATAAACTTCAAACTATAAACGTCCAATGGAATCAATAGCTGATTGATCATTTGGTTACTAGCTACAGAATATGTACTTGAGGGGATCAGCCTCGCGTACGCCATGTATATGCATAACATCCAACTCTGCTGTTTGTATCTTATATTAGATACCTGGGGTACTCCTCTATAATATAAGGGGTGTTCTCTTCAGTCTAAGAATCCCTACCATCAATTGGCCTGGATAGCTTTTATAAAAATTTCATGAAATTGTCTGACTGAACAAGGGTTCAGACTCTATCTGAAGCAGTTCAAGAATTATAGAACTTTAAATAATGTACAAGTCTAAGACTGTACGAACTTAAGTGCACCAAGTGCGAATATCAATAAAATCGATGTGGAATAATTGTAAAGAAATTAAACCACCTAAAGCATACTTGGAAATAAGGTCCAAGCGTCAATAAATAACTAGCAACACAATAATAACCTGCTCAATACAATATGAGAAGGATAAGAAACTTTCACAATAAAGAGTGTAAGTCAGGGAACTTGCCTTAAGCGTAGATTACCAAAGTAAAGCTTATCAACACTTTGAATCCCTATCGTAATATAGTTACGCATTCATTAGTCAAATAGTTTAACATCATACTTCATCTTATATATACAATCAACACATAAGTTAGGTCTTAACCTAGCTACACAGTTATACCACATATAGCATCATAACACTTAATTAACATCCTCTTTTCTAACTTTAGAATTCCTTTTATAAGTTAAACATCTCCATAGTATATCCTTAACATATGTCAGTACAATTAGACTCTATTAAGCATTTTAGAGTATCATTACAAACCAACTGACAAACAAGGAAACCAGCAGACTGCACCAATCCTAAAAACAGCCTGGCGCAGCTGCGCTGGTCTTTGCCTTAGGAGTGATGCAGCTACGCCACTCACTGGTCAGACCAGGAATGAAATCCGAGCCAACTCTCTAGCATACAGGCTACTGATACAAATCAAATATGCATGCTTATAAGGTTATTAACTCAAGTTCGAAACCTAGCATGCTCATTCTAATCCAATTCAAAGTTATGTGGTCTATATGTCAATAAACCTTATACTAATCAAGTCCATGCTTTAAGGGTCAGCTATTAACGTCATATTACCACATAACGAGGCTAAACAATACCAAGTATGCATGCTCGTGCGTATACCACATATGTATACCTTAACCACATAGTTTACACTAGAAAGTTCCTTTTTCATGAACATGTGTGTATAGGTAAAATCCATGTTTAACCAAAAGATGCTCATGTCAACATGTCTAGAGGCATAATGAGTCCTATTATTCATGATTGCATGATCAGAATGTAACTCATACGCTGTTTGATGATATTAGCCTTCAAACTCTAAGTTTGTCCTTTGAAATCAACTTAACCTTCAATCATGTATGCTAGTGTGTACTCAACACTTTAGACTAACTATTCATGTCTATTTAGACCATACGGTCATGCTCACAAAGTCATAATACACACATGTCAAAGTTAATATTAAAAACTATAAGTTTATTTTAAAACCATAAGTTTTTCGTCCATAATATATACTGACATGGCCACAATCATGCATGTAGTATCAAGAAACATCTACACAAGAGTTAAACCAGTTTTCATGCTTGCCTTAAGTGATACCAACAAGTTAGCATGAGAAGATTTGTAACAGAAAACAAAAATCAGAACCACGGCCTGGCGCAGCTGCGCCGACGCTAGTACAACCAGGGCGCAGCTGCGCCGATGCTCGACCAAAACTGAAACAGTTTCTGCTTCGGCAAAACTAAACCCAAATACCAAAATTTCCTACGAAACTGATTTTAAACAACCATATTGCAGTTCTAACTTGCTCATTAGCTCACATAACACTTAACAAGCATCCCCCCAATCCAATTAACATCTAATTCAACAAAATCAAGAATTTGACAATGCAGAACATGAATGGGAATTACCTCTGCTAATGAATGGAGCTAGCTGTTATAACAATTCTCAGAGAACTCACACTTGTTTTGCTTAAAAGAATTCTCAGCAACATTGAAATGAGAAGGAAGACTCTATTTATAGACAAATATTTACACAGACATTGCAATTATCTCCCAAATCAAACCAATGGATAGAATGAGAGTTTGATGGTTAAGGAGGAGTTGGTGAACTCCATCATGATGCCCACTCCCCCCATAATCATTAGCTAGAATTTGCTGAAATTGAGAAGGAAGGTAGAGTAGTATAAGCTTTGCTCATACACGTGAGAAGAAATGAGGGGTGACTCTCAATTAGGGACAAGAAATAACTCAGCAACTTGCAAATACAATACACTAAAGTTATATCTATATATATATATATATATATATATGTTCTATATACCCTTAAGTCACAATGTCACCTCTAATAAGCAATTAATAATACAATGTATCAAGTAGGGGTACACATATATATATATATATATATATATATATCAACATATAATCCATGTACATTTCTTTAATACCAAATATAAAACAATCGAGTATTACTCATTATTATAACGGTTATTATTTCAATTATAATGACTATTGAAATCATTATCAAATAACAATTACTATATGCTAATAGGGTATACATTAATGTTCACTCACACACATTATTACATAAGCACTAATATTATGTAACTCACATAATGCAACTAATCTTACTATATAGTCTATATATATAATATATAGCCACATTAATGCGTCACCTTGCACTTTATACAATATAGAGGTAACTACCTTATATTATAGGTTTAATTATCGCATGCTTGTATAAAATAATTAATCAAGTAACTATAATATTATTATATTTATTAATCATTTGCTCATTAATTTACTATTTATTCACAATAACAATTAATCAACACGTTTAAATCCCTTCACTATATTCAAGTAAATTGAATATTTAATTACTAACACTTCTATCAACTCTCTGATATAAAAGCCTTAGGGCTAGTCCACTAATTTAATTAAACCATTAGTGACTCCCTTTAAATATTCCTAACAATTATTCGCATAGGCAAAAACTCACATAACCACATAACCACACAAGGTTTAAATAAGCTTACAAAACTAACTCATTAAAATTAAATCATATATTTAATTAATAATAGAGTTTAAAAATTTACGGTCATTACAGTTATTCATAGATGTGAGCATGATGCATTGAGCCACAGATACATCATCTTGCCACTTTACAATGGTGGTAATTTCTTCCTCAGAGGCTGATTCTGGAACAGTTCCAAGGACAGGTGAATTTAGGATATAAGAAATCTTTTCAACAGTGAGAACTATTTTCAGATTTCTTAACTAGTCCGTGTAATTCGGCCCAGTAAGTTTATTAGCATCAAGTATGCTACGCAGTGAAATAAGTGATTTTGACATTTTTAAAGTTCTGCATGTGAAAAGACAACAGTTTAGCAAACATTCATTTAATTAATTTTACATACCAAAATAAATTTAGGTCTTTATTTTAAATTGGTATCTCCCACTATTTTCATCAAACTATATTACCCTTACTTATATAGATCGACAACATCTAATTAAAGATTTATTAGTGAGATTAAGGATCCCATTTTAAATGTATATAGCCTTGTGGATAGCACAACAAACGATATATAAATAAATAAGTAGACAACTCTTGTCAATTACATCAACATGTAACTCCTTTTATTTTGCCTCTTAAATCATAATGGTCAAGTGTGTGCACATCCGAACTAAAATTATTTAAGTTAAGTCCAGCCTAGCACTTTCATAAATTCAGAAAAGAAAAATATTTGTCCTTGTGGATAGCACAATAAGACTATATTATTCAATTTTCTTGATGAGCATCAAATGTGATTAAATTAATATCTTAAATACGCAATACTCACCTTGTGGATAGCACAACAAGCTCATATTAAATATCTAATACTCTATTAATTTATCATGCTAGAAGGCGACGTTCGATATTCCAAATATCATTGAACGTTTCGAACTTAATATAATTTCTTTGAGAGGTTTATTATTATTTGTCTCATCTTGTTTACCGCACATACACACACACACACACATATATATATATATATATATATATACATATAATACACGTTATTTTATTAAACATGCGAAGTATGTTTGCATAAAATATAATATATATATATATATATATATATATATAATACTTAGTATGCACATATAGAATACTATATTCTACCTAGATTGATTATGGACTTTTATTCTAATTTGGTTCACTAGAGCCAACAAGTGAACCAAGAGGTCAAACCTAATAGTGCAAAAATTTAAATTTAAACATAAATATTTCATTTAAACCCGGGCTCCATACAAAAGGGTCTTCACGCACTCCTTGCTCCTAGTCTCCAGTTTCTTCAAGATAATTTTAACTATCTCTATTACATAAACTATTTAAAATTAAATAGAAACCTTGATCAACAGTCAAGGGAAAGTACATAGGAGGGAGATAGAATTTACATCGAGAAAAAACCAAAGAAGACGAGGTATGCAGACCCCATTTAATAAAACCCATTTATTCAAGCATTCAACTAAAATAAAATCCAATTACATTGGTCAATAGTCCATAATCAACCCCATTTATTATCATACACATCAACATATGCATCAATAAATAACCATTCATCTCATGAATAATAAAACCATTCCATATATAGATCGATGTCATTTAATGGACAAAAGTTTTGCTAAATTTTATTTTTGAAACAAAATAAACTCTTTTATTTTAATAAAAAAACAAATCCAAATTAAACTCCTTTAATTTTAGCAATCTGAAATCATATTTCAAATAAAATAAACTCCTTTACTTTAAACTTTTATAAACTAAATAAACCATTTACTTAATAAAAATAAGAATTTTAGTTTCTGTCCAGGGGCTGGCGCAGCTGCGCCCAAAGTGAACTGGGGCGCGGCACAGCTGCGCTGCCTTTCTGAATAGGCCAATTTTGCTGAACAGCACAGCTGTGCCCAGAATGAACTCAGAAGCGGCACAGCTGCGCTGTTCATCGCAGAATTTGCAGAATTCAATTTTTGTCTAAAAAATTCGATCCAATCTTACATCAATTTATATATAGAATTATAAAATTGATAATTAGCATAAAGTTAGGCTCTGATACAACTGTTGGGTTTGTACGTAACGCATATATGCAATCAAATTACATAAATAAGGGAGGAAGCGCGATAATTAAGGTTTTAAAAATTTTATACAAACCCAGGTCATGATCATGCTTTATGCTCAATTATCAATAATAGAAAAGTAAGGATGAATTAGAATCATACCTTTGTAGAATTTAGCTTTCACATGTACAAGTTCTACTCCTTGCTCTCATTGATCTCCTTGAATTTCCTGTAGTGGCTCCTTCCTTTGATCAACATTAGCCACCCAAGTGTTTGGCCTCTAGAGGTGATCCACCAAGGAAGAGGAATTAGTCAGGAAGATGGGTGGTTGGCTAAATCCTTTTTTTATTCTCTGTAGAAAATATGTTGTACTCTCCAACTATTGGAATCACCTTTATCTAATATCTGATATAAGACTCTCTTATATAGATATTAGGTTAACCCTACTAATCTAATTAGAATTAGGTTTCTTTTATTAATTAATTAAACCCTTTTAATTAATTAGGCTTCCCAATATATTAGGATTAATTAATTAAATTCATTTAATTAATTTGCCTTCTAATCTCATTAGAAATAATTGAGAGTACTAATATTAAATTAATTCCTAAACTCCTTTAGAATTATAATAATAATAATTCTAATAATATTAATAAGACTCTTCTTATTAATTTATATTTAATATTTCTAAAATATTAAATGATAGCTATTTAATTTATTCTATCACCATAGATTAAATTAATTACACTTAATGCATTATTACGATTATGCCATTATCTTCTAAAAGAATTCTTCTTCCTTTTATGGTGTGACCCTTTAGGTTCTCCATATTAAACCGGTTATGAATAAATCAATTAGAACAATTCTAATCTTATTTAAATAAATAGATTAAAGTAATAATCTATTTAAATAAATAACATTTATTCTACAATACGGATAAACATCCCTAGCGATCAACGACTTTTCAGATAATATAGATTTCAACATTAATCATAAAAGAACCTGTGAGTTAACAGTTACCGTACAATTCAAACTTTCCACCATACAATGTCCCAATTAAATAGAAGACATGAATTTACTGTCAAGTCTTATTTTATTTAATTATATGTATTTCGATTAGAAAATGCACAACTCCATTTAATGCAAATTAGAAACTCCTTTCTAATTTCATTCCACCTTGGCCAAGGATTACTGGGTTGTCATTTAACGAATCACATAGGATATATATCTTCTTTTACTAGAAGTGGTATATTCTTTATTGATCATTTATTATCTCCATATATAACTCATTATACCCAAGCATGCCCTTTTATATACCCTAAAGGGCCTTAAAGAATAAGTCAAAGTATAATTCATTACATACAAGATACTATGATGATCTCAAGTCCAAGGATCACTTGTACTACTATCACATTAGGTTATCCTATTGACAGGCGAGTAAAACTCTATTAGGTATTGCATAGCGAGTCACGTTCAGTGAACTTATTCTCCAATAAGCACCTACATACTTGCTTTAGTGTCTCCACACAAATGATCATAAGATCAATCATCCTCATCCAATGAGGAAGCAACATATGTACCAATCTATCCGGATTTACTAATCCCCTTTTTAGTAATTCCACGATTGGGAACTATTTTAGTTTTAAGCTTTCTAAGAATTTAAATCTCATTAGCATGATCAACATCATGATTCTAAAAATATTGCTTAAAACTATAGGTTATTTACATATTATAAAAATAGCATCATGTACATAATTAAATGCCTTTAATGAATACTTTTATTAATAAATAAATAAGATTGTTTACAAAGTATGTGCTTTATCATCATACATGATTGGCTTGTATGCACACTACTATCATGTTGTGGGTCCAGATTCACGTTATGTGGTTAGTTAACAAGTTAAGATTACAAACCACGTTGTTAACTTGAACTTAAGTGAGAAGTTCAACAGTTAAACGCAGTGGTAGTGGAACTAATCGATATCATATACATAATGTAATGTGTAGAACGTTGAGGAAGTGAATTATAATTATATTTATAGCTTGTGCACGAGGCAAGTTTTCCTAACTATACTCTTTAAATTGAGCAAGTGTTCTATCCCTCATTTACTATTGTTGAGCAAGTTTCTAAACCTTTATTGAGCAAGTTTTCTAAATTCAAAGTTATTCATTGAGCAAGTTCCATACTTATGTTTCCATATCAATCAAGTTCTTATTCTTGTTTATTCAAGTTAAGATTTTGTATAAGATATTATAATCATTGTAAAGTATTACTTCAGTATACAATCCTTATTTAATTGTATACCCTCGACATTCATTATTTCAATTTGATTATCAATTGTTGTTGAACCTTGTAAGGCTAGCGAACCCTTATTGATTCGACTAGTCCATAGTTGATGAACGTTCTAAATTCGAGAACTGTTATTGAGCTTATCCAAACCAAACTTCCTTTGGTGCGGACTCTGATGTCAAACTGAGATGAACAACCCTGTTATAGGGGATTATTTATGCTTTAGCGTTGAGATATTGTGCACATTATGGTACCAAGGGTTGATCCCCCTAAGTACGAGTAGTAGAGTCCATATAGTCTTATGATTGTTAAAGGTCTAAAGTAGAAATACTTGACAACCTGGGACATAGTTCGTGGTCTTATGACCCTCAGATGTACTTTTGATTCTTGTTATTCATTCTTGATTCAAATGCCGAGCTTTTCTTATTCAGAACTCTTTGATTTACTCGTATGTTAATATTACTGTCATATTGTTATACTTATGAGCAATCATGTTCACTCTTGCATAATAAAATTGCAGTTAAAAATAAAAGGTCCGGCGAGCCTTCCACTAGCAAAGGCAAGGGCAAGATTAACAAGTGTTGAAGACTTGTTATTTATTTGAAAATGTTTATTGTTAAGACTTGGTGTTGTCTAAGACTTATTTATTTGTTTATGTTTTCCGCACTGATGTTTAAGGTTAGTATGACGTGGGATTGATTTAAGTATTATTCAGATGTTGTAACCCTACAAGGGGAGGATGTTTTTATCTATTCCATGAAATGCTTTTATTATGGGTAGATAGCTATGTGATATTTGTACAGTGAACACCAAATCCTGTGAAAATTAAAGTACCCGGATTTGGGAGTGTCACAGTACGCAAGTTGTTATAAAATATTCATTGTGTCGGGAAATATTCGTTTGGTCGGGGAATATTCTTTTTGTTGGAGAATATTCATACGACGGCGCAATCATTGGTGGACCCTACAACGGAATAATTGTCGAATATAGAAAGCGACAAAAATAACCTTTTTATAAAAATAACAACAAGACTTTTACCGTTAAACTGTTGAAATAATCGGTGATAAAGTACAGTAATATGCGGTATTGCATAGTAGCACATGGTATCCTACAGTATCTCTGATTATTGATGCTTACGTAAAAAGTCACTCAGTTTTATTTAATAATTGCCACAGTAGTTGTTGCATAGTATCTCATATTATTGATTCAATTATTGTCAAAGTATCATCTGCACAATATTTTATATTACTAAATCAATAATTTACGCAACACATTTATTCATATTATTATTTGCATTATTGATAATGTCTAGAAAGTTCTATCGAGGAAAGGGGTTAGGTTATTTAATTGCGCGCCAATAAGAAAAAATCCTTTTCGGAATGCCCCCTCTTTCCTGGGAACGATCTGGTTGTCAATATTGTGAATTATAATATTAATGATGAATAATTGTTGAAAAAGTAAAAATGTGTTGATTAAAGATAAGTGAATTGTGGTAAATATTTATTTAATTTTTGATATAAATAGAGGGGATTGTCATGAGGCTTTTGTTGTAAGTTTGGCTTATTATTCCATGGGGAGATGTGCTAATTATATGGATCGTCAGTTGAAGTCTTAATAGTAAATTAATATGGACCGTCGGTTGAAGTTTAAATAATAAATTAATATGGAGCGTCGGATTAAAGTTTTAATAGTAAATTAATCTGGACCGTCAATGAATCAATTACTATTTAGTCCATTCTCCTATAAATAGAAGCTCATTTCTTCCTTCTTTCTCACCAATTCACTAAAGCTATAGAAAGAAACTATAGACAGAGAATAAGAGAGAAAGAAGAAAAGTATTCTGCTACTACACTATTGCAATATGCAATCTCCTACTAAGGTAAAGGATGTTATTTTCTTTCAATACTCGTAAGTCTTATTATTCTATTCCTTATTAAGTTGTGTAAATAACCTATGTCGACGTCGAAAAAAATCTTGATTTCTTTTCCTAAGTATTTCTACCCTTTATATTCTCTATTTTGTTTTGTTTGATCTGAGAGTGAGATTTCAGGAAAAGACCGACATACAATGTCAACGTTTTGAAAAGATTGATTTTAATTGGTCCGAATTAGACAGAGTCGCCAGTTGATATGAGTTAAATGGTTGTACCAATTCAACCAAGTTTTAAAATATTTTGCAATATGGCCCAATTACTGGACTCTGTTTAATTGGTCTTGGAAACCGAGATTCATAAAGTTCGGGGGCTTGATTAAGCGGGGGGGAAGGTGTTAGGCACCCCCCCACTTCCGTAAAACACGGTTACCGCATTTTTTCAATTCCCTAATCATTATGTGTGTGGGGGGTTGCAGTTAATTGGGCTTGAGTGCTTTATTTGAAAGTAGTGTCGTGCTTCGTTGGACTTATATATGAAGGGTTTAATTTATTTGAAAAGTCCATTTTTAGACAAGATATGAAAGTGATGCTTTTAAAAGAGATTTCAAACTCTTTCGTTCGCATAAAAATTGAAGCCTTTTGATACTTTTATTTTATTCCATATTCGGCTTGATTTGATTTTATTCTCGAGATGTGAAGCATCATTGACAAAATAATATATACATAGGTGTCTGGCTCCTTTTGGGCATGAAAGCCATCGAAGTGACCCAAACACCACAAACAGCGCTTTTACTATGTTGAGACCTTAAATCCGGATAATTATTTTAAGTTCCCTCTTATTTACATTTACGAAAAGGCATGCAAGCTATATGGAACTAGAATGCAAATTAAAACCTAGATGTCGCAAAACAAAGAATTCATCAGTTAAATCATTGCATGCGCGTAGCCAAGCTTCTCGTTTCCTCTAGATACAGATCTAGGGTCGCGTAGTTGCTTAATATTTACAAAACTAGAAAGAAAACTAGATTTAAATAAATCTTAGTCATTCTAGCTCAACGGTTCCAGTTTTACAACTTTTGAACCGGTTAAAAGATAGATATGGCTAGATTTAGATAAATCTAGTCCACAAACTTTACATTAGTACAGATTTACATCAAATGAACAGTTAAAATTGATATTTAATCAAATTAAATAACTAATATATATATATATATATATATATATATTAAAGCAGGAAAAAGCCACAGATTCACAATCCAGGCATGCTGATCAAGATAAATATACATATATATATATATATATTTATTTATATGCTTATATATATAAAAGTTGAAAAAATCACGGATTAACAATCCAGGCCAAACGAATTAATATATATATATATAAATATATATATATGATTATATATATATTAAAGCAGTAAAAAGACACAGATTTATAATCCAAACAAAAATAGAGCTTATAAATACTTATATATATATATATATATTAAAAGAGAAAAGCTACAGATTTCCAATCCAAACCTAAATGACACTTATAAATATATATATATATATAAATAGTAAAAAGTTTTAAATTTGAAGAAATCTCATAGTGTACAGCGAAGAAGGCTTTAAACTACTTTTGAAGCTTGAAAATTTCGTTTTCACCTGTTAAAACTTGATATGTTAGAATATATACATATAAAAGTGTTTACAAAGAACAATATTGGAATTTGGAACACTAATGGAAGGGTTAAGAGCTGAAACGGGCGGAATTTCCTCTCTTTTCTCCTTTTTTATTTTTTTTGGCTGATGGAGGGGTCTATTATAGACCAAAGGAGCCACGGGTCTACCTGCGGCTGATTCGGGTGGGCCCGACCTCATGGGTCCCTTCATCTCAAAGTATGTGCACTACGACTAACGTGCAGTCTGCTTTAAACATTCATAACTTTCAATCCTGGAATCCGATGGAGGCGTGCTATACCTTTTCGGAAAGCCCTTTCCGAGAGCTACACAATGACATGGGATTTGACCTTTTCTGAATCCTAGAAGATGGGTCCATGACCAGATCTTCTAGTCTTCGCAGTCCGTCCGTTAAGTTATTTTGTTCTGTCTTCATTCGTGATTGACACTATGGTTCTGCATGACCTTCATGGCAGTGATTTAATGTTGAATTGGTCAAATGACCGTTTTTCCCTTCTGGGGGTTATCTCCAGGATTGCTGGGGCTTTCGACTGTTTCTCATGGTTGTCTTTGAGGTTTGATCCAACCGATTCTGTTCTTCCTCAGGGTCGTCTTTGAGGGTTGATTTGATATTATGTGGTTGTCTCTGGGATTTATTTGATGCTTCGGGGTCCTCCAGGGTTATCTTTGGAGTGTGAAAAAGATGTTTTTACCCTCCTACATAGTTAGTAACAGGAAAATAAAATTTCGAGTGTCTACAGATGCCCCTCTTTGTCATGTTTATGCAATGCAATGAAATGAACATGACAAAGATTACTAGACACTTGAAATATAACCAGTTATACTTAATGATGCAAATCGCAATGCAATGAATGTTATGATGAATGTTCAAATATTTTTGCAAATCGCACTTTGCAAATCGCACTTCGCACATCGCAAATCGCACATTGCAAATCGCATATCGCATCGCAAATCGTGCTTTTCATTTCGCAAATCCCACATCGCAACGCAAATTGCTATACCTTTTGTGACACCCCCGAATCCGGGTCCTCTGACCCCGGTCCGGTCGTCATGAAACAATACTAAACATCCACCTCTAAATAACATACGATAACTAAAGTGCGGAATATAATAAATGTACGTCGTTCATTCAAAAGGTGTTACTAGTTCCAAGATTCGATAACCTTAAATACAAACATACAAACATTACCCTAGAATAGTCATTAGGGTTAATTAAACATAAAGATAAAGTCTGCTCCTTGCAAACTAATCCTACATCTTCCCTTTACCCTTGTCCTTCCCTGAAGTCTCGGGCTTAACTACAATATAAGTCATGATATAGCAAGAATGAGCAACAAGTTTGCTTCAAAAGTTTAAATACAACAATAAAGGATATATCATAATGAATAGAAAATATCTGACAATGAATTCAACAATATGAATATCGGAAGCAAGAATAATAATTGCTTTTAGAATAACTGATAGTCAAGTAGACTTCGAACTATAAAACTCCAATGGAATCAATAACTGATTGACCCTTTGGTTACTGGCTACAGAATAGTACTTGAGGGGATCAGCCTCGCGTACGCCATGTATATGCATAACATTCAACTCTGCTGTTTGTATCTTATATTAGATACCTGGGGTAGTCCCCTATATATAAGGGGTGTTCTTTTCAGTCTAAGAATCCATACCATCAATTGGTTTGGATAGCTTTTAAAAAACTTCATACAATTGTCTGACCGAACAAGGGTTCAAACTCTATCTGACGCAGTTCAAGAATTATAGAACTTTTAAATAAGGTACAAGTCCAAGATTGTACGAACTCAAGTGCACCAAGTGCGAATATCAATAAAATCGATGTGGAATAATGGTAAAGTAATTAAACCACCTAATCGCATGCTTGGAAATAAAGTTCAAGCCTTAAATAATTAACTGTCAATACGATAATAACCTGCTCAATACAATATGAGAAGGATAGGAACTTGCACAATAAAGAGTGTAAGGGAACTTGCATTCAAATTAAGTGAAGTTAAGAAACTCGCTTACACAATTCATTGAATAAGGTAGTGCAAGAATTTAGAATACTTGCCTGTTTGTTCAGCTATGAATAAGTTCTAGCTTTAATTAAATCTTGCTGAAATAACCTATTATTAATAAGTTGGTATTCCAATTAGCATGTGTAAACTAATACGAGTCTACACTAACAAGAATCTAATTATCATATAATTCTAGCACATAGTTCACGTAAGTCCATCTACTCATGTCTTAGATTTAATAACTTTAGATTATCTAGTTACTATACATCAATATAGCACTTCAAGTTATAAATCAACACACATGCTTATAAGTTTTATAAACTCGAGTTCGAAACTAGCATGCTTATCCTAATCTAATTCAAAGTCATATTTTCATGACGGTAATTCACATACTTTAACTAATACAAGTTCATGCTTCAAAGTTGATTACTAAAGTCATGTTATCATATAACAAGGCTAAACAATATTTAATATGTATGCTCGAGTATACTACACACATATACTTTAATCACGTAGTTCATGCTTCAGAAATTCATTTTTTATGAATACGTGCATATGCGAAATTCACGCTTTGACCAAACGAGGTCTATGTTAATATGATTATAGGTATAATGAACTTTAATACACATGCTCGCATGATCATAATATCATTCACATGGTAATCGACGCTATTTAGTTTTCTCATTCTAAGTTTTCACATCGAAAATTATATTAAGTCAACAAGGTATCATAGTACATGTTAAGCGTCTCGTAGTCATGACTCACATGTCTTAGAACTCATATATAAGCCACATATATGTTCTCAAATAGTCATAATTTAAAAGACATTAACCTTAGTCAAGTTCACTTTGAAAGTTCTTAAGTTTCTCTTTTGAAATCACTAGAATCTTGCAATCACGTATGCTAGTGTGTGAACACACTTTAAACATGCATTTCATGTCAATATAAACCATACGATCATGTTTAGAACATCAGAATATGCACATGTTATGTATGTGTCTAAGTCCACAATCGAAACTACAAGTTTCATTACAAAACCATAAGTGTTGCGTCAATCATGTGTACTAACATTGTTATACTTGTTCATACTACATGCATATACTCATATATGTGTGCTAATCCAGTTTACATTCTTGTTCTAACAAGGTACCATATGCTAGTACATGACAGCAGCTTAACAGGAATTAAAATCTGGGAACTGGTCCTGGCGCAGCTGCGCCGCTGGCCAGTACATAACTGGCGCAGCTGCACAGGCTGTTGGCCAGTGACAGTAGCTAAACTGCTTCGGCAGTTCTATAAACTCAACACAGAAATTCATACGAATTCAGTTCCATTCCATCCATATTATATAACTAACATGATTATAACCTTATAAAGCACTTAACAACATATCCCAAATCAACTTAACAATCAATCCATCTTCATTCAAGAATCAAGAATTTTAGAAAATTTACAGATAAATGAGGAACAAGAAATGATATACCTCTGTAATTTGCTTTGCTAATACTCTGCTATTCAATTCTCAGACTCTCACTATAATGTATACTCACACTAGCCTTATTTGATGGAATTCTCAGGAATTGAAAAGAGAAGGAGAAGAGCTCTTTATATAGATAATTTAGTAACCAGTCAAAGCAATTCTCTTTCAAATTAAATCAAAGGATTGCAAGAATGTATAATGGATTACAAGAAGTTAGTGAGGAGTAGTTGAATTACACTATTATGCCCACTCCCCTTGCAATGATCCCTTCTATGTTGCTGAGTTTGAAAAAGTAGGAGTAGGCTAGCTTCATGAGTGTTTCACGTGAGAAGAAGTTGGGCTCTTATTATGGGACAATGTAAACTCAGCAATCTTGCAATGTGTGTATAATATATACCCATACTTAGGCTATATAATATAATACACTTAGGTTATATGATATATATATATATATATATATATATATACACATAGTATATACTTAAACTACATGTATCCATTCCATATATATTTAAATGGGTGTTACCATATTATTTCAAATAGCAAAAAAAAAAATATATATATATATATATATATATAATGTATCAAGTAGGTACATATATACCAATCATATAATTCATGTACATTTTCCTTAATACCAATTATAAAGAAATTGGGTATTATCATTACTTATTATCATAATCATTATAATATAATTATAAGAACTTAATACAATCATTATTAATTAATAATGATCTTATTATATGTCAATAGGGTATACATGAATGTCCACACAGTGTCACATACCTTCAATTTACCTCATCTTACTATATAGTCCATATTTGCAATAAACACCACATTAATAAGTCACATTAGATAGCTACCATATATGTAAAGGTTTAGTATCGCATGCTTGTATAAAATAATTAGTCAAGTAAATATAATTACATATTATATTCATTACTTCTTTGCTCATTAATATATTATTCCCAACAATAATAATTTCATACGTTATCGATTAATTACTCAATATTGAAATTAATCACTATGTTCAATTCATGCCACTATATTCAAATAAGTTGAATATTTAATTATTAATAATCTCATCAATTCTCTGATATTAAATCCTTAAGGTCAGTCCACTAATTTAAATAACTCCTTCGTAACTTCCTTTAATCATTTCACAAATTCTCACCACTACATAAGGTTTAAATAAACTCACAAAACTAACTCGTTAAAATTAAATCACATATTTAATAAATAAGGAGTTTAAAATTCATGGTCATTACACCTTTGCCGGTTATTGCTGATGCCTATGCTGGGGCTGATTCCAACGGTTGACTTTCATCAGTGTTGCTGATGTCTATGCTGGTGTTGATTCCAACGATTTAATTTTTGTTGGTGTTACCGATGTTTGTTTGATAAAGATAAACTAAGACATTTTTTACATCTCTAATGGGGATGATGTTCTAAAATCATCGGACCTTCCTGATGTCTATGTTGGTAGTTGACAACGGTGCCTACCCTGCTGGTAGTTAACAACGGTGCCTACCCTGCTGGTAGTTGACAATGGTGCCTACCTTGTTGGTAGTTAACAGCATAGAAATTTTCTCAAGTCTGGACATTTAATGCGCATGCATGTTTAACTCTACTGGGGATGCATGCTAAAAAAATTATGAAGATGTGCACTGATATAGCGCGGTTTCACATGTGCGGATCATTCTTGATGTGATGATCTAAATTTATCCTTAGGAGTCTATTGTCCTAAGTTGATGCACATACTAGATGTATAAACATACATCACCCTTTCTAAGGCGATTTGGAGTTTCTTTTCAGGCATGGATTTTGATAGGCTTAGCAGCTCTAACTCCCATATAGCTTCTTTTGGCATTCGCGTGGCAGATTTGGATGTTCCCTTTTTATATGACGTCTTGGTGGGGATCTCGCAGAGGCTACTATTTTTTTCAGGATTTGGATCTGGTGCTGGTCCCTCTAGCGGTCCAGACACTGATGGCTTTATTAGGAGATATCTCGATATCTTCGCTGAAGTAGTGTTCAACAACTTACATCACCGGATCCTTCCCCAATGATACTCTAGCTTGGCACCAACGGTTTTATTATTGATTATGAAAAGTATGATGCCCCCAAATCTGGGACCGCCACTTGGTCTCTCGAATTTGGTTCGTCACGTGCTCATGGTACTACAATGATAACTAAAATCACACATTCACAACGGAATATCAAATTTAGAATAATATACAATGATTTATTATAATTATTCCCCCAAGTCTCGCAACCTACAGTACTTAATAGATTACATAATAATATCAATTAACGACTCATTACATAATCTAACTTAAGCTTAAACATAAACAAATCCAATCTTACTACATCATCTTAATATAACATTAAAATATTTAAAAACATAAAAGAGATAAGCTAGTTGGTAGCCTTGCCCTTACCCTTATCAACGCCTGAAGGTTCACCATGCTCTGCCTTAACTAAAATATTTTAGGGAAAGCAAGAATGAGCACAAATTGCCCAGCAAGTAATATACAATAAGGGAAAGTGATATAATTCTTAATTCTCGAAAGGGTATACCAAGGTTTGATAGTTCAAGGATAACAAGAATATCAACAGTTTTCAATAACAGCCGCTAAGGACAGAATAATATCAATAATAAATCAATTAAAGATTTCAAGATAACTGAATACTGAGCAGTCACTAAGGACATGAACTTTCACAGGATTTGACAGTAATAAACTGAAAATCCAACAAAAATAGGTACAACAGGTGATCAGCCTAAAGTATCATCGTTATGCATAACAATCAATCATACTCAAGTGCGCGCGTCGGTTCTCGACAGTTATATTTTGTTATTCTCAGTCAAATACAAGATCTCGCACCAATCAATTGGTTTGGGTCGCTTTTCCAATAATATAAGTCTAGCCAAATCAAATGGCATAGATCACAACAACTATAATTTAAATTTCAAGATTTAAAGTCCGAAAAATATAGTTCGACTTTTATCTTATTCATGAAGTATATGATTCATAATATTTAAATCTCAAGAGTTTACTTGTACGACAATAATAGCATAAGCTAATTGAATGTTTAATAAAGAGTAGGGTTAGGAACTTGCTTACAACGTTCCTTGAATAAAGTAAAACATGAAGGTCTAAGGTACTTGCACTTATAAACAAGTGTAAGTAAGGAAACTTACACTTTAAAAGAGTGTAAGTTAGAGAACTTGCCTTTAGCATAGTTTATCCACGAAAAGTAAATTAACACTTTCGAATTCCTATCGTAATATAGTTACGTATATATATGATATTCATTAGTCATATAATTAACTTCACATTTTATCTTCAAATATACGATCAACACATAAGCTAAGTCTTAACCTAGTTACACAGTTATATAGAATATAATGTCTATCCTTAACGTTCCTCCTTTTGAGTTTAAACACATTCTCATATCATATAAGATCGCAACAATTAATAAAAATGCTCTCATATTATTAATATCACATAAGACCATTATTAATACTAAATGTATTTTATTTTAGCAAGTTATGGCATTCTCATAAGTTAACCGTCAAAATCGGGTTCAAGTAACATCATATAATATCACGTAGCATGTATACATGTTTAAAGGATACTTTTATGTGTATACAAACCTTTCCTTGTTCCAATCATACATGCAATAGATTCTAAGTTAACACTTTCAATAATTTAAAGCCATTCAAGGTCATGGAATTCACAAGGCCTATCATGCTCGCTCTTTAAACACATAAGGTATTCATATACTTTACATTAGACATACTTATGAGTATTCACATTTCATATATGTAACTATTACAGTTATTAGTTGAAAACATGCTTCGTTTACGCTAAATCATGACATCTAGCATGGTATGTATATATGCATGACGTTCATGAAGTCAATAGTATTATCCAACACGTTCATAAACTTCAGAATTTAAACTTCAAGTTAACATGTCAAGGTGTACGTTTAAAACTTGTATTCTCATTAGTAAAGCTCACTAATAAGGCCTAATATGCTCATGCTATCTAGATTCATATGTTAACATATTTGACACGCATTTCAAGGTCATATAACATGCTCGAAAAATCAGAACCTAGAATCCTAATATAACATGTTAGAGTCCATGTTCAACGCTTGAGTTTTCGTTGGAAAGGTTCACTATTGAGGTTCATATGCTCAAATTACATTATGAAGCTTAGATACGCAAGTTAACATTCATATCATGTGTTTCTAGGTCATACAAATATGTCTCAAAAGTCAGAATGTCAATATAAGGCTAACATATCAAAGTTCGTCTTTTCATAACTTTTAGTTTTCTTCGAAATACTCAACTAAAATGACTAGCATGGATTACTATAACCTAGTACCCTTATTCCATATGTTATTGTGAGTTATATGCATATCCTAACAGTACAACATGCTTAATATATCAGAAGATATAATAGAAATCATTAACAAATTCTGCAGTGGCGCGCGGCCGCGCCCAAATTGTACTAGGGAGACGCGAGGGCGCGCGGCTCCTGTTCCAGACCAGAAGATGTTCTGTTATTGCAGAGCTTCAGAATTTCTCATAATGTACTTAGCTAGCATGCTTGCCTACCATCACTTTACATTCCTGACACATAGATATACTTAACAACTTATGCTAGCACCTTATCACACACTAATTTCAACAATATCATGCAATCTCTATGAATTGAAATTTAAATGGGTTTAGAGGTTATACCTCTTGAGCTCAAACTTGCACACAACTTTCTCTCAAATTTAGATTATGAACTCACAATAATCTCTCTACATCACTTAGCAATTAATTAATCAACATAGAAAATGAAGAGGGATGCTCAATTTATAGAAAAATCAAAACCCATGCCAAGCCTTTGTCCATGAAAATAAACCAAGAGATGGAGTAAGAAGATGTTGGACATTAGATGGTTGGTGAGTGGTTGGTAATATGCATCATGAATCCCACTCCCCCTACAATGATGAGCTAGAATGATCTTGGGAGAAGAAGAAGGAGTAGCTCCTTAGCCTTTTTGTTCTCCACGTGAATGAGAGAAAAGAGGGGAACTGGACACTTAATGTGGGACTAGCTAAACATATCATCAGCTATAGCAAATTGGGGATAAAAGACCATATATTATATACTTAGTACATATATGTATACCTTAGCTTATACTCACTTAAGGGCATACATGGACTAAAATACCATAACAACTTCACATGGTAGCACATTGGGCTACATATACATATACATCATATAATCCATGTACACTTTAACAATATCACATTTATGAGTTAATTGAATTATTCCAACTCTTATTATTATTAATATTTCAAGTATGTTACTCATGGAGATGATTAGGAATATCAATTATTTACATACTTTAACCTAATATTCCATATAGTATACATTAAAGTACTATACCTACCATATGGTCACATAGGCATTATTTATGTAACTTATATGAGATAATTTCCATATTGCATAGCCTTACTAAAGTGTCACACTACACTTTATAGTATAGTTTATATGTATTATATAGTTGCTTGTATTATCATAATGCACTTCATATTATATATTACGTAGTTATGCCAAAATGTCACATTATACATCATATAATATAGTTTATATATATGGACATAGTTACTATGCAACGTGTGACTACATAACTTTACATTAAGCAATTAATTGAACAACATTAATCTCAATGTTAATTAACCATTTATTCATTAATATGTTATTACTCGTAAAAATCATTAATTAATAACATATTATTAATTAATCATCCACTCATAAATTCTTACTTTTATGAATTAAATTATATACTTTCCGTCGCTATGCCACACAAGGCATTCATTGAGCTTATTGTAAACTCCACATTTTCTCAATTATCATAATTATTCAATTTAGTAAAATTGAGTTAACTCATCTCATAACGCAAAATTATTTATATTAAATAAATTCTCATTTCCATTAATATATTTATTTAATAATATATAAAAATTCTCGGGTATTACAAAAAGGGTGAGCTCTTTACTTGCGACCCTGCTGGATTGGATGTTAGCTTAACTAATGGGTCGAGTGTTGCTGACGTTCTGGAGGATGTGGCCCGTTCTTTTACTGCCCAGACTTGAACTTCGGTGTAGAGACCTCGACTTGTGAGGACTTGGCACAAGTTGACATGTTTGATGATGTAGATTTCATTTGCCAAACCTTTTGTCATCGGGCATCTATTTTTTCGAGTTAAGGACTCTCTTGAGAATTTTTCCTTTCTTTTGTCAGGGCAAGCTTATGTTGACGTGATTTCTTTTTAGGAATTCTCCCTTTGCTTTTGATGAGAGGCTTAATCTCACCTTAGATCGCTTCAATTTCTTGGAATCGAAAAATACCCCAGCTCTTGCGTACGTTGTTACCTAGGATTCATATAGGAAACTCTCTTTGTTGACCAAGTCGAGAATGAGCAATATCCTGCACACCAAACGAATAACAGAATGCGCAAAAGCTTGATGATTTGGGCCATCAGGGTTAGTATAATCTTGTGAATGATGCATTTGAAGTTTATGAAATTGAATGCTTGTATTCACTGAGCTTTTATCTTATCGCTAAAGATCTTGAAATTTAGTATGAAAATGAATTTTTCTTATGAAAATCAAATTTTCATTTGACAAGTTATGACATCGCAAGAAAACTTTTAAGCATCTATGGTCATTATTCATGGGTAGGATCAAATTCAAAAGACTTATCTCCCTTCATCGGAGATACTTCATCTTAGCTCTAGATATCGCTCTTCACAAAATTAACATCATATGAAATGGGCACTATGAGTGACGCAGCCCTTAGCAGGGGTTTCTTTTCTATGACTTTAGATGATCTCATTTCTATCTTGCAAAAAATTTTCTGCTTTCCTCGCTTAACTTTATCTCATTTTCTTAGGCTATTCAGGGTTACCCATGTAACGAGTTTTGGACCAATGACTCCTAAATCAGACGGCTTTAGGGCACTAGGTGTTAAGACACCCCTCGGGCTATTCAGGATTTTTGTATATCAAAAATCACTACCCTTGATTAATTGATTGGATTTAATGAACCCTAGCTGCTTTTCTTTGTACCCAATTCGACTAGAAGATGATGAGTGGCTGATTGAGTAACGAGGGGCACATACTGAAATGATTTGGGTTAGAGAGGAGAGCGAGCGGCAGAGGAAGAGCAATGAGAGAGAAAATGTTAGAGGAGAGAGACGAATGGAGAGGCGAAGGAAAAATGATACTTAAATGAATTGGGGGAAAGAATTCGAGGGTTTTGTCTAAATAAACCTCTCTATAACGACAATTCTGTGCCGACCGTCGCTATAGCTCGTCGCAATATGTCGAATTTCTAGTAGTGCTAGATCATCACAATTTACTAGATGGGAAGTTAATCTGATCTTTCCATTGGAGCGGATCTGAGTGGCGCCTTTCCTGAGCCTCGCAGGATTAGTCTCCTTTGAGTCTAGTAATCAAACGCCGACGGGTTCGCCTCCTGGTGGAGGAATCACACAACATACATTTACATACCACGCGTCTCTGTAACGATTGAGATTTTATATTTAATTTTAAATATTTATTGAATTAAATAAATATTTTATGTGATTTATTTATTGAGTTAAATAAATAAATTGTGTGATTTATGGAGTGATTTAATTAAGTGTATATATTAATTAATTGAATGTGTAATGCTTATTTAATTAATGTATATTAATTTTATATTATAATTCTAATTTCATTGAGATAATTGAATTAGATGATTTATATGATGAAGTGTTACATGAATTATAATTAGCGAGTAATTATAATTATGTGGCAAATTTTATGTGATTAATGGATGTTAGATTTTAATTGATTAAATTAGATGATTAATATTTAATTGATTAAAATGTGACATTAAAGTATGCGTCAAATGATTTATTAAAATAAAGAAAAAAGATTTTAAATGATTTTAAACAAACAAGGCCCTTGCTTTTGTTTTAAAAGACTGTTGCCAAACAGGGCCCTTACACTAGCTTAAACCTAATTTACTTAAACCATGCCTAAGTTAGTAAACTAGTTTCAAATTTTCTTGTAGCCAAACAAGCCAAGTTGGCTTTTGAATTTTGTAACTTATGTAATTAGTAGTAGTTAGTGTATAATTATGATATGGGAGTTACCTATTCTATTATATGTATATTGTATATACGTTAGTGTTATAATCCTAAGTCTAAACAAAGAAAAGAGAAGGAGAGAAAGAGCAGAGAATATCAGAGAAGAAAAGAAGGAGAAAGAATTGGTAGAACGCAAGCTCATAATAATCTTTTCTTTACACTCATAGCTAGAAAGGTTAGAAATCCATATTCTTTATATTTTATTCTCTGTCAAAAATTTAGTTTTCATGAAAGTTGTAGTCATAAATTTTATATATATGATTGTGTTCATGTGTTATTGGTAGTAATTGTATGAAACGATTTTCAGAAATCAAATTACTGTAGAAATATATTTTAACAAAGAATTTATATTTATATGAGTTCATATGGAATTTCATGAGTTTGGTAAAATTTAGTTGAGAAATTCATGCAATTGGTATGTGTTAATATGCTTATTAAGTAATTACTTTGTGCTATCTTCAACTTAGTATGTAATGCATGTATATAAGTTCGAATTGATGGAGAAAAATAGTTACAGTAGATTATTTTTGAGAAAATATGAGTTTTCATGAAAATGGCTAAATTGGATTTTTAAAACTTGTGATTATCATTGTTTAAATGATTTTGTGTTGTGAAAGCATGTTATATATATGTATAATTGCATAGGTATGATTTACAATGTTTAAGTTACTGTAAATATCCATTTGTTGGCTTGTATGGGTTAATTGGTGAAGCAGAGTAACGTGGCTGTCTGCGTCTGACCGAGTTGCTGCGCCGGCAGCAAGGCCAGGAGCAGCGCAGCTGCGCCGCTTGTCCTTCCCAGATTCCTTACCTGCGCAGCTGCGCCGGTTTAAAGGCAGCTGGCTGCGCAGCTGCGCCGGGCACAGTGCTTGGGCAGTGAGTTTTGCTTGCTTGTACAGTTTATTTTAAAGACCTTAGTTTAATTTTTCATGGATAAGGGGATATATATTTTGAATGATATAACATGTTGCTATATGATTATGATAATTTCATGTTTGAAAAATAAAAGAAATTTTGAAAAACTAATATGGTATCTAAAACTATAATTGTTTAATAAGTTACTTAATTATAATTTTATTAATTAAGAGTAAATGTGTAATTTAAATTATAAATTTTGTGAAATTATAATGTATAGAAGTTTAATTATTTTAATTTAAATTATAGTTTATGTAATTATAATTTAATAAATGCATGTTTAATTGTGAATTTTTAATTGATAATTACATAATTGATTATGAATTGTGTAATTATAATGCATGTTATAGTTTAATTAATTATTGATTATAATTGATAAATACATGATTAATTATAAATTGTGTAATTATAAATGCATGAATGTGGTTTAATTGATTTTAAATTATAAATTATTTATAATTTAAAAGGTATTGATAATTTAAGTAATTATAATTTGATTAAGTGTTTGAATTATAATTGTTTAATTATAATTGAGTTAAATACATAATTAATTTAATTATGTGAGTATATGTGTGATGTGATTAACTATGTGATAGTTAATTATTATTGTTTATTTAATCAGAATGTGAGTTAACCATGAGGGTTAACCACTTATGTGAATTAGTTACGTGTTAACTAATTTAGGTTATTGTGATTGAATATATATGTGTAGGAAGTATTAAAGTACGTGAATTGAATTAAGTAGCTTGCGCTTGAGGCAAGTCTTCTAAACCCTAAACTCGTTAATTTTACGCAAGTTTTCTAAACCCTAATCTTGTATTGATTTTATATGATCTCTTGAATTCATATATTCATTGTTGAGAATGTCCTTTCCATTTCAGTATTGGACAATTGTTTATTTAATTGAAATGGTTTTAACTTATTGTTCAAGTAAGATCCAGTTATTATTTTAAATGCTTTTAGTTGATTCTAAAGCATATGTTAATTCATAATTCTTTTATTTTGAATTATTGGAAGTCGATTCAACTAATCCTTAGTTGATGAACGTGAATTCTAAATTACCCTTGTAAGCTTATCCAAACCAAACTTTCTTTGGTGCGGACTTGAATTCAAATTACTGAGTTGAACAACCCTATTTACTAAGGGAGGTTACTACGCATAGCGTTAAGATGGTTGTGCACAATACATGGTACGAAGGGCTGATCCCCCTAAGTACGAGTTAAGGTCCATAGTCTTATTGACTGTTAAAGGTTTAAATAGAAATATTTATAACCTAGGACAAGAGTTCAAAGGTCTTATGACCCTCAGATAAATTCTATATCCAATTTTAATATTGATAGAGAATTATTATTCAATTATTTATTATTGAAGCAAGCTAAGTTGTTCAGATTTTCTTAAAGATATTCTTTCATGTCTATATTATTGTTAAACTCCAGTGAGCTGTGGTTTGCTCACTCTTGCATTAAATAACAATTTCAGTTAAGGTTGATAACGCTGATGCTCCGTCTACAAGTAAGGGCAAGGGAAAGCAAAGCAAGTGAAGACTTGTTTTTTTTATTTAATTGAGAATGATTGTAATAATTGAATGTTATGTTTTATTTCCGCACTTTATTATATTCATGTCAAGGGTAGAGTAACCCTGGGATTGATTTTTGAGAAGGTTGTAACCCTTGTTTTAAGGGAGATTTAGTTATTTTAATTTAAGTTGTAGTTTATTTTGCATTATTCATTGGGTAGATATATGTTATATTAGAAAGTGAACACCAAATCATGTGGAAACGAAGTACCCGGATTTGGGGGTGTCACAGTCTCACCATATGAAATGATGACATTGTGCGACGCACTAATATAAAGCAGTAAAATATTTATTTACATTCACTCAATGTAAAAACAACATTCACACACATGCAAATAAAAAGGGAATTTTTGAAATGATTGAAATACAACTTAAGCCCTCTACTTTTTCCAGTAGAGTCGCCACCTGTCGACGTCGGGCAAAATCTTAATTTCTTTTTCCGAGTATTTCTAACCTTTATATTCTCTATTTTGTTTTGTTTGATCTGAGGGTAAGATTTCAGGAAAAGACCGATATACAATGTTGACGTTTTGAAAAGATTGATTTTAATTGGTCCGAATTAGACAGAGTCGCCAGTTGGTATGAGTTAAATAGTTGTACCAACTCGACTGAGTTTTGAAAGATTTTGCAATATGGCCCAATTACTGGACTCTGTTTAATTGGTCTTGGAAACCGAGATTCATAGAGTTCGAGGGCTTGATTAAGCGGGGGGGAGGTGTTAGGTACCCCCCGACTTCCGTGAAACACGGTTATCGCGTCTTTTCAATTCCCTAATCATTATGTGTCTGTGTGTGTTGGGGGGGTTGAAGTTAATTGGGCCAAAGTGCTTTATTTGAAAGTAGTGTTGTGCTTCGTTGGACCTATATACGAAGGGTTTGATTTATTTGAAAAGTCCATTTTTAGACAAGATATGAAAGTGATGTTTTGAAAAGAGACTTCAAACCCTTTCGCTCGCATAGGAATTGAAGTCTTTTGATACTTTCATTTTATTCCATATTCGGCTTGATTTTATTTTATTTTCGAGATTCGAAGCATCTTCGACAAAATAATATATATATAGGTGTCGGATTCCTTTTGGGCATGAAAGTCATCGAAGTGACCCAAACATCACAAACAACGCTTTTACTATGTTCAGACCTTAAATCCGGATAACCGTTTTAAGGTCCCTCTTATTTACATTTACAAAAAGGCCTGCAAGCTATATGGAACTAGAATGCAAATTAAAACCTAGATGTCGCAAAACAAAGGATTCATCGGTTAAATTTTTGAATGCGCGTAGCCAAGCTTTCCATTCTCTCTAGATACAGATCTAGGGTCGCGTAGTTGCTTAATATTTACAAAACTAAAAAGAAAACTAGATTTAAATATATCGTAGCCATTCTAGCTCAAACGGTTCCAGTTTTACAACTTTTGAACTGGTTAAAAGTTAGATATGACTAAATTTAGATAAATCTAGTCCACAAACTTTACATTAGTACATATTTACATCAAATGAAAAGTTAAAATTGATATTTAATTAAATTAAATAACTAATATACATATATATATATTACTTATATATATATTAAAGTAGGAAAAAGCCATGGATTCACAATCTAGGCATGATTGATCAAAAAATATACATATATATGCTTATATATATATATATATATTAAAGCTGAAAAGACCACGGATTAGCAATCCAATACAAACGAATTAATATAAATATATATATATATATATATTAAAGTAGTAAAAAGTCACAGATTTATAATCCAGGCATAAATAGCGCTTATAAATATATAAAAATACTTATATATATATATTAAAGCAAGAAAAGCCACAGATTTTCAATCCAGACCTAAATGACACTTATAAATATATATATATATATATATACTTATATATACATATATTAAAGCCAGAAAAGCCACGGATTTACAATCCAGGCAAAAATAAGAACGATAAAAAAAATATATATATATATATATACTTATATATATATATATTAAAGCAATAAAAAGTTTCAGATTTAAAGAAATCTCACAGTGTACAACGAGGAAGGCTTTAATCTGCTTTTGAAGCTTGAAAACTCCGTTTTCACTGGTTAAAACTTGATATGTTAGAATATATACGTATAAAAGTGTTTACAAAGAACAATATTAGAATTTGGAACACTAATGGAAGGGTTAAGAGCTGAAACGGGTGAAATTTCCTCTCTTTTGTCATTTTTTCTTTTTTCTTTTTGGCTGATGGAGGGGTCTTATAGACTGGCTGACCCGGGTGGGCCCGACCTCGTGGGTCCTGTCGTCTCGAAGTACGTACACTCTAACCAACTTGCAGTCTGTTTTAAACCTTCATAACTTTTAATCCGAGAATCGATGGAGGCATGCTATACCTTTCCGTAAAGCCCTTTCTGAGAGATACACAATGACATGAGATTTTACCTTTTTCGAATTTGGAAAGACGGGTTCATGACAGATCTTCGAGTCTTTGCAGTCTGCCCGTTGAGATGTCTTGTGCTGTTTTCATTCGGGATTGACGTTATGGTTCTGCATGACCTTCATGACAGTGATTTGATGTTGATTTGGCCAAATGACCGTTTTGCTCTTCCGGGGGTTATCTCCAGGGTTGCGGAGGGTTTCGACTGTTTCTCAGGGTTGTCTCCGAGGTTTGATCCCAGCCGATTCTGTTCTTCCTTAGGGTCATCTTCAAGGTTTGATTTGATATCCCGTTGATGTCTCTGGGGATTGATTTGATGCTTCGGGGTCCTCCAGAGTTATCTTTGAAGTGTGAAAAAGACGTTTTTACCCTCCTGCATAGTTAGTAACAGGAAAACAAATTTTTGAGTGTCTACAACCTGTCTACGCGGATTACCGTATGCATGGTGAATAACCCTTCGTATTCCTTCTTTATTAAGTAGTGGGAATAACCTGTCTACGCGGACTACCGCATGTCTGGTGAATATCCCTACGTATTCATTCTTTATTAAAGTTGTGGAAATGATCTGTCTACTAGAATTACTGCATGACGGGTGAAAATCAATTTGCAGTTTCGTATATTATTTCATTTCATATTTCTAAATCTAAACTTACTATGGTAAGTATTGCCTCAATAATTCCTGAAATGATTATAAATTGCTTAAGGTTTTCGCTTTATCTAATATCATTTCACTGAAATATTGATCTGAACTTTCTTATTAAATTTTAATTTTTTCATGTCAGAGTACTATTCATACGATACTATTCACAACAAAATTAAATTTTCTTTTCTTTGTCTAAGTTATCTTTTATGAATCGTATTCTTGAAATCGAATCCATGTTTTGATCTTCATGTTGACAATTTGGACATTGTTGACCTCTGGATAAACTGAATTATAAATCTCTAATATTTATCCTTGATCTCACTGGATTCATTCTTTATATTATTGTTTAATCCTCAGACTTAAATTGTGGTGAAAGTTATCTTTGGCGGCCCGTAGTGCAAAGATAAATTGTTGAATGATATCTTTGGCTTGTAGTGCAAAGATAAACTGTTAATTGATATATTTGGCCCGTAGTGCAAAGATGGACATGCGTATGACATGATCATGACCACTGGTGATACAAATTAATATATTTGGCCCGTAGTGCAAAGATAAATTATTGATTGGTGTTACAGGGATAAAATTTTGATGATGGACTTTTAAATCATAGAAGATAGTAAACATCATGCTTTACTTGACTCTTCTAATGGATTGCTATTTTCGCTGCAGTTGTTGATCTAAAACTTATTGTCTATCATATTCTGTCAGATTTTTCATTGTTGAGGACTAAGAATAATTTATTATTCATTATCTTAGTCATAATATTCTATACTGGGGGCTAGTTGAGCTCACCCTTTTTCTTTTGGTTCCATTATTCTTCTCAGGAAATGAAAGTATAGCTGGGACTAGTTGGGGAGTGGAGTAATGATCCGAGATAATAGTCCTCATTATTCTGTAAAATAGTGTGTCAATAATTATAACGAAGACTTAATTTGAGCGTAAATATTTTCGTGTCATATACGACACAATATTTATATTAAAACTCACAGTTTATGTGTGATCGTATTTTACACGATAGAGTAATAGTTGGAATAAGAAGATTTGTATTTGAATTCTGTACCATGTATTTTAGCGACTCAAAATAGGTTGTGTGGACCTATTTTGGGGGCGTCACATGAGTCTTGCCACATCATAAAATTTGTACATGTCTGCAACTTATTTGTTCATTTTCGTCGAAAGTCCAACGACTTGATGAATTTTCTAACGTTTTGTTAGTAAAGTAAAGTATAATGAGTTGATTGTAAGAAAAAACGATCGAGTGAATCACTTGTAAGTTGACCTAAAGTACAGTGATCAAAAAAATATTTAACCCAAAAAAGATGATGTGTGAGTTAGTTATTGGTGATGCGACCCATTTTTTCATGTGTAATATCATGCGTATTGTCGTTGTCGAAGAAGAAACAAACTAGATATTCGGTGGCCAAGATGAATTACAGAAAGAATCGAAGCAAAATCACGCCCTAATTTTTTCCCCTTTTCTAATTTTTTTTCCTTTTTTGATTTCTGTAGCAATATCTTGTGCCACATCACCAATAACTAACTCACGCGCCAATTAAGTAATGTTAAGTAATGACTAATTTATAATTTTTTTGAGTATAATAATATTTTTGTAACAAAAAAGATTTAGCAACTAAAATAAAAATTGACCACTAGTAATAACCAAAATATAAATTAATACTCCAATTAATACTCCACGTAACAGAGACCCATTTGTCACATATTCAAGTACCCCATATGACAACTATTAAACGTTAATCTATTTAGTACTTCCGTCAATTTTTTGGACGGAATGTTAAGTAATATCTAATTTGTAATATTTTTTTAAGCATAAAAATATATTTTAACAAAAAAAATTCAATAATTAAAATAAAAATCTAGTACAATAACTAAAATATCAATTATTTAATGAATTAAGCACTTTGATATGTTTCCGGAGTTTGTTAAAAAAACAAAAAAAAACTTTTTGTTTTGTACGACTAGGGCCCATCTCAAAATTTTTTCAACTCAATGGGTTTAGATAGGTTGACTTTATTTAATTGACTGCCCTAATTCTTGTCAGGCCCAGTTTCCTGCTAGAATATGAAGAAAAACAGAACAGATACGGAAGAGCAACTCTACTACCGGTTGGAAAAAATTTGAAAATTGCGACGAAAGCTAATCGCTAAGGAATGATGGCAGAAACCGAAGATATCCTACAGGAGCTTCTTAACGTTGAGGTGGATCTTCAAGATGTTCAAGGTTTATTCTTTAATTATTAATCTCTTTATAATTATATATATAACATAAAATATACTCTATTAAGTTTTACATGGAATTTTTTATTTATGTAAATGATTTATTCTCTCTACTTGATATGTATTTTTGTGAAGTTGATATAGTTGTGATAAAGGATAGGGTAATGCATAGTGAATGATTGTTATTTGCCCTTTTGATTGTAGTATAGCAGAACAATTACACTATTAACATTCACGATTATTTTATTTTTTTGATAAAAGAAGAATACTTTATTTATTAGAAGAGAAAATTACAACGAGAACAAGAAGTCCTCCCAAAAGAAAATAAAGAAAACAAAAATGAGAAAAACTTAATTGGTCTGCCAATCTGACCGGATAAAGAAATTCCTCCAAAAGCTCCCATTGCATGAGTCCAATGAGAAGTAAAGAATATAATTTTTTCCAATGTAACTCAATATTTGTACTCCTATTGCAGAAAAATTCTAGCATTCTTCTCAAATCCCCCACAAAATAGCAAAACAAGCACATTTTCAATGGATCTTCTTATCGCTTGCCCTTAGAATTTGCATAGTAAAAGATCTTCCACCGAAGAGGAACATATCCAACTTTCCCCCATCACACTAAATAAACAGCACCACAACTGCTGAGTCATCGAACAATGACAAAACAAATGAGAATGAGACTCACTATCCTTTCAAACACATTACACACATATGGGGATAAAGATTTGTTAGGCCTACGCCTTTAACGCATATCATTGTATTAAGTCGACCAAGAGTTAAGGACCATATAACAACCTTAATTTTTGAGGGAGTCTTTGCTTTCCAAATATAAGAGGCTAAAGGAAAACAATGAACGGGGCGTTAACTCAATAAGTGAAGAAAGAATGACACGAGAAGATCTCCGAAGAATCAAAACACCAAACACACCTATCAAAGGACCGAGAAAAGAAAGTTGAGTTAAGAAGTTGAATAAATAAAGAGAATTTCTCCGTCTCCCTGTCATTTAAATTACGGAAAAAATGAAAATTCCTAGAAATTAAATCTCCCTCCCAAGTATAGAAGTTAGAAATAGGAGAGTTATGCTCAGATGAGAGGTAAAAAAGACGAGAAAATGCTATTGAAAGAGGAACATCTTCTATCCAAATATCCTCCCAAAACCGAATTTTCATGCCATTACCAACTTGGAAACGAACAAGAAAATGAAGGGAAGTGTAACCTTGGGAGATAAATTTCCTAGGACTAGAATAAGTAACACAAGAAGGACATGGATTTATATCCCACCCATTCTGCTGAATTCTATATTTCCTTCTAATCACCTGATGCCAAAGTGAGTCGGGTTCTAGAGAAAAGCGCCATAGCCATTTACCCACTAGAGATTGGTTCTTAGACATCAAGTTTCCAAGACCTAAACCCCCTTCCTCTCTAGGATGGCACACATAATCCCAATCAACCAAATGGTCCTTCGTATTCTCGCTATCCACAACCCATAAAACTTGCACATAATACATTTAAGAGATTTTGCTACCCTTACTGGGACCTTAATTAACGAGAGATAATAAAGAGGAATACTCGCTAAACAAGCTTAAATAAGAGTAATCCTCCCATCCAAAGAGAAGTAAGCACCTTTCCAACAATTAAGCCTCTTACCCATTTCGCTCTACTACATGATCCCAGAAAGACTGAGATCTTGGGTTACCACCTAAAGGGACCCCTAAATAAGTCGTTGGTATGGACTCGACTTCACACCCAACTAGTGAAGCATAAGAAACAAGAACATCTTCCTCTATATTAATACCAGTGAGACTACACTTTGAAAAATTAATCTTCATACTCGATATAGACTCAAAAATTTGAAGGAGCGACAAGACATTCTTAAAACCTGCAACCCCTTCAGCGAGAAAAAACTAAGAATGGTAACATTCATGATTATTTTATTAATTTTGTTTGTAAAATATTGTGTATGGGTAGACAATATAAATGTGTGCGTATTTTATATTATGTTTCTTTTGTCCTTTATCCTTAGGAAATGTATTTTCATGTTTAAAGGAAAATGAATTTGTAATATAAAAATCCAAGCCATTTTTCAATTCAATTATAAGACGAGATTCACGCATTAAATGCTCCTACTATTTTGGTAGCGTTTGGATCGGAAATACATTTTTGATGTAATGCAATGAGCTAAGTAATGTAACAGATACGTAATGTAATTGTATTTACTGATTACAATTATCTTGTTTTTCTCGTATTTTGGATTCGCGCAAAACTTGTAATTACATTACATTACAATATTGTTTTATTTAGTTAAAACCATCTAGCCATTTCCTTTGTAGGGTCACTAAATTATGAAAAGTAGTGTTTTCATTCTAGAGGGGTATATTTGGGTGAGAGCGTGAAAACGAGTTGATTTGTCTTTAATGGCCTATCACATTACGTAGGTAATAAGTTAATACACCCATTGGAGGAGTTAATGAAAAATCCTCAAATTGATGTAATGAGATTACATCTGTAATAGGCGCTACCTTTGTACTACTTTACTACTAAAATTAACATGAACCATCAACTTACACAAGGTTATCTTGCACCAACCTTGGGGAAGAATACAAATAAAAGCCCATGATTTGCTTAATATGCATTGAGGTCCTTATACTACATGTGAAATTTCCTCGAGGTCTTTGCCTTACTGACTGATTAATTCTTAGTAATACTCTTTCTCTTGAGTTCTTCTGGTTACTATCCTATAGCTGATGGCATGATGCCTTAATGACCCCAAGGTGGGAGAGAAATGGTAGATACCTTGAGGAACAACCTCAAGGTTGCTAGTTCCAATCCCCCATAATAATATATCCTTTAATTATAGTAGATAATTATTAGGAGCTTATTTCATTATAAAGTTAGGGTTCCTAGTTATATAAACTTAGGTTTTTGTGTATCTTATAAAGTGATGTAACACATCATTGGATTTCAGTAAATAAGTGAATAGAATATTGATTTGAGAATTGAGGTTTTGTGCCATTTATGGCCTTGGGGACCTTCTTCTTCCCTTTTCCTTGCTTCCCTCTTCCTTTATCATTTCTAAAGTCTAAACCCTCTAAACTTTTTCTTGCATCACCTACCATCTGGAACATTATCTAACATACATTCATCCTCTAGTTTGTTACAATCAAACACACACATATATAACTTTTCATGCTCCTTAAGTGGGAACATATTTATCAATTGTTTCAAGCTTGTACAAATATATCAATCTCAGCTGAACAGAAGCAAGACTGCCCTTAATGTGCTGCGACGTACTGGCCGGACAGCAACATAGTCCAAACAGGGTTCCTTCCAACTGGCTTACCAGCTTCTATACTCTCTTGGGTCATTGGGTGATCCACTTCGATACTCCTAACATCACTTCTCAAACATATGACTAACTTCCAACACATAATTCAACATACTCTTAACAGTTTTGCTGCATGAGGCTTGTGGAGTTCTATTTCGAAGTGTTGCAGGTGTATGTGTGCCTGCTTCGGTGAAAAATATGTTATTAGTTCGGTTTGAGGTTTTGGAAGAAAAAAAGACAATTAAGTTGCCATGGAAGTGGGGTGTAGTTTCTTCTCTTTATTTAGTTTTGGGGATTTGACATGAGCCTAGTGCTACACATTGTAGCGAGATATACTTACCTTGTAATTTGGTGAAAGATATGGTTATTTTCTTTCATTGCTTTAATCTTCTGTTGTGGAGCATTTAAGGGATCTGTGTGTTATTTTTCTAAAGATTGGAGGGCTGCATAGTTTCAAGTGTTTTTTCCCTTTGTTCCACTTGTTTGGGATGAGTGGACTTCTTGTCCCCTTAGTCGTGTTTCTTCTCTATCAAATGAATTAAATTTAATTTTCTATCATCAAAGAATAGTAATTTCTCCGGTTCAAACTATAAGATCATTATTGACCTTTTGAAGTCAACTCAAGACATTTTCAAATTCAAAATTGACATGAATTCTTATAATTTTAGTCAATACAATACAATAGTGAATGTTGTAAACTATTTATTATTTCATAATTTTTAAGAGTTAAATGCACTTTATATCCTCTAAGTTTACCCCATTTTGCACATTGCATCCTATACTTCAAAAATGTGATACTCTGCATCCAACGAACGGACACATAACACCCTTTGACCCAAAATCTGTCATTAAAAGTGCAAAATTCGTCACTTTTAAACACTAACCCGTCACTTTTAGCGATGGATTTTGGGCCGGAGGGTGTTATGTGCTGGTTCGCCAAAAGTGCGGGATGCGAAGTGTCATGTTTTGAAGTATAGGATGCAATGTGCAAAATGAGGTAAAATTGGGGATGCAAAGTGCATTTAACTCAATTTTTAATGAATCATCTCAATTTTGGGTTTGAAAATGGTTTAAATTGACTTTCAAAAGACAATAATGATCTTGGAATGGAGGGAGTAGTACATAAGTACAAGTTGTCAAAACTGGTCACATTATGAAGTCAATATTTTTATGAAAAGGGTCAGCATGACATGTTAAAAATGCATTATAATTTAATGGTACAATTGTTGCTAACTCAAACAATTTTCTTTTTCCATCTATCCTTGGTCATTTCTATGTAAGCTTTCTTATATTTCTCTGGTCTATAGTATCTTAGCTTTTTTCCTCATTTTCCAGATCAGATAAGAGAATTGCTGGATCGACAAGAGAAGTTGTATGACAGACAATCTGAACTGAAGGCACTGTTAGAAAATTGTGAAGTATATGCAAGCACGGATAAAGATGCCACAACAGTGTCATCAGAGAACTGGTCAGGGGCGTTCGAATGGGATTCTCAAGCAGATGATGTTAGGTTTAATATATTTGGCTTATCTTCTTACCGTGCAAATCAGCGAGAGGTCAGTCCATTTGCAGTCACTTTTGCTACTGTTTATTGCAGTTTTTTTTAAGAACCCTTTATTGCAGACTTGTTTATTGTGTAGATTACTAGATTCTGATTTCTACTTTGCAAATACAATCAATACACATAATGATATGTAAAGTTCTGAATTCAGAAAAGATGCTTTTTGGGTTTTGTTTATTGAGTTTGAGGTTGCAGTTTTCTTTGTGGTTTAGCTGTCCAGTAAGTTACTTATTATGTAGGAAGTTAGAATTGCTAACAATAGTTCATTTTTTTGTATGAATTATGTTTAATAAAACATTTACATTGGGAGAATGATATCAATTATCCTCCCTAGCTTCCCTTGTACAACCTGTGGAAACAGAAAAGTAGATTATATGTAATTGGTTAGCATTTATAGATCCTATGGAAAGGCATAATTTGAATATCTTGCTGTCAGATACCTTGTTAGTTTATGGAGTTGTGCAAGGTTTATTATCTTTGTTGGAACTATCATAGTGAGTTATTTTTATCTGAATACAGAGTTGCGCTTTTGTTTTAGGGGTTGTTGGTTACATTGGGGCTTTCCTTTTTCTGTACAAAGGTTGTGTTCTATATTAGGTGCTTTCCAGAGATCCACTTGTTGGAATACATAAAAAAATTTGTCTATGCTAAGGTCCGTAAAATAGTTTGAATGGATGGATGCCTATTTCTCTTGAGAGGTGATATCAGCTTCTCTCAGTGTTCCTCTCAAGTAAAAGTCTCTTTTTAAGGATTCAGCGATTGTGGCTGATTCTCTTGATGAGGTGATGGGGTATTGTTTGGGTCTGGTCAGGTATGGAAAAGGAGGACAATTTAGTTAGTTGACATTTGGTCTGTAGGTCTACGATAGTGGAGGTTTGTGACTTGAGAATAAGGTCTATATGTATTTTTTTTCTTGGGGGAAATGGTCTTTGGAGATTTCCTTTGGGCCTCTCTATCTTTGCAACAACGTGATTAAGAGAAAATTAAGTTCGCTAAGGTTCCTACTAAATCAAGTTGCTTGTTCCTTTAGTGTTTTTTGGATTCTTAAAACTCACTTGATTAGGATTATGATCCCTACTACGGTTCCTACTAAATCAAGTTGTTTGTCCCTTTCCGAAAAATTTTCTGCTTGTTTGTTAACAAGTTTAAATAGGAGTAACACTAAAGATGTGTTGCAATTGTGAAGGCTACAAAGCTTCATCTTCGAATAATTGTGTTGTGTAATATCAGAGTACATGAGGAATCGTATGCTTGGTTTCTTTGGTCAGTCCATACTCCATCTTTAGCGGGTATGTTTCTTAAAAGATTTCAAGGCTTTGGTTTCGGTATTGAGGCAATATCCTCTAGAGGTTTACGCAATACTTTAAGGAATTCGGATAGAGAGGAACACCAAGATTCTTAGAGACCAGTCTCTTTCTCCTACTCTTGAAAATTGAGTACCTTCTCTTGCTTTTGGGAAAACTTTGCAAGCAGTGAACTCCATTCCAGAAAAAGAGTTCCATTTGCAAAATTTGCAAATTTAAGGATGTATTTTAGTTACATGTTTACCCCAAAAACAATAAGTTGTTTGCTTTATAGTGGTAGCATGATAATGAAATTATGAAGGCAAGCTCTAGGACATTGGGCCATTTGATATTACTATTAATAACAAGAGGACTCCTTTTGTGGGAATTTTTGATTATTTACAAATGGGACTCTTTTTGTGGAATAGAGGGAGTATCATTTATAGACTATCTTGATACTACGTGCGAAGCCTGGACTGTTTATGTATGCTGAGTGGTTAAATGGATTATAAAATGCGGTTAATATATTTATTGAACTAGGAGTCCTAATTTTCTCAATTTTACGTCCATGATGGAGGTAGGATTCCCCCCCTTTCCCTATCATTATGTCTCATGAAATGTTAAAGTGTTCCTGGATATGTATTTGTATATTTTCTTTCCTAATTTTGTGGTATTGAGTTCAAACATCATTTACTGCCCATTGCTTGTCATTTTAGACTTGTGTTTTTCAAATTTCTTAATATGGTTTGTATTTGATTTCAAATATCTGGAAGTATCTTTATCGTGCATTATTTGTACCAAAATTAAATTATCTTCACCTTATTAAGTAGTGATATTTTTACATTTCAATAAAGTATTCTAAGTTTTTTCGTTCTTTGTGTGAATTTGTAAATAGACAATTTTGTGTAATCAGATTATTAATGCAATCATGAGTGAAAGAGATGTTCTGGTGATCATGGCTGCTGGTGGAGGCAAGAGTCTCTGCTACCAACTTCCAGCTGTTCTGTGTAATGGAGTTGCTCTTATTGTCAGTCCCTTGCTTTCTCTTATTCAAGATCAGGTGGTCATTTATTCAATTTTCTATAAAGAGTATGTACATCTATTGTTATTGTTTTCTTACAGCAATCGTTGATTCAGGTAATGGCTTTGGCTGCTTTAGGAATACCGGCATACATGTTGACCTCAACAACAAGTAAGGAAGATGAAAAATTCATATACAAGGCCCTTGAAAAGGGTGAAGGAGATCTTAAAATACTGTACGTTACGCCAGAAAAGATATCAAAGAGCAAGAGATTTATGTCAAAACTGGAAAAGTGTTACCATGCTGGTCGTCTCTCTCTGATTTCAATTGATGTGAGTTTGTGTTGTTTTATCTTGTGTGCTATTCGCAAATGATATGGTATTGTTTATTTGGACAAAAGTCGATGTCAGATTTTTTTAAGGATAAGTGTTTTCCACTGCATCTCCATTGGGATGGGTGATTTTATAATTTTTTTTGGTCTTCAGCGGTCGGAAGTTTTCGAGGTGTTTCTTTCATGTATTTTCCCTCTGCATGACTAAAATCTTCTTTATTGTAATAAAAGAAGAGAAGCAGGATTTATTTTACCTTTTTTTTAGATAACAATCACCCACTTTTTCGTCAAATCATCTCATTTTTTTGATTTTTTTGGAGAGAGAATGGGTTCTTTTTTTCTTCCTTTATTTTTTTTTTCTATCCTAAAAGAACTCAAAGATGCATGAAGTTGCATTTTCTCTCCTTTTATTCTTTTAGTTTAAACTCCCATATGGGGGGTTTAGGTATGTGAATTACCTTTTAAGTCATCTGACTTTACATTCGCTCATGTATCATCTCTTTCATTAAAGTTCATGGCATGTCAAGCCTAGTTAGGTTAGTCAGTTACTTTTAAGGTTAGAAACATTATGGCTAAAAACGAGCCGAATTGAACTGAACATATGGTTAGACTCATAAAGTTAAACTTCTTGCTCTTCTTTGGTCTGGATTCGGCTCGACTCGAATTTTCTTCTAATGTGGCATTCCAAGGGTTATGTGGTTTTGTGTTCTGTCAAAGATAAGCTGCTTGACTAGGACCAGGGCCTTTTAGGAAGTTTCATTTTTTTTTGCTAAATAGTTTTCATACATTTCTTTTGCTTTCACCTCATGAAATGAACTCCAATAAGGTATTGTCATGCAAAGTGGTTGCACTTACACGGACACATTAAAAGTGTAACCCAATAATAAGTAATGCATAAGTTAGAAGAGCTTTTATTTATAACTAAAACGAGGGAGAGTAGGGTAGGGATCTAGCTTGGTAGAATTTAGTGGATGAATGTGGATATGGTGGATGTGGGTGTCCTTGTAGTGTCTCAATTTATCTAGGTGGTGGAGGGTAGAGGGTATCATTGTTTTGGGGGTGAAGATATGTGATGGATGTATGGGTGCTTCCCGATGGCCTCTGGCAACAAGAAAGGATTGGCGAAGAGGAGAGTGGAAAAAATTGTAGAAGTGTGTCTTCAGGTGTGTGAACAAGGAAGGGAACTTTGTGGTGATGGAGGAGTCAGTGAAAGGTAGTTCGTGCTCTGTCAGGCTACCAGAATTAGGGGAGGGGTTAGGGTGGAAGTTGGTAGCCAAGAGATTTTGGAGTTTTGTTGAGGATTCACCTTTACTTCTCATAAATCTAAATAAATTGAGTGGTAGAGACTCTTCCCTAGCCTACTCGTCCCCAAGTTCAAAGAAGGTGTTAGGTTGTAAAGGAGTGGACTGGGACGTTAAGGGAGAGTCGTGTAGGGAATGTATTCGTTTCTAAATGATATATTTAGTGGGCAGGGTGTGTGTTGGGCTGCTTACATAGATACAGAGGTGAGTGAAGCTCTAGTGGAAGCTAAGAAGCAATGAAATGGGTGCAAGGATGTTGATTCGTCATATGGGGGATACAACGACTCACCAAATCTTAGAAAATGGTGATTCAGGAGCGCGGGTATTCGACATCAAATATGTCTATAATTTATACACAGATACACACACACACAAAAATATTTATGTTATAAAAACATTCAACAAAATAGATACACTAAGATATAAACAACTAATATCTGACGAAATACTTAAGCTTCATGAAGTCATAAACAATAACACACATAATAATAGAAAGTCAAAAACACATAAGTAACAAAGGAAGAGGGATTCCTCCAGATTGGAGAATCCTGGCTTCCTTGAGCGGAAGGTGGCGAGAGGTGTCTTAGTCAAAGAGATGAATGTATCTTTTTCTTTTGTTTTCGTAGGAGGAGTTGGCGTCTAAGATCCTCTATGGTGGAAAATTGTTTATGGGGGAGTTTCCTATTTTCTTGGCTTTTGCACCCTGCTGGTGCGCTACATGCTCGAGATTTTATGCTAGACTTGACGGATTCCAGATGGTTTTCCATTTGTCTTTTTTTAGGTGTTGTTGAGGTGGTTCAAGAATTAGTGTTATATATCTTGCACGTGTTTCATCGGAATGACGTTTTTAAGAGTCTTGATCTTGAAGAAAAGAGGAGTTGAAGACCTTTGAGACACTAAGTTGATTAGTGTTGGGAGTGTTTATAAGATCATTGTGAAGACCCTCTCGATTAGGTTGAGGAGAGTGGATGGTTTGGTGGTGTTTGATACTCAAAAACGCAAAAATTGGAGGGAGGCAAATATTGGATGCTTCTCTAGTACAAATAAATTTGTGAGACTATGTTTCGGTGTGCTGGTGGTGAAAAGGCCTATGATCATTGTGTGTTGGGATTTCTAGATTTACTGTTGTAGATGATAGTGTTTGCACAAAGGTGGATGAGGTGGTTAGAGCGTGCATCTTGTCTGCGAGATTTGTGTTAATTAAAGGGGTCTGTTTTGGTTTATTTGGGAGCTTGAGAGGTTTGAGATAGGGAGACCCATGGTCTCCTCTTTTTTTTCAGATTTGCTATGGAGGCTTGTAGTTGATGATTGGGTACATCAACAGAGTCTTCGCTCATCCATCATTTCTCTGTTGGTATGTTGGGAGGAGCTTCTCGATTGGTAAATTGGGCGGAGCTCTAGTCTCGGTCTGTAGTTTCTTCTTTGATGTCAGTGTTATTTTGTATTATGCTGTAGCAGAGGAATTGAGGTCTTCAATGTATGGCTTGATTTGCTTTGAGGTGTGAATTAATTCGCGGAATAGTGTTTTGTTTTCAGTACGGCAGGTAATTAATTCGGTAAGTTTGGCCTTGAGCTGAGACGTTGAGTTTGTGCTTCGTTAACCTTTTACTTGGGATTTGCTTTGGGCACTCTGTATAATAGCTATTTGGGTTTTAGTCCTCGCGAGGTTTGAGAATGGCTTGCGGGGTTGAAGGGATACTTATCCAAAGGTTAATAGGTTGCTGTCTATGGCGCACCTTTATCTTGTTTCCCCCCCTCTTCTGAGGTCGTTCCTTAAGAGGCTTCATAACCTCATGCATGACCTTTTTTTTGTCGTGGAGGGGAAAAATGAAGACAAAGGTAAATATAATTCAGTTAATTGTAAGTATTTGTCTCCAATATAATTCAGTTAATTCGAAGTATTTGTCTCCCTAGGGAGGTTGGGAGGGTTCGGTAGTGGAGGGGGAATGAAGAGAGAGGTAAATGTAATTTAGTTAACTGGAAGTAGGTGTGCTCCCAAGGAGGTGGTTGGGAGGGTTGGGTATTCGGTCTTAGTTGCTTCAGTTTGGAGGATAGAGAGATCAAGCCTCGGGTATGCTCTTTTCCTTTTGGGGTATGGGTTTGGAAAGACACTGCAACAAGCTTTGTTGAATTTCTCAGGCATATTGTGTGGGCCATTACTGATGGGAGGAAGACTAGCGTTAAGTCAGCTATCTGGTGTGGTGATGTGTCACTGGTGGAGCTTTTCTCAAATATTTTTAGTATTGCAGCGGATCCAAACTCCAAAAGGCTAGACTAATAGACTTACTTATTTTTATTCAGAGATTAGGGGCAGGTGGTCTGACTAGGGTTACCTGGAACTCTTAGTGTCCAATGTTCCGCAAACTGGGTACTATCCTTCTGAAAATCGTGGTATAAGAACTAGATACCTTGTGCATTCTATCATAAGTAGCATTCCTCGTACCTAATTTTGTTCTGCGTACCCAGTCACGTTCTTTGTAACCATGGTCATGACGATTGATCTTCAGGCAGAACTTCCAGGATTGGGAACTAGAGGAGGTTGCAGAATTGTTTACTTTGCTCAAGGGGAGGGTGGTTAGGCTAGGCCAACCTTATTTTGTCTGTTGAAGGTAACTTACTATCAGGATTTTCTGTGTTAGTTTCTTATGCAGGGCTCTACAAGGAGATGGAGTTCAGTCGGTGCCTGAGAAGCATTTGGAGAGTGGGGGCATCTCAAAAGGTGGATTTGCTCTCTTGTGTGAGAGCTTTAGATACGTTACTTAGAATAATCTACAAAAGCGAGACTTTGACTCGTGAATAAATGAATTATATGCTTCTATGAAGGTCTCGGCCGATCATTGCTTCTCCATTAATAGTTGGCGAGGAGCCTTTGGAGTTTTGACTGTTGTATTCTTATTGTGTGGCATAGCTTGGTGATGTCGAGATATGTTACAGGTGTAGAGAGTGGTGAAGATGAAGGGGTATTGGAGGAGGCAACGGGATTTGGTGCCTCATGGTTCGTTGTGGACAACCTGGAAGGAGCGGAATAACTATAATCGGGAAGGAAGAACTAGTCTGCTTTCCCGTATTTTCTTTATTATTAAGTTTTTATTTTCTTCTGGCTTCATGGCGTAATTTTGTGGTTAATTGTGTGTTGTGTGGATTTTATTTGCGAGTGTGTTCTAGAACTCTAGGTGTCTATTGTAGGTATTTTTTAGAAGGTTCCTCGTGGAGGGAGGGGTCTTTTGAAGTGATGGGGGCATGGTGGGCCTTTTCTCCCTATTCTTTGTATACTATGCGTATATGTGTGTATGCCCTCTTTTTAGTGCTCTTAATACAATTATTACTTAAACAGAAAATGCTGTCATACTTTGTAATTTACTATTGATAGTAATCGATGTCTCATATTGGCACATAAGCCTTGATATTTTTATATAATCCCAGGGAGCTACTCCACCCATAGCCAGTTGGTTTTTGAGTTGGATATTTCAACATGATATCAAAGCAAACAATTCAATCACGTGAAAGGTCCAAGGCATGTTGTCCATGCTACCAAATATAATCGTCTACACGTTTAGATAAAATTAGGGCAGGCAAGGGTGGGTGTTGTGAGTAACCACACTATTACGCTGTACACATTAAGCCCACGTGTTCGACTCAAAATTAGACCACACGTCAGGGGGCATGTTGAATGTAACAAAAGGTGAACATCAGGCACATTTAGTCTTGAGACTCATTATATAACCCTAAGGAGCTAATCCTCAGTACAAATTGGTTTTCAGTCAGATGCTTCAACAACATCAACCATAATCTTTAAACAATGTCATTATTATTCAACCATAATCTATAAACAATGTCATTATCATTCTGGATATTTGGTATCTTATTTTCTGTAGTTACAATGTTTTTTTGCACATGAACCCCAATATATATTGTTAGCCCTTCATCCCTGGTTAATTATTAAGAAAGTTACATAATTTTCCCATGGTTTATGTGATTGATTACTGGATCACTTTGCAGGAGGCACACTGCTGCAGCCAGTGGGGCCATGATTTTCGTCCAGACTACAAGAATCTTGGTATTTTAAAGACTCAGTTTCCCAGCATCCCTGTGGTTGCTTTGACCGTAAGTAATACTTAATGTTTTGACATCTTTTCAGTTCCTATCCTTCCCCTTTTATGTGAAGATTCTGCTCCATTAGCAATTACTAAATATGAGACTTCTATTTGTTGTTTGTTTACCAGGCAACAGCTACTAAGAAAGTCCAAATAGATCTAATTGAGATGCTGCGTATTCCGAAATGTATTAAATTTGTTAGCACAGTGAACAGGCCCAATCTTTTCTATATGGTATAATGTTATCGATTTGTTTGCCTCCTATTATCCTAATATTTCTGCTGAACATTGTTAGAGCTAAAAGTATGCATCATACTTTTCAGGTACGAGAAAAGCCTTCTGTTGGAAAGATGGTTATTGATGAAATTACCGAGTTCATACAACATTCATATCCAAATAGTGAATCGGGGATAGTTTATTGCTTTTCCCGGAGGGAATGCGAACAGGTCTGCATCCATACTTCTTCTGTCATGTCAAAATTTTCTTTCTTCACTTGCTGATTTCAATCTGAAAAAGGAACTATGTTTGTAGTATGTCTTAGTAAGTTAGTATGTGATGGGACTTTTTGGTTAGCTCATTACGTTTTACTAATCCACAAAATTTCTCGTTCAGGTCAAGTATTTATGGTAGCACCGTGTCAAAATATTGCCAAGTAAATGATGACTACTGAAAGGAACATGGTCTCCTGTCAAATATTAATCTACTACATAATTAAAATAAAAAACTTGGTTTTGGTTTCACTCAATATTTGATTATATAATTTCCTTATTAAATCATTTTCTTAATTAAATTAGTTTCATAATTAAATTATAATTCATTAACACTTAACACTTGAACTCTTAACATATCATATGATTTAATTAAATACTTAGTTCCACACCTTCCTTATTAAATTAGTTTCTAACTAAACCATGATTCATTAACACTTGTAATATTTAGACATCATAGTACGTGTTGATTATATTAGTTTTAACGGTGAATTTCTTTACTAAATTAGTGTCTTAACGAAATTAAATTTCGTTGGAACTTGAAATCTTATCAAATTACATTGTTTAATTATATCTATATTAGTGGTGAATTTAGTTGAATAATAATTGTTTTTCTTACTAATTGGTGTCATGACTAAATTAAAACTCTATTAAATTTGAATCACAAAGTTCTATTCTTACGAGTGTCAATACAATTAAATCATAATATATAAATTTCATTTTTAATCGAACTAAAATTTTAACTATATAATAATTATTTTCTTAGTTTTTTAATAAATCGACACTACATTAGATTGATTATATTCAGTGTTCTTAAAATCGTTTGGTGGACTTAGGCGGCAGAGGGGGCGCCTAGGCTGCTTAGGCAACGCGTAGGATTTTTTCTATTATACATACTCGTTGTACTATACAAAACATATCGTAGATGTAGTTTTTAAAATTTTACGTGATACATTACCCAAAAATAATCTTTTAAGACTTAACAAATTCATTCAAGTATTGTAGAATTTCACAGTAGAGGTTAGATTTTTCCTAGGCAAGGGACCTAGGCACCCAACCAAATCAAGGCGATAGAAGATTGCCTAGCGTTTAGGTGGGGATTAAGTCGGACGTAGGAGATTTTTAGAACACCGATTATATTAATATTTGAGTGAAGAAACCTACACTACATAGTTCAATTAGTTACTATAATAAAAATTTAATAATTCAATAATGATATTGTCAAAGTTATTACGTAATATATTTACAAATTGAATATCATAATAAGTAATTGAAAAAAATATGCACAAATAAAGCTCGTGCTTTGCACGGGAAATGTTAGCTTGTTAAAACTCAATTAATCAGTTCCAAATTTTATAACCATCAATGCTGTAAAATAAGAGTGAGGGTAAGCAATGAAGAGGGATGCTTCATCCTTGTGAGGATCTGTGCTTGCAGGGCACTGCAAAATTTTTTCTTAAAATTCGTAGCGTTCTGAGAATAAAGACTAGTTGGTGTGCTGTCGCAGACAACCAAAAATAAAATCTTACTGTGAAAGATAATTATGTAATAGTGCAAGTAAGAGTCGATTCCACAGAGACTGATTAATCTATTTTTCTACTTTGTATTCCAAAAGAGGGGGTTTTTGAATATTATTAATTTAAATAAACTAATGTGTAAAATAATATAACAAACTAAATCAGGAGAACAAACCTTGGATTAAGTCAACTTCTCCATTAGAAACGTACATTGATCATTGACTCAAGCATACGCAATTAATACCTTGAATATTCATCGTTAGAATCAATTCACCGTTTAGAATCATTCCATGTCTTTCCTTAATTTTAGTTAGATAGAAACAAGCGATCTAAAGAACCCTATTTACTAAATAACTTCAGACAAGCGCTAAAAGTTTAATCTAGTAGAAGTTTTAAGAATCAGAAAAACAGATGAAGCTAAACAACACAAGCACAAGCGGTTGTATTTAACTCAGTTGAATATTCTTTCTAAGATATAATAATCTAGTGATCTGCAGTCAATTATTAATCTTAGTTATTTCACAAATTAGAGTGACCAAACAATTACAGATTTGATGTCTAATTTAGCAGTAGATTTCAATGAATAACAAACTAGTATGCATCGTAGCAATTAAACAAATCAATCATATAAATTCAAGCGCAGAAGAATAATCAATACTCAAAATATTAATTGAACAAATAAAATCAATTAGATCTCACAGTGTAATAATTTAAGGCTTCTGTCTTCTTAATCCAAGAACAAAAGTTTTGCTACACATAGCCATAGAATCACCAAAGAATAAAGAGAAAAGTATTTCTATTAATTGAAACTAAGATCTCCTTTACATGCTACTTCAAGTTCCTTTTATAACACTAAAATCGTAGCCCTACTTTCCCTTAGCTTCCATTCCAATCCAAGTCGCGAAAGGAATTTCCGCCTGCTGCTAGCGCCTCCTCGCCCCAGCGGGGATCTCCTTCAGCACAGCCCCACCCTAGCGGGGGAAGTTAGTGTCCAGTCGTGCTCTGTCCCGCCCCAGCGGGTCTTCTGTTTTTCCGGGCCCCGCCCCAGCGGGGATGCTTGCATTGCATGCTGAAACTTGGCTTTGTTCGCTCCTTTTGCATCCATTTTGCTTCCTTGGTTCAATTGTACCTAAAATAAAAATATAAGAACAATGAATGTATTTAGGTACAAAATAAATATAAAAGAATAAACATTAAGGGACAAAAATATAACATATTTCATTTTTATCAAATTCCCCCACACTTATCTTTTGCTTGTCCTCTGGCAAAATAAAGATAACCTATAACACAAAAATTCAACTAAACAAATTTGACAAACTCGAGCCACGAGTTAATATGAATTCCAACATTGACCTCAAAGATTCAAAACAATAACTCTGGGAAAACTTTGAAACAGTGTATCATCTGGAACCCAAATTTATTTATCAATCTTACTCGACTCTCAACCCCTTGTTCATGTGTGAATCCACATGTATCAAACCAATCAGACCACAGAGAAAATTTATAACATCAAAGCCTTAAAGGAGAAAGAAAAACTCAATCACTTATTTTCACACAAATCTCAGTTAACACCAACAGATAATATTAGAGGATCAAAAGGCTTTTCTTTTTTTCTTTTTCTTTTCTTTGGTAAGTGCATTTTATGCTCCATCTTACTAGCGAGTGCGTTTTACGCTACATCTCGCATGTCACGTGTTTATGAGTGAGTGCGTTTTACGCTCCATCTCAGCCCACCACATGAATCATTTATTGATTTTTTTCTCTTTTTTTTCAAGCTTACAAACTTTGCCTAAATCATTTACCTTTTCTTAAATAGTACCTCATATCAACTCCGAGTAATGATCAAACAAATGATAGAGTCCCAAAATTTCTCCCCTAGACATTTAATTAGATAAATTTCTTCCAAGTCAAAACTAGGTCGAACAAATGGATATGTGCTCAATAATGAAGGGTCTCAAGTAAAGTAATCATCAACAAAGAAGACCTGAATTTAGATTACCCAATGTCTATCAGTCTTCCAAGAAGTTATCAAAAAGAACTCAAAATTTTATCATTGGTCAAGAATCAAAATCCAAATTAACTTATTGCTTAAGTGACACATCCTAAAACTACCCCATTTTCGTAGGAAACACGATTGCACTTAGCAAGTGCAACAAACATTTAAACCCCAAGGTTACCCCAAGTGAACGAGTTTTGTCTTGTGAGGATTTGCAGTGAATATACCCACAAGATTAAAAATATCCTAAATCCTCCCCCCCCACACTTAAAACTTACATTGTCCCCAATGTAAACTAAAATGCAAAGAAAAGTAAAGAGATACTCCCTTATGGGTTGCCTCCCATGCAGTGCCTTTGTTTACGGTCGTTGGCTCGACTCAACACTTCCTTAATTAGTATAGACCGGATCCTCAAGGTCCACATTCTCCACTTTTTCTTCTCGGAAACCCTCATAGAAATATTTGAGTCTATGACCATTAACCTTGAACACTTTAGAAGTTGCTAAACTTTTGATTTCAACTGCACCATGAGGAAAAATATTAGTAACAACAAAAGGTCCATTCCATCGAGAACGTAACTTACCTGTAATGTTCGAAAAAGCTAAAAGCGGTACGGGGCGTTTTTCTCCGGACGAGGCGAGGCGTAAGCTTCAAGGCAGAGTGAGGCGGAAGTCTCGATTTGAAGACCAAAAATTCTCCAAAAAATTATGAGATTAATTATTTATGTGTAAAGTGGTAATTTGTAATGAATTTTATTTATTTTAAATAGTATATACATGCTTATACTATTTAAATGTATTGTTCTACATAAAAAACACAATTAAATTAACTTTAAATAGATTAAAAAAATATTAAAATCATATAAATATATATAATTTTAATAAAAAAAATTATTGTTACACAGTTGAATATATATATACATATAATTTATTAATTAATTACCCAGTTAATAAATTTTCAGTTAATAATTAATATGATATAATAATTAATATATATACATTACCCAGTTGAATATGTCGTGCACGAACGAGACTGTCGAATACTCGAAGTTGTTGGCGTCGGCGAGAGAAGGAGAGTCGAGAGTCGGCGTCGGCGAGAAAAGAAGAAACCTGGGCTGGTGTCGGCTGCGCGAATTAGGGCTCACGTCTCGGCACGCCTTGAGGCGCAACGCCTCGAACGCCTCGGCCGAATATGGCGCTAGTTACGTCGAAGCCCAAAAAAGCGCACGCCTCGCCTTCGAATTCTGCCGCCTCGCTACGAGGCGCGCCTCAAGCGCTTTTTCGAACATTGCTCACCTGGAAACAACCGAAGCCGTGATTGGTAGAGAAGAACTTTTTGATCAATTTGAATTTCTTTCCTAGAGATCTTTTTGTCATGAAAAGCTTTCGTTTTTCCCTTGTAAATCCGTGCGCTCTCATAAGCATCATTACGAATTTCTTCCAACTCTTGCAGTTGCAACTTCCGGTGTTCTCCACTTTCATCCATCTTCATATTGAAGCTCTTAATAGCCCAATAAGCTTTATGTTCCAACTCAACGGGCAGGTGACATAGTTTCCCAAACACTAATCTATAAGTTGACATACCAATGGGTGTCTTGAATGCGGTCCGATATGCCCATAAAGCGTCATCCAAGCGCAAACTCCAATCTTTTCTGCTTGGGTTAACTTTCTTTTCAATGATTGCTTTGATTTCTCTATTTGACACATCTGCTTGTCCATTCGTCTGCGGTTGATAAGCTGTTGACACCTTATGAGTCGCATGGTACTTCCTCAACAATGCTCCCACAGTTCGATTGCAAAAGTGAGTCCCTCTATCACTGATTAGAGCTCTTGGAATGCCAAACCTTGAAAAGATGTTAGACTGAATAAAATCTGCAATCATTTTATTAGAATCATCAGTCCTGGTGGCTTTGGCCTCCACCCAGTTCGAAACATAATCAACAGCAAGATATAAGTATAACCGAAAGATACAGGAAATGGCCCCATGAAATCAATTCCCCAAACATCAAAAATTTCACAATATAGTATGGGGGTTTGCAACATCTCATTTCGTTGGGAAATATTACCTGTCTTTTGACAACTATAGCATGACTTGCAAAACAAATATGAATCTTTGAATAGAGATGGCCAAAAGAATCCACTTTCTAATACCTTCCTTGCTGTTCTCTTGCTCCAAAGTGACCTCCACATGCATAAGTATGGCAAAAAGTGAGAATAGAAGCAATTTCACCTTCAGGGACGCATCTTCGTATTATTTGGTCGGCACAATGCTTCCATAAGTAGGGATCATCCCACACATAGTGCTTGACATCACTTTTGATTTTATCTCTTTGAGCCTTAGACAAACCAGAAGGTAAGATGTTAGTAGCCAAATAATTCACAATATTTGCATACCAAGGCATGGTTGTACTTGCAGAAAATAAATGTGCATCTGGAAACTCTTCTTTCAGTTGAAGTTCATCATGCACATTAACTAAATGACTCAAATGGTCCGCAACACTATTCTCCGATCATTTTTTGTCCTTAATTTCCAAGTCAAATTCACTCAAGAGAAGTATCCATCTTATCAATCTTGGTTTTGCCTCTTTCTTTGTCATCAAGTAACGAAGAGCTGTATGATCAGAATACACTAACTTTAGTACCAAGTAGATAGGATCGAAATTTTTCTAAAGCAAAAACGACAGCTAAAAGCTCTTTTTCAGTAGTAGAATAGTTTCGTTGGGCATCATTCAAAGTCCTTGACGCGTAATAAATGGCATGTGATGCTTTCCCAATTCTTTGGCCCAAAACAGCTCCTACAACAGTCACTTGCGTCACACATTATCTCAAAAAGAATGGTCCAATCAGGTGGTTGAATAACTGGAGTGGATGTCAATGATTCCTTTAATTTATCAAACGCCTTGCGACACTCATCATCAAATTCAAACTCTGCATCCTTTTGTAGTAAACTGCATAGGGGTGATGCTATCTTGGAAAAGTCCTTGATGAATCTCCGATAAAAACCTGCATGCTCAAGAAAAGAACGAATTTCCCGAACACTAGTGGGATATGAAAGAGATTGAATAACATCAACTTTAGCTTTATCTACTTCAATTCCCCTAGTTGAAACAACATGACCCAAAACTATACCTTGTTTAACCATAGAATGACATTTTTCAGAGTTTAAGACAAGGTTAGTTTCTATGCATCTTTGAAGAATAAGTGTAAGGTTATGCAAACATTTATCAAATGAGTCTCCATAAACTGTAAAATCGTCCATAAAAACTTCCATGATATGCTCAATATAATCTAAAAATATGCTAACCATACACCTCTGAAAAGTAGCCGGTGCGTTGCAAAGTCCGAAGGCCATGCAGCGATACGCAAAGGTACCAAATGGGCATGTAAAAGTTGTCTTTTCCTGATCCTCTGGGGCGATTGCAATTTGAAAGTAACCTGAATAACCATCAAGAAAGCAATAATAAGATTGACCAGCTAATCGTTTCAGCATTTGATCAATAAAAGGTAAAGGAAAATGATCTTTGCGGGTTACAATATTTAATTTTCTATAGTCTATACAAACCCTCCACCCAGTTTGAACTCGGGTGGGAACCAACTCGTCATTCTGATTTTTCACAACATTTATTCCAGTCTTCTTAGGAACCACTTGGACTGGGCTCACCTAACTGCTATCCGAAATAGGTTAGATCACTCCGACGTCAAGAAGTTTGAGAATTTCTTTCTTCACGACATCCATCATGGGAGGATTCAATCTCCGTTGTGGTTGACGAGCAGGTTTCACTTCATCTTCTAACAAGATCCGATGCATGCATGTAGAAGGGCTTATTCCTTTAATATCAGCTATCGTCCATCCAATGGCCTTCTTATGCTCCTTTAGAACATGCATGAGTTTCTCTTCTTGTGATGCACCAAGTGTATTGGAGATAATCACTGGTAATGTTTCTCCTTCTCCAAGGAACACATATTTGAGATGACTAGGAAGAGGTTTAAAATTGGGAATTGGTGCTTGCAAAACAGAGGGTAAAGACTTCTTGTTAGAAATCGGCAATTCAACATAAAAGATATTACCTGATTTTGGAGCGTCATTCAAAGCTGTTACAGTTGCTTGCAACTCGGTACTCGAAGTTAAATTCGCACTTCATCAATGTTCTTACCAAGTGCAGTTTCCAATTCATCCTTACCATCAAGTTCAAAGACTTCCTGTGCTAAAGAGTCAATCACATCAACTGAATAAATAGAATTATCATCAGTGGGATATTGCATGACATTATAAATATTAAATTTAACAATCTCACCATCAAATTCCATCGAAAGTGTACCACTATGAATATCTATTTTAGTCTTTGATATCTTTAAAAATGGTCTTCCTAACAAAATAGGAGCATTTTGGTCACCGTTTTTCATATCAAGCACATAAAAATCAGTAGGAAATATCAAGCACATAGTTGAACATATTTATAGAAGGGGGAACTGATTGACATGAGAGTGGGATGTATGTCAAACACTTGGCATTCTTCAACGATCATGGTTCATAAATTATGAAATTAGATTTAGGGTTAAATTCGATTCAACTGTTATAGTATTAGAATTATTGAGGATTGTTAGGAGTTAAAAGTTTTATTGGTAATTCTGTCTTTTGTGTCGTAGCAATGGGCTTAGAGGAAGGCTTTTGGACTTTGTGCAAATGTCTTAACTCATTAAATTTATGTACTTACGCAAAGTGCAACAATGTGATTTAAATTGTTGAATTTCATTTAATTCTTTCTTTGAATTATGAAGGTAATTATATATTGGGAATAGATTTATTGAGAAGATTTATTTGTCATTTGATTCGGCTTAACTCAAGTATTGAGCTATTCCTTTTGGAATAATTATTGATGAGATATTAAATTGTTATAATTCTTTATTTGAATTGAGTTTATTGTGTCAAACCAAATTATTTTGGGGCGAAATCTGTAGTTTAGTAACTGAAATGAACAACCCTTATTTATGGGGGAATTTATGATGTGTCGGGTAGCCCCGACTCCTATATTGTTGAAAACAAAAGTTGTCAGTATAAAAGGTGTTATGCATAACATAGGATATTATTAGGCTGATTCCCTTATAATATCTACAGAGAGTTCTAAGTCTTTATGAATGAAGAATGGAGAGTTCTAAGTCTTATGACTGACGAACAGTTCTTGGTTTAACAACCCTCAGTTTACTATTATGAACAATTGGTGATATCTTTTGTTGAGCTATTCTTCCCTTTGAATCAGAGAAGTGTGAGTTCTCTTATGTGTTATGTGTTAAACTTGCTGAGCTATCTTATGCTTATTCTTGCGAATATATTTCATTTGCAGTTAAGGAAGTATTACTAGACGAGTCTGGCAGTAGAACGGGATAGTTAAAGAAGAGTAGATAATTGGTATTCTTTATTTGTAATAGAACATAAAGTTGTAATAACTTTGGAGATTTGATTAAAAGAGTTGGGAATTATTATAAAAATGTATAGTGTTATATTTAAACTAGTAGATGTAGAAATCATTTAACTATGTTAGATTAACAGTATTGACAATGTCTAGAAAGTTCTGTCGAGGAAAAGGGTTGTCTAATTGAGCACCGCTTTACGGAAAGCCCCCTCTTACCTGGGAACTAACTGGTTACTAATATTGAAAGCTGTGTTACTCGGACTCGTGTGCGGGTGTCGGGTGCGGGTACGAATCTAGGTGTCGGACACGTGAAGTCAAAAAGTAGAGGATACACGGATATGGATCCGAATTTGGGCACGGGTGCTGGGATACGGTATGTTATGATTTTTTAACAATAATGTTTCAAATTATATTACCAAGTTTTTTTGCTCTAGGGACTGAAGTGCAAAAATATAAAGAAACAGGGGCAGAAATGGAAACAAAACAAAACTACAGGGACTGATATGTAGTTTTCCAGGGGCTATTTTGAACTTTCAAAAAACCTGAGGGACTAAATTAATTTTTTTAAAAAACTATGAGGTACCTAATTGTAATTTTCCATGGATATTTTAAATCTCAGATCTGAGATCTGATCTCACTCTCTCTTCTTTTTCTTCCTCCTCGACAGACGCTCCTCTCTTCTTCCTCACGGCTCTTCTTCTTCCTCCTCTCGCGTCTCTTCTTTCCAAATAGCCGTATCCGGATTTATGTGGCCGAATCCCGTACGAATCCCGCACCCGTACCTGTGTCGTGTCGTGTCGACACGGGTACTCCACCAAAAATGGCGAGTCCGAGTAACACAGATTGAAAGTCTAGGATAGATAAATGGTGATGAAATTGAGAAGAAGAGTTTAGTGTTGGATTGAAGTTATGGAATATTCAAGAGGAAGCAGGGTTGGAGGAGTTGCATATTTAATGCATTAGAATAAGTTGTAATTTTTATGACTTTGAGATGTAACCGAAAATTGTAAAGTTTACGATTATGGAATAAAGAGTATGATGTTAAGTTTTTAATTAAATGAGTTTTACTAAGTATAATATTAGTGAATATTAAAGAAAGATGTTGCGATACAGGGATGTAGGTAAAGAATTGATGTAATGTCAGTATAGACTAATTAAACCAATAGAATTATTGGTAGATTTAATAGATAAAGATGTATCGTCAGCAACAGATAAGGGGTGGAAGGAGACCTAGATTTGGGTGCGTGACATGCCGCATATCATAATATGATAACTACTTTTCCAGAGGATTATAATATTTGGGAATTGACATGTGAAATTGACCTTGTGCTTCTGAGGCTGTATTGCGAAGATCTGTCACTAAGTACTTCATGATTCTGTGCCCACAGAATATCTGTATTCTATAGCAAAAATCTCATTAGTGAGTGTTTTCATTATACTGGCATTAAAATTAATTTGCCAAAAAATTGTCAAAAATAAGATCTACTTTTCCGGTCTCTCCCTTGCAATTTGATTCCTCCTGTCCACCGCACCATGTGACAATCCCCCTCTTGAAAGTTTTGAGTATCATTTTTGCTGGTTCAATTTCGTATGTCACTCCAGTGCTTGCGAAGCCCTTTAACTAATCCTTTTTAAACCTCTTTTCAACATTGCACGTCCTACTGGCAGCCATTGTGCTTCTTATATTGTTAAGAAATGTAGGTTGCCACGGAATTGCGTGAGAGAGGAATATCAGCTGATCATTATCATGCTGATATGGATGTAAATGCTCGTGAGAAAGTTCATATGAGGTAAACTCGTTAATGTTGTGATTCCAGTAGTACATCTGTATATGTTCGAGTCCTTTTTTTGTCTTTTTTTTTTGTTTCTGCTCACTTGTACTTATCTATTTTTCAAAATAAACTGAATGAGTAAATTTACTAATTACTTGACCCTTTTGGTACGTTGCTTCCTAGAAAACTATTGTGCATTCAAGCTAAAGGGAAATGAATCAGATTGTCAAAATGTGTGTTAGAAATACTAATAAATGGAAATTATAATAAATTAAATATACTGAAGTCTATATGCTTTCTCACACTTTAAAGCAGTTGTCTGTATAGTTGCTAAAACTTTACTTTCAGATGAATTGGAAGAATCTAATAATTAAATTTAGGTTTATTAGTGACTTATTTATTATTTCAAATTCTACCATACAGTCAACCTATTAAGAATGGTAAACGTGTTGGATTATTGAATTTCCCATTCCTGTACATTTAATCAACATATGATGGTAATGTTTAAGTGATTCGAAAACCATATAGGTATATTTAGTTTTCTTATCTGAGCACAGTTATAACTTTTGACAGAGGAGGCTTAGGAAAAAATATATTGGACAATTAGTACTCATGCTTCCGAAAGCTACTATTGTTTCAGCTCATATATTTCTATAAGATACTCACTTAAAGACAAAAAATTCAGGGGACAAGTCTTGGGTGGTTCAAGTATGTCTGGTAAGCTAAAGTTGGTAGGGTTGTTGAGTTTTGCACCCCAATGTATAAAATGTATCCAAGTGCACCCTAAAGTTCTTTTTGAAGTTTTAACTTGCAGTTTGTTTAGCAGAAAAAACTTTGGGGTCCATTTTGGCTGTTTAAAGCCTTGGAAGGGTGTATTTTGTTTAGCAGCAAAGAATTTCGGGGTTTATTTTGGTCGGTTAAAACCTCGGTTAATGCCTCAGAGGGTGTATTTTGCTTAGCGGAAAAGAACCTTGGAGTGCATTTAGATACGATTTAAACATTGAGGTGTAAATCTCAACAAACATACAAACTTTGGGGGTGTAAATTGTATTTTAAAAGATATTTTGTGAAAATGTATCTTGATTTCATGAATTTCTGATGAAGTTTGAGAAAATATTATGTTTGTCAAGAATAATGATTAGGGATTTGGACTTTGAATTTTGTGAAAGACATTGAATGTATCAACATGGATAAATATTTTGATCTACACAAGCTTGTTAAAGTTAAAAATGCAAAAGCATTTGACGAAATTCAAGAAGCATGATAAGTTTGAGAAGTTTCAAATGGAAACTTCAAGCATGTGTGAAGAAGGAGGTACAAAAGTAAAGAAAATAAAGAAATTTCTCATGAAAATCGCAAAAAATGATCAAAGTGTTTCAATGGGTTAATGATTGAAAAATAATTTGTGCCTTATAGTCAATGGAGATGACTTGAAGAATTCTTTTGATTGAAGGCATCAAAAGATTTTTAAGTAGACCCCTTAATTTTGACATTTTCACATTTTATGCACCAAAGTTTAAGAGGGGTGTTGGAAATATAAACTTGATTTATAAGTTTATTGTGTTCCATGAAAAATATAAATAATAAGGCATGTGGATAGATGTGTGGTTAGGTTCACAGTACATATATGTATCTAAAAGTTTCTTCAGTCATGTTTATAGTCTTTAGATTCATGATTCTCATACATGTATTTTGGTCAATTAGTGATTATTGAAGTGACCTTAGAAATGTTATATGAGTCTTATAAATAGTTTATAATTGAGTTATTGTTTGTAACTGGAATCAAAATAATCTTGAGTGTCTTCTCTTATTACATATATCCACTTCTCCATTTTAATATCCTCTCCTCAAATTTCCATCAGAAAGTACACTTTCATATTGTGGTCTAACAATCCCCGCTGTCCACTTAATCCACGGAGCTAGGCAAGACATGTAACACCTAGATTTAGTTGGGCACCTAGGCCCCTGCCTAGGCAGAACAAACCTCTATAGCATCGATTTAATTAAGTCTGAAATTTTACAATACTTGAAACAAATTTGTTAAGTATTAAAAGATTAATTTTTTTTTGGTAATGTAAAATTTTAAAATAATACATCTACTATATGTTTTGTTTAGTATAACAAGTATATAAAATGCAAAAATAAATAAGTGAAACTGCCTAAGAAAATGCCTAGTTCGCCTAGGAAAACGTTCACCCTCCAATTCAACACTCCAAAGATAGAGTGTCACAATCCCCAAGCAAAAATAACATTGCAATAAATATACAAGCACTAGTCTTATTATTCTGTCAACACATAACAAACGTCCAGTGATGTCTTAGATCGTAGTATAGATCAATAATTTTCAATCTTGTTCAACTTAAGTCCCAAAAAAGCTTAGACTTTGGAAGGTGGTACCTGTGTTTTTTTTGATAAAAGAAGAATACTTTATTGGTCAAAAGAGAAAATTAGAACACACGACGAGAACAAGAAGTCCCCTCAACAAAAAATTAAGAAAACAAACATGAGAAAAACTTAGTATTAATGAAGCACCGCCCACTAATCTCTTTAAAGATCGGATAAAGAAATTCCTCCAAAATCTCCTTTTGTATGAGCCCAAAGAGAAGCAAAAAAGATATTTTATTCCAAAGTAACTCAATATTTGTACTTCGATCGCAAAAAATTCTAGCATTCCTCTCAATCAAAATCCCGCACAAAATAGCAAAACAAGCACATCTCCAAAGGATCCTCCTATCGCTTGTATGACCAAAACCCTTGTATTTGCATAGTAAAAGATCTACCACAGAAGAGGGGCATCTCCAACTTCCCCCATCACACTAAATAAACAACACCACAACCGCCAAGCCATTGAACAATGAAGAGACAAATGAGACTCACTTTTCTTCGAACTCATTACACACATTTGGGGATAAAGATTTGTAAGGCCTACACCTTTAACACATTATTAGTATTAAGCCGACCAAGAGTTAAGGACTACGTAAAAGTCTTAATTTTTGAGGGAGCCTTTACTTTCCAAATATAAGAGGCTGGAGGAAAACAATGAACTGGACGATAATCCAATAAGTGAGAAAGAATGACACGGGAAGATTCCCGAAGAATCAAAACACCAAACACGCCTATCCAAGGACCAAGAAAAGGAAGCTGAATTAAGAAGCTCAATAAATAAAGAGAATTCCTCCATCTCCCTGTCATTTAAACTACGTAAAAAATGAAAATTCCAAGAAATTGAATCTCCCTCCCAAGTATAGAAGTTAGAAATAATAGAGTTATGCTCAGATGAAATGTAAAATAGACGAGGAAAAACTATTGAACGAGGAACATCTCCTATCCAAATATTCTCACAAAACCGAATTTTCATGCCATTACCAACTTGGAAACGAACAAGAAAATGAAAGGAAGTTTAACCTTGGGAGATAAATTTTCAAGGACTAAAATAAGTAACACAAGAAGGCCAAGGATTTGCATCCCACCCATTCTGCTAAATTCCATACTTTCTTCTAATCATCTGATGCCAAAGAGAGTCGGGTTCCAAAGGAAAGCGCCATAGCCAGTTACCCACTAGAGATCAGTTCTTAGACATCAAGTTCCCAAAACCTAAACCCCCTCCCTCTCTAGTACGGCACGCAGAATCCCAATCAACCAAATGATCCTTCCTATCCTTGCTATCCCCAACCCATAAAAACTTGCACATAATACATTCAAGAGATTTTTCTACCCCTATCGGGACCTTAAATAACGAGAGATAATAAAGAGGAATACTCGCTAAACAAACCTGAATAAGAGTAATCCTCCCACTCAAAGAGAAGTAAGCACCTTTTCAACAATCAAGCATTTTACCCACTCGCCTACATGATCCCAAAAAGACTGAGATCTCGGGTTACCACCTAAAGGGACCCCTAAATAAGTCATTGGTAAGGACTCAACTTCACACCCAACTAGTGAAGCATAAGAAACAAGAACATTCTTCTCCATATTAATACCAGTGAGACAATAGTTTGAAAGATTCATCTTCATACCCGATATAGACTCAAAAATTTGAAGGAGCGATAAGACATTCTTAAAACTTACAACACCTTCAGCGAGGAAAAGAATGGTATCATCCGCAAATTGAAGATGATAAATTCTACCTTCATCTCTATCAACTACGCATCCATTAACAAGACCCTCCATTTCGCTTTTCCGAATAATCCTACTCAAAACATCCACCACAAGAGTAAAGAGAAACGGAGAAAGCGGATCCCTATCTAAGACCTCTAGATGCCTTGAACCAAGATAGTAGCCAATTGGAACTGAGCTGGTATGATAGAGTGATTCAGAAAAAGGATATAGCTTTTACATGAAAAGGTAGTGTTTGGCTCCGTAACTATTAATATAGTTACATTTGTTTGAGGAGGATATCTGAACAGAATATAGCAAGTTAAGTAAACGAGTCTTGGTGCCAAGCCTCCACCCTCGAGGACGCATGAGTAGGGGAATTGGGGAAGTGGAAATGGTTTTGGAAGTAATCCTTGTGACTTTAAGTAAATTTATTTAGAACACTCAAATTTGAACAAAAATAAACATAACGTTTACTTACTAGACTAATACATTAAAAGCTTAGATATCTAAAACAAAAACATCGTGCTTTAAACATGCATTTCATATATAAATTAACAAAACATGTTCATGAATCCACCGTTACACTTGGCGCATAGTCTCAAATCATCTGATAATTCTCCTCTTTCTTTTCTTTTTAAAGTAGTCCCTGAAAAATGTATAAAGGGTTGAGCTTCACAAGTCCAATAGAGAGTACTTTTACAACTTTAAATCAAGTAATAATGCAACCACAAGCAAAACCATTCAAATATTGAAACTAAACTTCTTTGCAACATAATTAGCTTCAAATAAACTTTCTTTATCATAAGCATTTCAACAAGAACATGAACTTTGTACATCTCAACAACATTGATATCCTAATTTTGCAAGGAACCGACCATAGTAACTGTAACACCCCAGTCCCACATCGAAAGATAAGGGAAAAGTTTGTCTGTGTATAAGGAATTAAGTTACTACTAATAGTACCTTTAGTAATGACTTTTGGGTGAGCCTGTGGTGGGCTAAGATGACTCAAAAAGATACTATTGGGTCAGTGGTTTAAGGACCTTATTTTGGATGGATTTGATTAGATTTGGACTTGGGATTTGACCCGAGATTTGTTCCGGACTTGGGATTTGACCCGGGTTGTTTCATATATTACAACACCTCTGTTCCAATCAGTAACTCAGGAGGTCATATATATATAATAATAATAATAATAATAATAACATATCTTCAAATATATATGATCACAGATATGATAACTAAATATATATATATAATTTGACACATGCATTATTAGTTATTAAAACTTATCACATAAAAGAAAATACATTGTGCACAGCTAGCTGTGGAGGCAAAGCTAACCGATATACAACCTCACCAACCCTCTCCAGGATCTCGAATGGGCCAATATAACGCGGACTAAGCTTTCCTTTCAGACCAAATCGCCGAATACCCTTCCAAGGAGAAACTTTTAGGAACACATGCTCACCAAGTTCAAACTCTAAGGTCCTCCTATGCTTATCAGCATAACTCTTCTGCCGTGATTAAGCCGACTTCAATTTCTCCTTAGCCACTGCTACCTTCTCTGTAGTGATTTGAACTAACTCAGGCCCTTCTATGACCCTCTTGCCAATCTCATTCTAACAAGTTGGTGCCCGACACTTCCTACCATACAACGCCTCAAATGGAGCCATCCCAATACTTGCATGTCAACTGTTGTTATAAGCAAACTCAGCTAGGCTCAAGTAATCATCCCAATTTCCTTGACCACTCAAGTGCACAAGACCTCATCATGTCCTCCAACGTTTGAATAGTCCGCTCGGACTGCCCATCGGTCTGCGGAAGGAAAGAAGTACTAAAGTTGAGCTGAGTACCCCAAGCTCGTTGAAACCCTTTCCAGAACCGTGAAGTGAATCGTGGGTCCCGATCTGAAACAATAAACATCGGAGTACCATGAAGTCTAACAATCTCCTACTGAAAGATCTGTGCCAACCTATCCACCGAGTAACTCTCGTGGATCGCCAAAAAGTGTGCCGATTTGGTCAACCGATCCACTACAACCCAAATAACATCAATCTTCCTGAAAGTATTCGGCAAACCAGTCACAAAATTCATCGGGATATCCTCCCACTTCCACACTGGAATGTCTAACTGTTACAGCAAACCACTAGCTCGCTGATGTTCTATCTTCACTTGTTGACAAGTGAGGCACTTCCCAACATATTCAGCCACATCTCGCTTCATCCCATTCCACCAAAATTTTCCTTAAAATCCCTGTACATCTTTGTAGAACCTGGATGAATAAAAAATGGCGAACTATGAGCCTCCGCCAAAACCGCCTCCCGAATGATTGGATCAGACGGTACACACAACCGCTCACCCAACTAAATCACACCATGGTCATCAATACGAAAGTCGGGCTGCTTGCCCTCCAGATTCTGCGATATACTCCACAATTCCCCAATCTTCCTTTTGAGCTTCTTTAACCCTGGAAATAAGAGAGGGCTCCACTCTCATACCTGTCAATTGCCCGTCTGAACCTTGGACATACAACTCCATCTCTAGTCGCTCCATATCCGAAATAAATTGAGGTTGTGTAATAAGAGCTGCTACCATGCTTATTAAGTCGTCGCCTAGGCGACAACTAGTCGCCGCTTAGTCGTCGAGTCGGTGGGAAGAATGAAGTCGTCTGGGCGACTTGGTGTAAAGACAGGGAGTCGAGCGCTCAGCTAGAAAAGGCGTCGCCTTGGACGACTAAGCAGCGACATGGACGACTGAATTTCAAATCGAACGACTTGAATTTACGGGTTAACTGGGTTAAAAAAAACAGGAAGCGAAAACCTATCTAGAGAAGGATAAAGGGGAGAGCAACAAAGAGGGAGAGCAAGTAACTACTCTGGCGACGACGGCTTCGGCGACGACGACGACGGCTTCGGCGACATCAGCAACGACGGCTTTGGCAGCGACGACTTCGACATGGGCTCCGGCGAGCGAGTTCGGCGACTTATAAGACAGCTTCTCTTCTTCTTGTCTTCTTCATGTCTTCTTCTCTGCTGCTGTTACTAATTTTTTTTCCTGCTTTGTTGACTCATGGCTGCTGCTGTTTGGTTTTGCTTATTCATTGGAAATTATTTTTGTTACCCACTACGTAGAGTCGTAGACCCACTAGTTAAAGAGGACTCATGACACGTTCTGTTAACAAACTAAGCACTCAACACAAAGAATAATGCAATATAGCTATATATATATATATATATATATATATATATATACAGTAAACTACAACACATAATTTACATTAATATTATGTTATATGCATGATAAATAAAAATTAATATTATATATACAACACAATAAATTAGTATTATGTTTTTTTTGTTATATATTGTACTAATATTGTATATCATAATATATATTTCTTACTTATATTATAATATATTTTATTTACTAATATTGTGATTTGATATGCTACCACCTACATTATGAATTTATGAATATGGTAAATTATTAGAAATATAAATATATAAATATTCATACAAATGTTAAATATATATAATTTTATACAAATAAAATTTACATTGTTAACGACTTGTCGACTTGTGGACGACTAGTCGGGCGCTTTGTCAACTAAGCGCTTAAGCTCCCAGCTGTCGACTCGCTTCGACTTGACGACTTGATAACTATGGCTGCTACACTTCCTAAACTCTTTTGGCTAAGAGCATTTGCAACCACATTCGCCTTTCTCGGGTGATATTGAATCCTCGCATCATAATCTTTTAGAAGCTCCAACCAACGCCTCTGTTTCATGTTAAGCTCCTTTTGAGTGAAAATGTACTTGAAGACTTTTGTGATCGGTGAAGATATCACAAGTCTCTCCATACAAATAGTTCCTCCAAATCTTTAAGGCAAAGATCACCGCTGCCAACTCCAAATCATGTGTGGGGTAATTCACCTCATAAGGTTTAAGCTGCCTAGAAGCATAAGCAATCACCTTACCGTGTTGCATCAAAACACACCCCAAACCCTTCTTAGAAGCATCACTATAAATCTGGTAACCTCCAGTCCCTGACGGCAATGCAAGTATAGGAGCTGTCACAAGCCGTTTCTTCAACTCCTCGAAACTCTTCTCACGTTCCTCATTCCACACAAACTTCGTGCCCTTTTTCATCAATTGAGTCAACGGTAACGCAAGCAAAGAGAATCCTTCCACAAATCTTCTATAGTACCCTGTTAAACCCAAGAAACTTCTAATATCTGTCACAGTAGTAGGTCTCGTCCATTTAGTGATAGCCTCAACCTTCGCAGGATCCACCTTAATGCCTTCAGCAGAAACGTGGCCCAAAAATGCAACCTGCTCCAACCAAAACTCGCATTTAGAGAATTTAGCATACAATTTCTCTTTCTGCAAAATTTCCAACACTGTTCGAAGATGCTCCTCATGCTCCTCCCTAGACTTGGAGTAAATCAAAATGTCATCAATAAAGACAATAACATATTGGTCCAAGTGCTCCTTGAACACCCGATTCATCAAATCCATAAACACCACCGGAGCGCTAGTCAACCCAAATGGCATCACCAGGAACTCGTAATGCCCAAATCGAGTACGAAATGCTGTCTTAGATACATTCTCATCTCTCACCCTCAACTGATGGTAACCCGACCTCAAGTCTATCTTTGAAAAATACTTCGCCCCCTGAAATTGGTCAAATAAGTCTTCAATCCTCGGCAATGGATACCGATTCCTGATAGTAATCTTGTTCAACTCCCCGTAGTCTATGCACAACCTCATAGACCCATCTTTCTTCTTTACAAACAAAACTGGAGCACCCCACGACGAAACACTCGGCCGAACCACACCACGATCTAACAGCTCTTGCAACTGCTCCTTTAACTTTTGCAACTCCAATGGTGCCATCCGATACGGCGCCTTAGAGATAGGCCCCGCACCAGGAACAAGGTCAATAGTAAACTCAACTTCCCGCTGCGGTGGCAAACCTGACAACTCCTCAGGAAACACATCGGGAAAATCACGAACAACTGAAATGTCTCCAATACAAGACTCACCCTTAGAGGTGTCTTTTACATATGCCAAATACCCCCTCACAACCCTTTGCCATTAACTTTCCAGCCTTCAAAGCTGAAATCAACTTCACTACTCTATTCGGCTGTGAATCCTGAAACACGAATTTCGGAGACTTCACATCTCCAAATATAACCTTCCTCGCTTGGCAGTCGATAGTGGCCTGGTGCTTATCCAACTAGTCCATCCCAAGAATGACATCAAAATCGTGCATACTCATCGGAAGAAGATTAGCCCTACGAATCTTATCTCCAAAACTGATCGGACACCCTCGATACAAATCAGAGATAATAACAGAAGTCCCCATCGGGGTAGCAATAGACATAACAGAATCTAAAAACTGAGATGGCACACCCAGGCAATGTTCTAAAAGGCGCTAGGCAGGAGGCGGGCGGCCAAGGGGGGCCTAGCGCCTAGGGGGCCTAGGCGGAGCCTAGGCGGAATTCTTTATTTTAAGCCAATTTTAATATTTTATCTTACATTTATCCAAACAAAACAATAATATAAAACAAAACAATCTATAATAAAGATAATAAAGGCCTTTACTTAAAGTTCAAACACAAAACATGCAATTGTTCAAAGTTCAAACATATCTTTAACGTATTAGTTTTATTCATAAACAAAAATGCTATTAAATAATAAAATTTAAAATTTTAAAAATTCATTTCAATATTAAAACTTAAGAAACTAAATATAAATTTAAGAATTATATTGAATTAAACTAAATATTACAAATGTATCATCATTTATATAATTTGAAGTTGATACATGTTCAAAAAATTACAACTATAATAAAATTATCCATTTTAACTTGATCTTGTTCACTTCTTGTTGTGATTTGATATGTTACAAACTGCATTATGAATATGGTAGATCATTAGAAAAATAAATATATCAAGATCTGGTTTGAGTAGTTATTAAAATAAAAAAAAACATCTCCGCCTAGGCCCCGCCTAATTTTCTAGAGGGATTTTTTTGCCGCCTTAGGCCTAGGCGAGGCGCCAGGGGAGTCTAGTGCCTAGGCGAGGCGCCAGGAGGGGGCCTAGCGCCTAAGCGGGGCGCCATGGGGGGCCTAGCGCCTAAGTGGGACTTAGGCGGACCTAGGCGGGGATTTTTAGAACACTGCACCCAGGTGCCGAACAAAAGACTGAGCAATAACAGAATGCGTAGAACCCGTATCAAATAAAATAGAAGCCTCACGACTGCCAACTAAAACACCTGCCGCCTGATTATATGTCAAGGCAAACACCCGACCACCCTGACGCTGACTTCTATTGCCACCATTATCACCGCCTTCACTGTTACCACGTGGACTGGTACAATCTCCAGCAATACTGCCCATCTGTCCACACAAAAAGTATGCACCGATAACTCTTTGACACGGCCTCTCCGGATGATTAGCCCCACAAATAGCACAAGGAATTACAGGAATAAGATTTGGGTTACCCCCACTAGCTGGTCCCGGATAACGATCCTGATTCTGCCCTTGCTGACGATTTTGACCATGCCAAGATAGTTGAAGCTGACGATTATGCCCTTACTAAGGCATCTGTTGATAACCCATGTTCTGATTTTAGCCATGCCATTCCCATCATTATCACTCCCTCTAGCTTATAAGTAGCCAACACCACCTTTTGGTTCTCCAAGCGTCCCAATAAATAAAAGATATATATATATATATATATAATAATAATAACATATCTTTAGATATATATGATCACAGATATGATAACTAAATATATATATATATATATATATATATATAACCTGACACATGCATTATTAGTTATTAAAACTTACCACGTAAAAGAAAACACCAGGTGCAGATTCGTGCTCCGGATATTGCAGCGCAACGGTTCTTCTTTTTTTTTCAGGCCGCCTCACTCCCAATTAAGAAAAGTAAGATTACATTTTACTTATTTACTGATGTATGTTATTAACCCTCCTAATATTAATAGAATTTATTATTTACATATAAATTTAACCCAATTAATTTAAAGCCCAAATAATGTAGTCCACATAATTAAATACAATTTGACCCAAACATAAGAAAAGTCTAATTAATATATTTAAAACAAAATTTTAAATGTCATTTATTTATTTTCCGGGTATTACAGTAACATCCTTTTTTTGGCCTGTAATCAATCACTAGTAACCTCCTTTTTTGGCTAGGAACCAACCATTTTCATGAGGATCTGTCCCGACGTCAACTCGAGGGAAACCATATCCTAATTTTGTTTGGGAACCAACCATTTCCGTTCCAACTTCTACTATACAATCAACCTTCAATGCATTATCACTTTGTTACCGCTCTCACCTTCGAAACCATAAATGATGCCTGATCAAACATATAACATTCAGCCTTTCATCACGTAACGATTAGTAGCTACAGTATTAGGCATATCTTTTGATGTTTATACTATAGTTTCTCTCAGTGGTATGCCCCTGTGCCATTATGTTTATTTTTTTAATATATTTGCAATCTAACAAAAAAAAGAGAGTCTAATTCGTTAACTTTATACAGGTGGAGCAATAGCAAGTTGCAGGTCATTGTTGGTACGGTATGTCTACTTGATTTACCATTCTTCTGATTACATTGATGCTATTTTACCAAGTTGAGACTCAGAACATTTCTTACAGGTGGCTTTTGGTATGGGAATTAACAAACCAGATGGTTAGTGTTTTTTGTTAACCTGGATTTCATTTTCAAGACATTGCTTTTCATTTGGCATTAAATAGTCAGGTCTGATGAGAATTTGTATTCCCAATATAATGTTTGTATGTAGCTGAAGTTGTTTTGTATGGTACATTTTAGTCATGACTAATCATGAGAATGCCCCCAATACATACTATAAGAATATAATGTGCTTGTTTGGTTAGAGGGCGTTTGATGCATTTATTGCTTTTGGAAATTCAAACGCATTCTAAAATCTTGTTTGCCTACAGAAGCGTCTTATTTCAAGCACAACTTATTTAACTCACAAATGTAGTTTTTGGGGCTCTAATGCACTGCACCAAAATTGGTGCGGTGAGTTTGGAATTCCAAACACACCAAACTCTACCACCGAAAAAGAAGCAAATGCTAGTAACCAAACAAACATATGTTGTAGCTGTTCTCTCTTTCTTGAATTGCTAGTGCACTCCATTTTAGTATCCTTTGACTTCCATCTTTCAAAAGGATATGGTTCGGTCTAAATTTTTAAGTAATTAATTTTGGGCTCTGGTCTTACAATAGCTGAAAACTAATGATCTTCATCAGGGGCTACCCCATAAAGTTCTATCTACAAATATCTGTTTTATGCGTAAGCAGAAAAATGAGGCTCTGGTTTTTTTGCATTAGCCTTAATTGTATCCCTGAAACTCTATTTTTGGAGTGTCGGGGGAGGAGTGAGTTTGTCCGGGCTCGGGAAAGATTTATTGCTTAGTCAGTTCTAGGTTTGGGAGGGAGGAAGGATACTAAGATGCTTTGGAAGACGGGAATTGTTACATATTTTATGTGTAATGTATAGTTAATGAGTTAATAAATTGAATCAATGTAATACATGGTAGTGTATTAAATGATATAAATATATATCATGATCTAAGAAATTAATTAAATTTAATAATTATGTTATGTTACATGTATTAAATGTAACAGGTGCAATGGCTTAAGGTGTGATATTATATGAAGTGGAAGTGTATTTAATAAGAAATGAAGGTCCAATATATATATATATATATATATATATATATATATCATCGCCACTGGTTCTTAAGAAAGAATTTTTTTTTACTTACCAGAAAATTATCTGTATTTTACTTTTCATCAAGTTATTTATTCAATGTTTTTATGATTAAAAGAAACACTATATTAGCCAACCATGTTGCTTCAGTTACGTAATTAGGCAGGTCAAACACTAAGGGTTCTTTCGGTACTATTTTCTGTTTTCAGTTTATTGTTCAAATTTTCTGTTTTCATAGTCTATTTCTCAGGTTTTCTTTTCTGAAATTTTTGTTCTTAGGTTATCTCTTTTGAAAAATATTCCAAAAAGACTTATTCTAGTAAACTCAGGGAAGTAACCAAACGAAGAATTTACCTTTATCTGAAATGCAGAATCATTTCCACTACAATAAAATTTGGTCATATTTTAGAATATTTTTAGCCAAGTTAAATGTCATTCCATTCTGAAAAAAATCGGAAAATATTTTGAAAAGCTAGTCTTTTAACTGATTTCTTTCATAGAGACCAGATCCTTAAACAATTGCAGCTCAGTAGTACTCTAGGCAATTATACATCAGGAGTTTTTTTCTTCCTTTCTGATTTGTATTCTCAGGGAACTGTTGTTTATACTGTATTTATGCTTGCTACATTATTTCTATTGAGTGTGGAGGACCTAATCATTCTTTTAAATTTATTATGGGCAGAATTTTTAAAAATGGATGCCATGAACCATGAAATAGATAGTTGTGGGGATAATGCAGAAATGAATTTAGACTGCATTTATAATTTTGAAATAGAAATGGAGAGGGATGACTTGAGTGAAGAGGGGTTGGATGTGAACAATGTTAAAACTGTTGTCTACTATCCTCAATGAGTTTACGCCTAAGCTAGGTCAAGAATTTCAAACATTAGACGAAGTTCACACTTTTTACAATACATGTGCAATGCATTCTGGTTTTAGTGTGCGAAGGCATACTGAGAAAAAAAGGTGGGAAGCGGTGAGATTTGTAGGAAGAAGTATGTGTGCTATAAGCAAGGAAAGGGCAAACTATTAACCGATGTGGACGCAAAAAGAAAACGTGGGTCTATTAAAGAAGGTTGTAGTGCAAGAATTATAGTGGTTAAAAGAAATGACTTGTACATAGTTACCATAACTGAGGAGGGCCATTGTCACCCATTGTCAACCCCATATAATAGGCATCTTTTACGATCGCACTGTAATGTGTCAGCTGCCCAAAAATGTTTGAGTCAACAACTTGGCATGGTGAATATACCACAATGCCAACAATCCAACTTTCTTGCAGTGCATGCGGGAGGGATTGAAAATATTGGTTGCACGCAACGAAATTTGTATAACTTTGAAAGAGACAATCGTAATGAGTTGAAGGGACAAGGTGACGATATGTTGAATGAGTACTTGAAGTTAGAACAACAAAAGAATCCTTCATTCACTTTTATAATTGACACAGACGATGAAAAAAAGGATTACTTGTTTTTGGGCTAATGCAACTTCTAGACGGGCTTATAGATTTTACGGCGATGTTGTCATTTTTGATACCACGTACAACACTAATCGTTACGGAATGATATTTGCACCACTAATGGGGGTTAATAACCACGGTCAAACTATTGTATTTGGTTGTGCTTTCTTAAGTGATGAGACCATAGATACTTTTGTTTGGCTATTCAAGTGTTTTTTGGAAGCAATGCCAGGTGATGCATCTAAGATGATTATCACTGATCAGGATCCGGCTATGATGAATGCCATTTCACATATTAGGAATAAGACATTTCATAGGTATTGTAGTTGGCATATTTTGACCAAATTTTCAGAGAAGATTGACTCAGTAAAATACAGTGCTTATTATAAAGAGTTTTCAGATTACATTTGGAATTCAGAGACTGTGGAAAAGTTTGACTCCACTTGGGTGGAGTTGGTGGAGAAAAGTGGGTTGTCTACTAATAAATGGCTACAATCAATGTATGACATCCGTTGTAGATGGGTACCCGCACATGTTAATCATGTTTTCTCAGTCGACATGTCAAGTAGCCAACGAGCGAAGAGTTCTCATGCCTTAGATTTGTTTCTAAAGGAAATTAATTAGTAGATTTTGTGATTCAATTTGGCCGAGGCCTTCAACATCAACGATATGTAGAGTTGGAATCAGATAGCAAAGATTTGATTGAGAGACCGAAAATGAAAATTGTCAATCACTTCTTAAGTCATATGGTTGACATTTATACATACTCTATGTATTATAAATTTGAAGATGAGTTGTGTGAGACCTTGAATTATAAGTTTAAACTTATGAAGGAGGATGTCAACTACCATGTATATAAGATTTGCCGAAAGATTGTCAACAAATGTAAGGTAAGAGAAATTCATTATGACAAATCTTGGGATTATGCAACATGCACTTGCAAAAAGTTTTAGAGTTTGGGAATCCTATGTCGGCATGTACTAGCTTACTTGAATAAGTATCATGATCTTGACAAGTTGCCTACAAAATACATTTTAAATAGGTGGACAAGGACAACAAAATCAAGTGGTGTAATTGATGATAATGGTGTGGCGATAAAAGATGACAAGTCATACTTACTTTTGCGGAGTCAATTGATTCAACGTTCTTTAGATTTGATTGATAGCGCTCTCACAAATGAAGAACCACAAATGTATTAAAAGAATATTTAGATAATGGATATGAAAAGATCAAGCAAAGATTGAGCCATGCCTCTCTTGGCCCAAACAATCCTATATATTGCACGGTGCTCTGCAAAACTCGAAGTGGATTTACCGATTTAGATTAATTCTCCCTCCATCTCCTCCTCTCACTTGCTTCTTCTTCCTCTCCTCTCCTCTCCCCTTCTTCTCCCTCTCCCTCTTTCTCTCTCTTTTTCTCTTTCCTTATGTCTCAGTCACGAACACAAACAAAGGCACATGCACATGCTAAAATATAAACAATGTAAAGCAAAACAAAATGAAATGGGTGAAGAGAGAAAAAGCAGTGCACCATAGAAGAAATAATAATCATTATTTTTATTAATATTGTTGTTATTAATCTTGCGTTTCTCCGTAGGGAATGATGTTGGGTCGTTCACACCAGTGTCCTACAACTCAACTCACTTGGTCCATAATACAAAACAAAAGTATTAAAAGCTGAAAATCCAACTTTCAGTTAGACTTTGAATTACTAATTAAACCGTTCGAGAAGGTGTTAGCATGCATGGCCTGTACCGTTGGAAAGCTATAAAATAATATTCTATAACTAGAAAAAGAACGGTGAGTGATTTGGATGCTTCGAGAGAATTAGTTTATTACTAGTGGTGCAGAGAGGACATATTATACGAATTTGACCATGTATCTAGTTTTTATGGGACGTCTGGAGTTTTTAGGCATCCTGTTAGTGTAATCTTTTTGGTTAGTCAAATAGTTTTTTAATAATTGAATTCCTATCCTTAGAAGGATGTACCTAAAAATCTATAAATACCTAAATCACGTACTAGCAAGTTAGTTACTTTTGATTGACTGAAATTATTATTTAGACTTTGACTTTTAAGGAGATAGATTTCTTCTTGATCCCTTGGGTAGATTCCTTCAGTTGGTGAGTTCCATCTCTTATCCTGTGGGTTATGGATTCACATTGGTGGCAGGTTACTCTTATCCGTAGAGTAGTGAGCTAAAACCCTTTGGTTCTTTGCTTTTCACCCTTCCAATTTTCACCATCAGAAAATTCTGCAAATCAGTTTTGATTATTATATAGAACATTAGAAATAATAAGTTTGGTAAATTCTACGACTGAAATGACTTGAAGGATCCTAAGCTTTTGTTACTCTTCCTTTTGGCTCATTGTCTTGGGTTTGTAAGTTTCATATCTGATTCCGCTGTTCCACATTAGTTTGATTTACCATGAAGAAGCTATTTTTATAAAGTCTTATCTTCTCGCGTGAAATGCAACCTCTTTAATGAGCTGAAGTGCATATTCGATGTCATTCCTATATGCTCACAAACTTGCACATTTTATCACTTCGGATTACCTGTTTTACAAACTATTTGCATATTTGATATTGTTTATGTTAAGTAATAGTTCCCCTTAGTCAGGTTTGTCATCCATCATACCCTCAGCAAATCAATGGAGACATATTACCAGGTTTTCATTTTATGTGCTATTACGCATACTTTTGTACTTCATAGTCTGTCTCTATCTGACTTCTCTGGTTCCAGGAAAGTGGTCGAGCTGGACGAGATGGACTTCCTTCTGAATGTCTACTGTATTTCAGGCCTGCTGATGCTCCCAGGCAGGTAAAAGGTCCTTATTTTATGTTGAGATCGCAAGTCTGTCTATGATTAAGAGTCTAGGTGGTGTTGAAGCTGGCTCATTCATGCTAGTCATCTTAGAGCTTTTGTTTGGAAAATCATGTCTTATATTAATCTCTATATAGTTATATTAATATCTTGGTATGATACTTCTAACTCAGAGCTCGATGGTTTTCTATGAGAATTCTGGATTACAAAATCTCTATGACATAATACGGTATTGTCAGGTGTGATTACTTATCCAATTTATCAAATCACAGTTTCCATTATTTAAAATCTTAATGTTTCCATTGTGCACTCCGTCTTAGGCAGCCCATCTTATCTTTTTGGATTGATGTGAAATACTAACCCTATATGCATAAGAGCATTATAAGAGCTTTCACTCAAGAGATTTTGATAGGAAAGAGTAATTTCTCTGTATCTCACTCTTTCTATTGAAATATAATTGTGAGAATCATAAATTGCAAGAAAAGAATTTTGGAGAAGAAGTCAATGCTTGAGTAAAAAAAGCTGTTTAACATAATGGGATCAAAATGCCCTTAATTGGCTGGGCGAACCAGCTGTCTCCCTAGAGGATGGTTGGCTGCCCAAATCATTGAGACCTCTCTCCCTGATGATATTGTATGTCAATGTTAGAGCTGTCTTTTTTTTTTGTTGTTAAACATTTACTAGTGTGCTCAATCAAATGTATTATTGGATTAGCATACTTAAATGATCATCAAGCTGGATTGGTTGTTTAGTTTAATTGATTGAGTGGCTATATGTTTTAAGTAAGATTTCACAAACTATCACTTTCCACCAGTCACTAAATACTCCTTTTAGGCAGACAAAACCATGGGCAATTGCCTATAACCAGCAGTTCTGGTCCTGGTTTAAGAATTGAAAGGGGATTCTAGGATAATTCTTGAGGCATGATTATGGGGATTTCAGGATAATTCTTGAGGCATATTTATGGGGATGCTAGGATAATTCTAGAGGCATAATTATGGGCATTCCAAGATAATTATAGAGGCATGATTATGGGGATTTCATTGATTTAATTTCCATATGTAGCTGGCTAGCTGCAGCTCTATGTATATATAGAGAGCTATCCTTTGTTCATTTCAAACAAGATAATAAACAACATTCTCTTTCCTCTTTATAATTCAAAAGAATATTCCATTTCCTAGGGTCTGCAGACTGCAAGTCATCCCAAGTTCTTCTTAAGTTGATAATTTGCAAATGGAAAAGGTTTTGTTGTGGATACTTAAATCTCTTTTCATGGCAGTCTAAAAGAGAGTGCCGCCGAAGTGCTTTCTTCCGACATTTTGCGGAGCCATTGCAAGACTGTAATGGTAGTAGTTGTGTTAGTTTGTTTTGTCATTCCTTTTTTTTCTTTTTTCGATTTACTGTGGTAGCTCAGGCAATTTTAAACTCATTTCATACATTTGTATGCTGTTTCAGAGATGTGCGACAACTGTTCCTTTTCAAGTGAGGTCAAGGAAATGGATGTATCTGGTATATTCTTGGACTTTACCACAAATTAGTTTATTTGTTTGTATTCTAGTTATTAATTTGCTAATCTTTGAGAACTGGAATATGTGTCTTAATTGGGGTTTTATTTGGAATATTATCCTTCAAAATTATGTATTCTGATAGCTAAAATGTTAGTTTGCCCCGGGACATGATTCCCTTAATCGCTAGCCCCTTGAGCGTGCGCTAAAAAACAAGATGAAGAAAAGTTGTAAAAAGAGGTAGGTAAACTTGGCAACATAAATATTGGGCTTATATTGAATGAGCTTAATTGATCAACCTCCTTCAAAATTTAATTTACTCATACTCACTAAAAGAAGATTTATTTTTCCCCAATTTTTCTTGTTTCTTTTATTTTTTTTGCTCAGGCACATAGATTATGTAGCCAACTTTGATGGCATCTGCTTTCTTCTTTAGGTCAATAGAAATATAAGAGATCATAGATTCAAGATGTGGTATGGAATCTTGAATCTATGGATTATAGAAGAGCATTTAGGTCTTCACTTAATGAAAGAGAGATAAGTAAAAGGGAGAAAGTCACTGACTGGTAACCACAATATTTGAGTGTCTAATGATGTGGAACGAGTTGAAATTGCAAGCGATGATTTACTATTTATTTTGTATCATTATTTAGAGATAAATAAATTGTAATTAGGTTATTAGTTAGATAATAATTATATTATTTTATTTGTAGTAGATAATTATTTGGAATTTCATTATTAATTAGGGTTTATGTTCTATAATTGGTGTATTTAATCGTTGAAATCAGTTTGCTTAATATATTAATTTGAGTTAGGTTGTGTCATCGACTCATTTTGGCCTTTGACCATTCTTCTCCTATTTTTCTCCTTTCTTTCCATTTACCCCTTTCATGTCCCTTCCAAACCTTTTCATACATACCAAACCTTGTGTTTCATCGAATTGATGTCAGAGTTCAAACATGACACTATTAGATTTCAAACACACTATATATATATATATGTACATACGTACATATATATTGTAGGACTGGGAAATGTAGACTACAACTTAATCAACAAAGTGAAAAAGATTAACTAATAAAAGATATTTCATTAATCATTACAAACTGCAAGTACAATACAACAATATCCTACACTATTACACTTCCCTTGCGGTCGGGTTCTTAGATTGATCGGGTGAGGTGAGAATTCCACAAAGGCATGCGAGACTTGGTGGTGTGATGGATGAGGGAAGTTGGTGTTAGGGTTGTGTGTGTGTAGTCTTGGTTATGCTTGAGGACTTAGCTCTGTGAGGGCTAATTCCTTGGGGATGATCTTGAGGCTCGTAGAGACTAAGTGTGGAGACAGCTCCGTCCAGGCTAAGTCCTTGAAGGTGAATCTTGAGGCTCTTGGAGACTAAGTATGGGGACTTAGCTCCATGGAGGCTTTCTTTGAAGGTGAATCTTGAGGCTTATGAATACTAAGTATGGGGACATAGCTCTGAGGAGGTTAAGTCCTTGAAAGTGAATCTTGAGGCTTGTGGAGACTAAGTGTGGAACTTAGCCAACCAAGACAACAAGGGTGCATCTCTTGGTACTACCAACTTGGTGCTTGTGGATTCTAGAGAGAGTGATTCTAGATAGAGAAGCTCTCAATTCTTCTTATTTCTCTAAAGTTTTTCAATCTACTTTCAAATGAGGGGGGTATTTAAAGGCTTCATGGGGGGTGCCCCCATGTGTCGTGCACATCACCTATCACTTATAAATTGTGACTACAATATTAGTCTAGGTGCAAATGCTGTCTTTTCGGAGTCTGTTTCGCTCTACGTCTCCATCCGCCAGTCCAAAACCTTACCAAATCCCACTTCTAGACTCTCTAACACTATACCGGAGGCTAGAGAGGTGATCCGTCTGCCCGGTGTAGCCATTTTTGACAGTAATTCTTCATATTGGCTCGATCAGAAACAGTTGTAAAGGATCGATCTTCTCGGGATGACATCATCGCTGTTTTTGGTGACGTTGCCCATGACATCATCATCCTATCAAGGAACATAATTCTTGAAGCTCTAGTATGCACATTGTGCTTATGGTACCAATTGGTGGCTTGAAAGCTTGAGTTTGTTACTTGACTTCCTCACTTTGAGTCTACTTGCATACTTCGGGCCTACTTTCTCGGTTGGGGCCTATTTGAGGAAGTGAATCTTCTTTTTTTCTTCTTTGCCTTTATGTAGAGCCGTCTTGCTCTTTCCTTGAAATCTCCTTAGTTGGAAACACTTTGGAAATTTTGGCCAAGTGTTGAAGCTGTTGGTGACTAAGGAGCCTCCCACGAGGGGGAGCCCCCCTTGGGGCCGACCCTAGGGTGACCTCCCACCTCATGGTGGCCTCTCCTTTGCTTCCATGAGGCATTTCCCTTGCTTCCCCATGCTTAGGACTTCTGTTGCATAGCTTGTCTTGATTTGGCCAAGTGTTGGAGATGATATGTGATGATAGAGTATGTGAGGACCCTCACCATGAGGGAGGACCATGATGGTTGATAGTAACTACGAAATAAAAAAAATGCATGAAGATGGATTTGGTTTTTGAAACAGATCGGAACTTTGTGCCCAAATTTTGCCATGGCTTAGGATACATCATCGTAGCCGCCGCCATCCCCACTGTTGCCGTCATCCCGCACCCTCACTTTCATTTCCCTGTTCGTTCTTTCTTTTTCTTTCTTTGTCTTGATCTTTGTTCTTCATGAGTTTTAGATCTGGATTTAAATTTGCATCTTAACATTGATTTACAGATTGATAATTTTGAACCCTATATTTTTATTTTAAAAAGTTAAATAAATTAAATATCTTCTTGTTAATGGGTGGGTTATGGGTAGATTGTGGGTTATGGGAGTTTATTATTTTAATTGGGATAAAATTGTCATGTTCAAATGTATGCTTTAAATTGAAAAAATTAAGCCACATCAAGTGCAATGTCAATGTTCCGTTAAAAATTTTAATGCGCAAGACGGAATTTGAGAATTTTGTAAGCAAATTAAAGTTTAATTAGTCGAGTGTAAGGAAAAAAAGTATAATTAGGTATTTGTAAGTTGACATAAAATATAGTAATGAAAAAAGCAATTAACCCATACGTATGTATATATGTACATATATGTATATGTATCTACATATGTACATGTATAATTTGATTTGGACTCGGGATTTCACATAGGTTGTTACACAGTACTAGAGCAGACTCTTAGAAGTTTGGGTTTTGTCATCCGATCGGGTTGCCGAGAATGGGGACATGAATGCGGTTAGTATTATCCTACAATGGATAGAAGACTGGAGGGACATGAAGGCCGTTGGTATTATCATACAATGGCTAGAGAGAGAAAGATTTGGGCTATTTGTGACTATGTATTCGAGTCTGATGAGGATGACAGATATTTAAGTCGGGGAGTTTGTACACCCCAGCCCACATTGGCATAGGCGGGATAATATTATATGTATATAAGGACTCAAGTTACTACCGATAGTGCTTTCAGTCATGACCTTTTAGGTGAACCAATTGTGGGCTAAGATGACCAAAGAAATACTATTGAACCAGTGGATGTTATAATTTTATTTGGATGTTACTATTGTCCAAAGTCAGTCCCCATTATCATAGCAACAAATAATTACATTAATAACCAAATATTTCTCTCTAAATAACAATACAAAATTAGTGTCGATAATTACCAGTGTCGTCTGATCATGTTACAAGGTTTGAGTTTGGTTTGTTTACAATGTTGGAATTTCATTATTTTAGTCCGTTTGATTATAATTCTCGATCCATAACGAGATAAAAATAATTAAGAAAGAACAGTGTGGCATGCCTTAGCACTTGACTAATTACCGATCAAAGTTTTTTTGTCATTATTGTCTGAACTATGGCTTCTCAACAACTCTACTTTCTTTATGTTTAACAGCGCTCTTGCTTATGTTCCATAAACTACTTTCACCGTAGCTGTCATTTCTTTTATGTCAGTTTTCATATTAGTGAATATACAGTTTTAGACTTGTTAAAAAAAAATTAAAGTTAGTTATATGTAAGCTGTTAATTCAAGGATTCCATGACTAAGCTAACCTTTTTCTCCAAGACATTGCTAATTATAGAATCTCATCAGATGAAATCTGCACTTGAGATAACTGAAAAGGTCTTACCTTTCTACTTTTAACTTTAAAAATACGAAGAAGAGAAGCTTGAAAGTTAATTTGAATAACCTGCATACTTACAGGGGGAATGGTTTTCAGGTCATGCAAAAGTTATGCTATCCCTGCTGCAAGATATTCAAGAGAATGACCAGAGACTAACAATGTTGCAACTAGTGGACAAGATGAAAGTTAAGAACAAGGGAGCTGGTAAGTTGTCTGGATAGACTATATTTGACTTATTCGAAGAAAATTTGGTTTCCTCCTTGGAAATGAGTCTAAAGTTGTCTTGAAATTACACTTATTGCACAGTTTTGGAGCACATTGTTGTATTTAATTTCTTATCGTAGGGTTGGTAGACCAGGAATTAACTAAATGAATTAGCTTAGTTAAAATCTTCTGAAAATATTTTGCAAAATTGCTATGGAAATGTTACTCTCCAAGTTGAAGGCTAAATCTATTGTCTAATCTGTTGTAAATAAATGAAAAGGAAGACGCAAAAGATAATTGCTTTTGAGTAAAGACTCCTTTATATTTATGATCTTGCTCGAGTTAGTAGACCAGCAACGTTTGGATATTGTCTCAACAGTAGCTAGTAGTAGTTGCTTATGTTAGTTACTTCATATGTTAGTTAATTAAGAGTATAATTGTCTTGGTAATAGGAGAGTGAGCTAGTTATAAATTTGAGAATTCCAGAATCAGGTAGGGATGTTGAATGTTAGTGTTCTAAAAATTTCCGCCTAGGTCTGCCTAGGCCCACCTAGGCGCTAGCCCCCCTGGCGCCTTAACTAGGCCCAAGGCGGCAAAAAAAACTCCTCCAAAAAATTAGACGGGGTCTAGGTGGAGAGGTTGTTTTTGTTTTAATAACTACCCAAACCAGATTTTGATATATTTATTTTTCTAATGATTTACCATATTCATAATGCAAGTTGTAGCATATCAAATCTCAACAAGAAGTGAACACGATCAAGTCAAAATGGATAATTTTATTATAGTTGTAATTTTTGAACTTGTATCAACTTCAAATTATATAAATGATGATACCTTTGTAATATTTAGTTTAATTCAATATAATTGTTAGATTTATGTTTAATTTCTTAAGTTTTAATATTGAATTGAATTCTTGAAATTTTTAAATTTATTATTTAATAGCAATCTTATTTATGAATAAACTAATACGTTAAAGATATGTTTGAATTTTGAACAATTGCATGTTTGTGTTTGAACTTTGACATTGACAATATGAATATGTGTTTGACCTTTAAGCAAAGGCCTTTTAGAATATTGTTGAATGTTGATATTGTGAATCTCATTTCCTGCCTAATAGAAATTCTCTCTCTAAAATCCGGCTCTGTATCTTTATGCGAAATCTACTTTCTCTCTCTAAATTCTTAATCCCTAATAATCATCCTAATCTCTGAATTCTATCTAATTCTGTTCTAAATCTCATGTCACACCCATCAGGTTGTAACAACTGTATCACTATAACAGTGTCTTGGTGCGAACTGTTCATCATTAGCTTCATGTTGTGTTCTCTAATCCTACTTCAAATCCATCATAATCTGTTCTAATTCATTCATTAAAGTATCAGTGGAGTATACAGGCATACAACAACAAATTCAAGCACAAGTAAGCTGAATCGAGGTGAGAAAAAACTGTAGAAATAAAAAATTTCTTCACCCAAAATTGAAAGTGACGTGAAACGCATCATCTCTGACTAATCTTCAACCCTCAAATTCAACTCAAATTTCATATCAGTTGTTTCCAACAGTTTTCTAAGATCAAATCTAGCATCTGTGTTACTCGAACTCGCCATTTTTGGTGGAGTACCCGTGTCGACACGACACTGGTACGGGTGCGGGATACGTACGGGATCCGGCCACAAAAATCTGAATACGGCTGTTTTGGAAGGAAGTTCATCGGAGAAGAAGAGACGAGGAAGATCAGATCAGATCAGATCCGCGTACTCCATCAAACGGACTTGTCAGCCGTAACCGAGCGGAGGAAGAAGAGAGACGCAAGAGGAGGAAGAAGAAGAGACGAGTTAGATAGTCCGTCTGTCGTAACTGAGAGGAGGAAGAAGAAGAGACACGAAAGGAGGAAGAAGAAGAGACGAGTCGGATCAGATCAGATCAGATCTGGTATATAAAATATCCCCTGAAAAATTACAATTAGGTACTCCATAATTTTTATAGTTTTTTAATTTAGTTCTCTAAGTTTTCTGAAATTTCAAAATAGCCCCTTGAAAATTACATATCAATCCTTGTAGTTTTGTTTTCTTCCATTTCATCTCCTGAAGTTTCAGTTCTGCCCATGTTTCTTTATTTTTTTGCACTTCAGTCCCTAGAGCAAAAAAAACTTGGTGATACAATTAGAAATATTATTGTTAAAAAATCATAACAAACCGTATCCTCGTATCCGTGCCCAAATTCGGATTCATGTCCGCGTATCCTCTATTTTTTGACTTCAAGTGTCCGACACCTAGATTCGTACCTGCACCCGCACCCGACACCCGAGTCTAACACAGTCTAGCATTAGGATTTTACTACAATGCACACAGACGAAGAGTGAAAGATTCTGCAAATGAAAGCAGAAAAGAACAAACTCTTTTCTACTCGGTTTATATGGTGAACCTTCAACTAAATCATGTTTGAGGCAAACTTGCTCAAATCTTGTTGAAATTTATGTAGTCAGTCTCGCATTCATCAATGTTCTTTACAGTCGGTGTGATTTAATTTCAATTTCAATTTCAAGAAATTTTCTTGTTCCCAACAATTTTTTTGCCACATCACCAATTCAATTTTGATTGCTATCCAAACATAGGTTCTGATTGTTTATATACTTTAGATAACACAATACGAACCTCACAATCACAGTTTGTTTATCTGAACTCAGATCTAATACTCCTTTGAGTGATGCTTTTTCAGTATTCACTATTCTTCAGCCCTTGCAATTTTTGAGATCTGCTATGTTCACAACTTAAATATGAGCATTAACACAATGTTAAGCCATCGTTAGCTTGGTCTAGTTTGTTTGAAGCCTTAAGCCGCTTTTTTAAGCTCATTTACTCAGTAGGATAGTAAGTTTAAATGCTAATTGTGCTTAATTTGATTCAGTGACGGACCTTAGGCATGGTCGGGGACGCCCATGGCTTGTTCCGATTTTACAATAATTTTAATTATACCCTTAAGCTTTTTGCTAAATTTCATTTATAATCCTATCAAATTTACTGGTATATAAACATTCCATCCGTTCTAAATATAAGATTAATTTTGATACTTTTGAAAAGTAAGTTTGATATATTTTTAATAATGATAACTCTTGTTATTAGTAGTACTTTTTAGTTAGTTTACAATTTTTATAGTTATTTGTGTTAAATTAATTGAATTCATTTCAATTTTAAATTTTAAAATATCTCATTTATTTCAAGAAGTCAAAATTAGTTCTATATTTTAATGTGAGTGTGATATTAATCAATCAAAATGTAAATAAAAGAAAGACTGGATGACACTTCTGTCCCTCCAATTTGTCACTGAATGTCAAAGTCGTTCTTAAAGTTCATTTTTCTTCAATTAGGTCCTTAAAGTGGCAAATTAGTGTCAATTCTGTTCATTTTTCCAATTTTTACCTAAATCCTCCCGAAGTCCGACCAAAACCATTTTTGAAGGGCAAATTTGTCTTTTATTATTATTATTATTATTATTATTATTATTATTATTATCATCAGACGCAAAAAATAAAATAAATAATAATAATAAAAGGCAAAACTAATGATTTGGCCACCGAAGTTGGCACGTTTTATTGAATACCTGATTGAACTTTTAATTTTTCAAATTAACTCACTGAACTAATTAAAATTTTCAAATTGGGTCACTCTGTTAAAAAAAGTTGACAGACGTTAATTTTTTATCTACGTGGCTCTGACGTGGACGTAAAAAAAAAAGAAAAAAAAGAAAATGACATGGAAAATAAAAGACAGCATAAAAAATAAAAAATGTTACTTATGTGGCAAAAAAAAACTTGAAAATAAAAACAAAAAAATCAAAACATCTTTTTGCAAAACAGATCTAACCATCTTCTTATTTTGATTCCTTTTATTCTTTCATCAAAACAGATCTAACCAAAACAGATCGTCATCAAAAAAAGAAATAGATCTGCATCTCCTCATATCATCATCGCTCACAGTTTGTTTCACAGACCAAAATCCGCCATGGCCAACATGATAATGGCCTCCTCCAAAACCCTAATCACCTCTTCATCCCTCCCCCAAACCCCAAAACTCCCCAACCCCACCAAACTCCTCTCTCTCTCCTTCACCACCGCAACCTCCCTCGCCGCCATCGCCGCCGCTTTGCTCTCCTACCCGCCCCCACTCCTCGCCGAGGAATTCGAAAAATCCCAACTATTCGACTTCAATCTCACCCTTCCAATCATGATGGCCGAGTTTTTGTTCCTCATGTTCGCCCTAGACAAGGTCTATTACTCTCCACTAGGCAAATTCATGGATGATCGGGATACCGAGATCAAGCAGAAGCTACATCGGCGGAGGTGAAGCAACTGGAGGAGCAGGCGGCGGCGGTGATGAGGGCGGCCAGGGCGGAGATATCGGCGGCGCTCCATCTCCTCATAAATCTATTTTATTGTTCTGCATCGGATGTATGTGATGGTTTCTGTTATGGTCCATCACCGGTCATTTGTGTATTTAGATCTGGGTTGTATGGTTCATTAATTTTATTTTCAGATCTGTTTTGTGCCTAACATGTTCATCATGTTATTTGCTTTTTGGATTTTGTTGGGTGTGTTTTCCGGTGTAATAGCCGGCGGAATTAGTCGGAAATCATGGCTTGTTCATCCGCCTATAATCTAATAATTAAATCTAATCTTCTCCCTTGTTCATCTGCCTTTGATCTAAAAGCATTTAAACAAACACAAACATATATACAATTAAGCACTAGCACTAATTATATATTCAGGAAAGGAAAGGGTGATGAAAATTTTGATTTTGATTTTAATGTTTAGCTATTAATGTTGTCTTTTTTTTAAGGAAAATATGTTTGGTTTTTTAATTGATTAAGATTTGAACCACACACACTGCACTGCTTCTTGAACCGGTGGTGCATTGGTCCTTGAATCACTCTATATAC